>CALSCE010009814.1:10114615-10155998 GCA_943593645.1 Bovichtus variegatus
GATGGGGTTTTATAGTTTTGGAGCAGCTGCCACAGCTAACACATAGTCCTCGATCTCTTAACAGACGGGAATCGACAGAGGAAGACTGAATATTAATGCAACAACACTACAACACCACTGCAGCCTTCAAAATGATAGAATGGAAATCATTAAGTTGAATCAACACCTCTCTTAAACAAAAAAAAAAAACCTGAACATTATAACATTCATGAAGGTACTGTAGTATTTATCGCAGTACTGTTGTATTAGACTGCATTTGTGTCCGCTAGGTTTGTCTAATAAGCTCAAATGCTTGGCTACTTCATGCATTTAGCCTAATGTCATAGTGCATCGGTATGATTTGACTTGTAGGGTCAGATTGACCTTAGCTTAGAGTTCAGAATATCTTATGCATTAGCTAATGGAACTACTGACAACTGCTGCTCACTGTGGTCTTGAGAAGGCAGAGGGAATATGGTTTGTTACAGCTGAACTGCAATTAGCAATAAAAGGTTATCTGCTTAAACTCTCCTCACTGCTGTGTTCCTGTTTGTGCACTTTCCCTCCGAAGAAATACAACAATTATGTAAATTTCCTTAATTATTTTGATCGCTTTAATTAGTTTCTTCACCAAGTAATTGTGTCTCCAGTGATTTCCATTTTGTATCCTTTTATGTTGTACATTTATCTAACGCGCAGTATTTATAATAATTGAGGATAGTTTATTTGTTTTGCAAAATTGTACCAGTTTACTGTCTTCGTGTCAGTTAGTCCCCCCCCCCCCCACCACGGATGCTCTCTTTGTAACAGAAACATACTTGACATTAACAGAGAAGAATACAGGGAGCACAGGGTTGTTTACGGAAGGATGACCAAATGGTCTGAGTCTAATATGGCGGTTTGTCCCACCATTTCTGTTTGGCACTGGGACATGTAAGACAGCAGAGAACCTGAGCTGCACTCAGTGTAACCACCACGATACATGAGCAGTAACTGGTACTGTGTGTATGTATGGAAGTGTGTTTGTAAGAAAGCGCCACCTTTGCAGTTCCACAACATTAGTTTATCCTCACCAGGGCCCAGCGACAAAGATGGCATTGCCATGTATCTGCTGACAGATCAGTGTCTCAGCAGTGGGAGAAACCCTTGTGTCAACTCATTGAGACTGCACGGCTCACCCTCCCCTCTGAACAAATGAGATCACAGTCAAAATGAAAAGCATTATTACTGCTGACATCTTTATCTCCGGTCTACCTTATTTAATAACCAATTTCTTTCAAGGCTTCCTGGAGGAGTTTATCCTTTGGGCAAGCCTCTCTCTGCAGCTGAGAATCTGCTGTTTAGGTATGTACACTCTGTTGCCAGAGGGGAAGAAGATGTTTCATAGCTGTTAACCATATAGTTGCATGATGTCTGTTGCCCTGTCACATATTATGGTTATTCCAATAAAGCTCTAGGGCGTTTCATTGGGCGAAGGTGTTTAGAATACAGCGCATGTAGCCGAGGGATAGAGAAGCATTTCTTGAAAGATATTTGCATAATGTGGCATCAAATATGTCTTTGAAAAGCAAGAAAATTAGTCATATGATTAATAATTGATTCAAGTTGTGGGCCATTACTCTCATTTTACTCTCCGTACATTTCCATATGTATGACAGATATAATGTGTATATACCTAATGGCTAAGAATAGTCTTCAGTGACCATTGAAAAAGATTAAAAGTCTACAGTTATGCTAGCAGTGCTTAGAGCTAAATGCTAATGTCAGCTTTCTGACAATACTTCTACTTTCTAACGCCTCAGCAGATATAACGTTGACCATCTAAGTTCGGGGTGTCAGCATGAGAACAATTGCTCGTTAACTCCTGATTGCAATATCAATAGTTTTGCAGACGATGTTTACCCGACGATAGTGCGAGATGAAAAGTCCAATTCATCCCGCGAGGATAATGAATCTTCGTACAAAATCTCAATCCAATAGTTGTTTAGACATTTAACTCAAAACCAAAAACGTCACCCTCATGGTGGCGTTAGAGGAAAAGTCAGGTGATCACCATCGTCAGTAGAATTCATGGTCTGAGAACCATGTCTGTCTCGTGCCAATCCATTTAGTAGATGTTGGAATATTTCACCGGATAAGTGAAAAGTTTGACCTGCTGATGGCACTATAGGAAAAGTAGAGGAAGTAGAATTTATTCTCTTGGGACTATAAATGGCTGTACCAAATATTACGACAATACATCAAATATTTGTTGTAATATTTTACAACCAAAAAAATAAAATGTCAGCCTCATGTTGGCTCTAGAGGAAAAGTTGGGGGATCACGAGAGTCATTAGGATACATCCACTGGGCACCATAAATATCTGTATCAAATGTCATGGTAATCCATCCAATTCTTGAGATGTCATGGTGGCGCTGAAGGAAAAGTCGGGGTATCACCAGAGTCGGTAAGATTCATCCTCTGGGGACCAAGAATGTCTGTTGAAAAATGAATGGCAATCGATTAAATATTTGTCGAGATAGTGTGGAGCAAAGTGGTACACCATCTGACTGACATCACTAGCGCCGTGCCCCTGTGTGTCTAAAAAAAAGAATAAAAGCATCAGTTATTTTATGCAATTCTATTTTTTATTAGTGTTTTGACATCAGGACTCAGTGTGTTGACATTTTGATGGGAGCACTCAGCTGTTAGCTATCAACCTTGACCTTTAAACCATCCACGCGCTGCATAGAGCAGAGTGAAGCTCAACCCTCAGAGACGAGCTCTGGTACTGTCTCCCGCAGCACTTCTGTATTGAAAACCGATGGCCACTGATGAATGAAGTTTTAGTTTCACACTACAACATGTGTAGTGAGGAGTTTGTGATTGAGAGAGGATTTACAATTAATGGTACAGCAAAAAGGATCAATTGCAATTAGGTGTCTGTACGACACTGTGGCTGATAAGCATTCCTGCCATCGATCAACGTGCCAACACTACAGTGTTGTGAACCTGAGGCGCTCTCCGCGTCTTCTCCCAGCAAACTTAATTGACCCCACAGGGTCAATGAACAAAGCTCAGGATTTGTCATGGCTCCGGGATGATCCCTCATGTGAGGGGAAAATACCAGGCTTTGCATTAGCAGTCATTTTTATTTTTATGCAAATGCTCAATAATCTATGAAAACACTGACACAGTCAGGGCAATATAGTGCTGTATGCTAATGCTAAGCACGAGGACTGTGGGGTGTTTTGAATTCTTCTGCATTTTCAGCAATCCAAAGATTAGCTTGTGGAGTGGATTCTCAAAACAGAGATGAAAATGTCAAGTCTGGTCTTTTGACATCTTGGAATTTTTCTCTACTCATGGTTTAGGCCACAGTTGGATATCTATTAATATAACTTTGCTCATGTATACACATATTGTGGGCCGTGTTTAATATGTTTTTGGTTTATTTTCTCTGCAGCACTGCAAACAATTAAAAGGTGTCTAAATCTGTATATGCACTGAGCATAATTCCGGTGTGCTTTGATCCAAATTGTATATGAATTGATGATTTGGATGGTCTGAAGTACTGGAGTGAGTGGATATGCAAAAAAAAAAAAAGCAGATGTACATGTTTTCTAATCTTTTAAAAAACTCCAGCAAAATGGGCCAGTCTTGCCCAACATTTTCTATAAAAGAAACTAAAACCTAAAATAACAACATTTCACATGATAAGCTATACATTGAGGGAACCATAAACTTAGAAATGTGTCCCCAAATCCCAAAGATTAAAAAAAGTATAAGAAATTCAATCAGTATCACACAATACAGAGAAGAACAGCTCACTCTCACTTATTTTTCAACGTCTGATTCAAGGATAAAGAGATCATTTATTGTCTTTATGCAACAAAGGGTTGCACAACGAAAGGCAGTTGTAGCTTAGTTCATTATGCTACACAAGAAAAGTCCACCTCCTCAAGGTCTGCTGCACTTTATCCAATCCCCATACTCCCTTCTCCGATGTTGAGTGTATCTCTGTCATATGCCATACTTGCTCCAGTAAAAAAGAAAGGAAAAAAAAAGACTGAAAGAGACTGAAAAAAACCATGCACGTTGACTCGCTAAGGCTGTCAACCGTGCTGTACTTAAACTGTGTGGAAAATATTCAAACGTTGTAACATTGCATTAAAATGAAATCAAAGATGTAGATGAATGTCTGCATGAAAAGGTTTTTCCATCATTTTTATGCTAATTGTCAATCATTTGTCGCTTGTCCACTGCACTGATGCAGAGTAGCCTTTGCTGACACATAATCATAGTTTTTATAATTTAATTAAGAATGAATTCAAAAACGTATTTGATTCAAAAGACTGGCTGTAATTTCAATTCACACAGTTTACAATGGCGGCAATCACAGCGGCAGCAGCAGCAGAGAGGCAGAGAGAGTGCTGTGCCCGGAGGGATGTTGACCCTGTCATATGGCTGCAGTATTTAGAAAAAGGGAGAGGGAAAGAAATGGAGGCAGGAAAGATTAAGTGAGAAAAAAAAAGAGCATTCAAGAGCTGAGTGAGGAGCAGAGGCTAAAGTGAACGAGATAGAGAGCCGCTCGGCAGAAGTGTAGGCTGGAGCCAAATGTCACAATATGTCAAAATGTAGCAATATATAGCTTTTAAATGCATGTTAACATGGTAGCCATTGCGCTCAAGCTTGAGGTGAGGCTGACAAAGGTCTGGCAAATGGTAATTGGTGTAAATACATAAAGTGGCCTTTGTTAATATTTACTTGACAAAAATGTTCTTGCAGCCACGTGAAATATGACTGTTGTCTGTCACATAAAGGTGGAATTGGAGAAATCGTATGAACCATCGGTCACTAGTGGTGGAATGTAACCACTTTCACGTAACATTTACATGTACGTACATTACTCAAGTACTGTACCATTTTTAAGGTATTTGTTGGGGATGGCTTTATACCACCATGTCCAAAAAAACCTTGAGTATGTGCTGATACAGACACCATCTAAAAAAAACATCATGCTCAAACTGTGAAACAAATATTTTGCTTCCCTGAAGGAAGAAATACATGTACATAGCCAACAACATGACTCAGTTATGCAATATTGCTGATTCCTTTTATTGAAACTTTTTCACACGCAGAGCTTTGAGCAGCATTTTTATTGACAAGCACCATTGAAACATTCACGTGCTCCCATCTGTGTTAGCGTGACACATCTTTCTTTACAGCAGCTCAATCTACAGTATAGCAAGCACGTCATACTTTAGGCAAATAGCTCGTATCGGATTGTACTTCTTTTTCTTTTCCTGATATCCGATCAAGTGATTTAACCAAACAACGCATCCCTAGTACTTGTACATTTACATTATATGCTACTTGCTAAGTCTACTCCACTACATTTTGGAGGCAAATATTGTACTTTTTATTCAACTACATGTACTGGATAGCTTTAGCAAAATATAATCTAATAAATTATAACATATTACTATAGGTTAAGCTACCTGGCATTATATAATTATAATATATATTATATTAAAATGATATAATTCAAATAAGATCCACTTTTATAAGCTGCAACATTAAAGTGATGTACACATTAATGCATTAATAATTATAACCCGGTGATATCATATATATTATTCTGAATGGGCCATTGTGCATAACGAGTACTTGAAGTATATTTTGATACTCATACCTTTGTACTTCTACTTCAGGACGATTTTGAATGCAGGCCTTTTAGTTGTAACAGAGTAGTTTGATATTGTGCTATTACTTTTACTTCAGTGAAAGATCTGAATACTTTTTCCACCACTGACATGTGCGTTTGGAAGGCACTGCCACATATAATCCTGCTGATTGGGTTGCAGGAGCTGGCGATTTGAAAGGAAATGCCAAAACACCTATTTATTTATTTTCATTTAGTTTGTAGGACTTGATCACAAGGACATCTGACAACATAGAGTCATTGCTCCACTATTAACAAAGATGTAAGAATAGCAAAGGTGTTTTTTTTTTTTACTAGCGTGGTTATAGATTCACTTAAATATTAACATTTGGGACGTCATTTGCACAATTTACGGCCTATTTGGTTTTAGTGTCGGACAGAACTTAGTATCATGCTTTGACTAAACGAGATCTCTTCACATTTCAGAAGAGGGAAAGAGATCTGCAGTATGTAAAGCTCTGACTCTCCAAACTCTGTTCTGTGGACATTGGACAGGTTTGATACATTTGTGCAGAAACCTTCCCAGCTCAGCTACAACTATGAGACCACTGACCTTGACCTTGAATCACTCTCGTGGATTAATACTCAGCTACTCTTCCCCAGAGCGTTCGCGGTGCTGATTTATGATTTTGAAATGTTTGTCTGCAGCTGTGCACCTTTTAAAATGTTTCATACAAGCATTAACAAATTAATAAGATACAGTGTAACAAAAAGATATTATTATTAAAACAATTGAATTAAAGTTTGAGTGATACCTAAAAAAAAAATTGTTTTAAATAACCTGCTTTCAGTAAAGGTCAAGAAGTGTTGGAAAGAAGGAAAGAAGAATTCTATGAAACAAAAAAATAAAAAATAAAATAAAAGCCTTGACACCATTACGTGCATTTAACTATTTTATCATATCTTACTTACATTGTAAAACCAAACATTTGTCACCAATAAATAAGCACACACATATATTGTTAAGTAAGCAACTCGAATTCATTGTGTATGGTAAAACATCAACCCACAATATGCTACTAATTATCATTCTGTGTATTTAACACTACACTTGCATTTCCTCTCATCTTCCCTCATTATAGTTGTGGTCTATTATTTAGACAAACATGCCTTAAATCCCTGTTTGTAATGCAACGTTTCATATACCCAATTAACATGAATAATAAATAGCTTAAAAACTGAGACCACATGACAAAATGCATTGCAGTGTCCTGTGACTGTTATTTGATCAGTGGTAAAAAAAGAAACTAAACAAAAAAAAAACAAAGCATCAAATAATACCAATGACATGTTTGAGTTTTAATATCACCATATATTTAAATTCATAAGATCCATTTGATCTGATCCTGTGCAAATTGAATATTTGTTAATTCTCAAACTGACAAATAAATAGCAGTCGGAGAACATCTAATCTAAATCTGTGTTTTCTCATGGTTACAAAGCTCTTAATACCCCTCTAATGCAATATGCATACTGTAGCAATGCACAGCTTAAAACCAGCTTCTCTGGCAAAGAAAACTCCGGCATCAAACAGCTTGAGCAGAATGCTGAACTACACTCACTTTTTCCTGAAGCTGAATACAGAGTAGGCAAAGCATAACAAAACGCTTACAGCCATCCATCAACGTAATTTTAGTTTTAGAAGAAGAAAAAAAAATCTCACTCTTACTGGCCCTGTGTGTTTGTCTAAGTGCCAAGAGGATTACACGACTAACACTGGAATCATCATTTCCTTTCTCGTGTATTAAAAAGCAACAGTATGACTCAGGCTAAGAGGGTTAATACCTTGAGTGTTAGCAGGAACAGCTCTGTGTGTGTAAACATTATTCAAGTTCAGTTGCAACAGATTGCTGTGCAATCTTATTTTTTAGTCGGCTAACATGACAACTGTGGCGAGCAGATTTCATTAGCTATAATAACTGGTTTAATTCTGTCTCAGAGAGATTTTTTAATGTTTCCAGTTCATTCGTTTTAATCCGAGAACACTATAAAAACGGTCTTAAATAATAACTAGGTGGCTGCATTCATGATTTTGTGCGAAGAAGAAAGCTGCATTTCCCAGGAGAAAAGTCAACATCCTCACCACTTGATGACGTGGAAGACATGGACATAAAGAAGCAGCATCGTATTGTCCCTAGTAGTTTATTACATTATTATTTATAACAATGTAACGAAAATGTTATTCGTTCTAACATAACTATCGAATATGCTTAAGCAACTAGCCTACGGGTAAACGTACTTGGACAAGCTACACACTGGTTCGATTTACGGTCCTGTTCATAATTTAAATGCTTTTTCCCTTTACGAGAGATAAGGATCCATTCTAGACATGGTTGATAAATGACTGTAACTGTCGGTAAATTGACCTGATCATTATTTAAACTGACATACAATTCTAATTTACTTTCATTTATATATTTTTATGTTACGTTTTGCAAAGCTACATAGTTTGTAGCTTGAATCTTGAAGCTACACCTTACTGGACATGCAGTTAGTAGGCCTACATAAACATTGCTTATTGCTTCAGATTTGTCTTCCACTTGAAAGATGTATTCAATGGGATCTGTCTGTATTTGTTATCGCCTCGTGTCATCTTTGGATCGCTGTGAGGAAGTGAGACATGACGTATGCTTCTGTCTCTTGTCATCATGAAATAACCAGAGGCAGTGCAACTATTGCAATTATTCAATTTATTCTGATGATACTGATGTTCCTGCACTTTTATTCTTTGTAATCTATGATGCAATAGTTACACAAGGTGCATCAATAAAACATTACACTAACGTAAAAGCCAACAAGCTGTGTGACATATGAATATGCTGATGAGTTGATTTCAATTTTTTAAATGGTTGGAAACTTCACTAAAGATGCTCTCTTTTTTTGCAATCAGATACATCATCAGACTGACAGAATAAGGTGAAATAAATTCGAGGCGGCACTTGGCGACCCCAAAGAGACTGGCTCAGCTCCAGTCTCAACGTGTAGAGATGAGAGAGTGAGACGCAGGCGAGTCCAACTCAGCTGATTATGAAACACAGACAGAAAAGGCCGCGCTCAGATCAAAAGGAAAGTTAGAAGAGGTAGAGATTTGCAAAGTCAATCCCCACCACCCTGTTAGCTTCAGATACACTGCTTGATAAGGTCTCGGAATCGATAAGCTGATAGACACGGTGACAGAGGCGGTGTGGTTATGTACTCCCAATCACCGTGATCTTTTCACGTGTTGTGCTGCGACTGACCCATGAACATAACTAGATGCATTAACTGAAGCACACTGTTGAGGTATTCTCAAACATTCATTCTATGCTATTCATACTCATACGAATAGTTGCGTGCGCTTTTGTTCTGGGACACGAAATGTTAATGCTCAAGCATACAACGATATTTTAGACAATCGTTCGCTTCCACCTCTGTGCTGACAGTTTGGGGAAAGCCTTTTACTATTTTAACCCTGCCAACACCCATGTGTAGACGCCCAGGTCAAGAAATGGTTTCCCAGTTTGATGTGTAAGAACTTGACCGCCCTGCCCCCATCCAGTTTAGGATGAACTGGAACGCTGACAGCAAGCCGGGCCTTATCACTAACATCAGTGGGCGACCTCACTAATGCTCTGAAAGTGAGTAAATCCCTGCAGCCAGATTCCCAAATCTTGTGGAAAGCCTTCCTAGAGGAGTGAAGGCAGACTAATGCCCATGGCTTTAGAGACCATCACACAAGGGTGTAATGTTTTGGTTTCTACATACTTTTGGTTATGCAGTGTTTGCAGTAATATGAAAGGGCCATTCTGCAAAATGAGCTCTTTAACTTTTGATCCTTAAGTATATTTTACTGATCTGTACTTAAGTAAGATTGTCAATGCGAGGACTTCTGCTTGAAATAAAGTAATTTTACATTATGGTATCTTGCTTTCACTTAAGTACTCAAGAGATTTAGTATTGCATTTTATAAAGTGCAAGAGACAGATTTATAAATGTGCAAGGGACTTGCAAGAGACAGTTTGATGTTTGAAATATAAATAAATAAATGATCAAATTGGTGCAGCTGGGGAAAAGATATCCTGACTTTTTGTCCTTAGAACGGGTGAAGCTCCAAAATACACTTGATCCTGCATCCAGTTTATAATGCAGGCTTTCTGATACAGATGTGGAGTCTCCAAGCCCAAGCTAATACCCAAGTGATTATCCAACTTTTTTTTTACAGGCTGAGTAATACTCTCTGTGATTTGTAAATGAGTGGAGTTCCCCTTTAGTTTGCATACTTTTCCACCACTAATACATCATTATCTATTACTGCTGAGTTGAGAGGTCCCTTATCCGAAGAAGCTACCTTCTGTATTGTGTTAGTACCGTTTGAAGTGCATACAGAACATCAAGCAGTCTTTACAAAAACACAATAAATCGCAAAGGCTTTCTCTCTTCACCTACTCTAAAAACTGAAACCATATTGCTGTGGAAAATGTATTGAGCCAAAGTATTAGAGATGTGCTCCCAAATGTTGTTTTCCTCGCCAGTCTAATGGAGATTCTGCTGTTACTGACACTAGAACGTCAAGAAAAGAAAATCCCTCACTTTCTTCCCCCTCGCGGACTCCCTCTGTTCTTATCAGCGGGAGAGAGATTGAAAGTTTCAATTGGCTTTATCGTATCAATTGTCCAGTCTGACATTCAGGGTAAGGACTGGCAGTATTATAATGGTCAAGAAAAAATTCACTCTAGACAAAGTTGTAGAGTGCTTTTAACGGAGATGCAATGTGAAAGTGTTGGATGTGTTGAGACAACAACGTGTCAGTGTATAATGCAATAATGTGACGGAAGTTATTTATTATAATCTAAATACTGCATGTTATAGAATCCTCTTTCGAAAAGTGCATTTGTTACAAATAATTAAGTGAGTATGACCTTACAACTGTCCATCCAGTGGCGATTCCAGGAATTTTAAAATGAGGTGACATAACAGGGACCAAGGAACAGTCAGGGGAGGGGGGGAGTCTATCAGAAATAAATACTGTGTTGAAAAGTGGCATAGAAAACATTGGGCAGGATTTTTAACCTTTTGTGCAGTGCCCTGTGCCCTGATATAGGTGGAATTACATGAAAAGTGGCACTGCACAAGACCTGGATCGCCACTGGTAAAAGATAACACACTGACAACTCAGGTTTGAAAAGTGATGCCACTGCAGACGTGCCTAAAACCTCCATTACTTCTAATGTCCACCTTGATGGCGTGGCTACCAGGGCGTGACTACCACGTAGTTGTCCAGCTTTCGGTTGTTCTAAAAGACACTCTAAAAAGGCGACTGTTAATTCTTTCCAGCAAGTGCATTTTGTTTTAGGCCTTTTTTTCTCGAGCCAAAATGATCATTAATATGACAGCTAATGGGAATAACGGATGCGCCTTGTAAACCAAGCTAGTTAGCTAGCGCTAGCTGTCGCTGGTGACGTTTTCTACGCTAACGGTACATGTCCCCGCATTGCTCCAAAAAAACAAGATGGCGACGGCCAAAATAACAAAAGAGTAGTCACTGGCTACATCCATTTCTTTTACGATCTATGGCTTGCATAGAGGAATGTTTTGCTCTGAGGAAAACACTGAGCCACCATGCCACCCAGTCTGACCCCTTGAGGCATCCCTCTGTCTTTTCATTTTGTTGCTCTATAATGAAATTGCTAAAAAAAATTTAAATTAAAAACACAGATGTAAACCTTATGGGTGCCACAGGTGTAAAAGACAGGGGATCACCAAAGCCTGTAGGATTCGCCCTCTGGGGACCATGGATATTTGTACCAAATTGTATGGTAATCCATCTAATAATTGTTGAGCTATTTAAGCCTGGACTCAAGTGGTGGACCAACCAACAGACCGACATTGCCATCCTCGGAGTCAGGCTGCTAGCATGGCTTAAAACATAATATTTGTGAACCCTGACAAAGGCTCCAAAGAACACAGATCTTAGTGCCATGCAAAGACAAATCCTGGAGCTCTTAGCAATTAACTATAATTCACTGGAGACTGAGTATTTGCTGAACATTTGTTTGAGCTATCACGCCCATATTAGATTTAGCAGTAATAGTGCAGATAGATCTGAACCAGGAGGTTTGACTCTTATCTCAAGAGTCAAAGATTGGAAATATCGATAATTCTGTCATATCATTTCTTATGTTTGTTTAGGACGTCCTAAAATGAAGGTTAAGTTGCAGAGAAAATTACAGGTTACCGTGGTCTTACTTCCAATCAGTCAATGATGAAAAATCATTGCTAAAACAACAGCAATCTTCATATTTGACTGTTTTTTATCAAATTCTTGTTGACTTTTGTGATATTTTGCATGGCTACACGTTTCAAAAAAAAACATTCTTAGATACCCTGCTGTGCTCATGCTGTGGCCATTTTACCTGGACTTTCCATTTGACTTTTCTCTACAGTTCTTTACATTATATTAGAGGTCATTTGTCAGATGCTCTTATTCAGAGTGACTTACATTGATGTACAGGGTTAAGTGTTCTATTCAGGAGCACAATGCTGGCAGTCTGGTATTGAACTCACAACCTTGTGGTGCTCAATTTAAAAGACTAGCGCCACCTTGCTCAACCTGCTTGATGAAGTGAAATACACTTGTTAGCTTGTGTCAAGGGGTTCTTCTGTCTGCGACTGCAGAGCTGCTTATTCTTGTCAACTTGTGAGGTAAGGACATGTAAAAGAAAATTGTATGCACTTCAGTGAAGTTAATCCAAGGGCAGGAAGTTGACTTTCTAATATGTGTCAAAGAAGAAATTCAATCCAACACCTACTATACAGAGATACTAATATTTGAATTGCCTGTACAAATATTTTAATTGCCTGTTGTTCTGTCAGAAACTGTGCTGGTTGTATTTTGTTTTTCTTCAATTACGAGACACATTCTCAATGGAAACATACAGTAGTTTATAAAAATATTTTTTTTTGGTTTTCCTGGTTTGCTTATTTTACAATTGATCTAAGTTGACTGAAACCTTTCTTGATGATGCAACATTATCATGGTGAGTAACATATTTATTATATGTGACATAAACTATATCTGCAGCAACCTAAAATGTTAGTTTTTAGGTTTTTTCTGATGTTGAAAATGTTACCACTACTACTTTTGTTTTTTTTAGCTATGATGTGATTTGTCTGATATCTACTTCCACAGCACTTTAAATAACTATTGATTTAGCAACAAAAACATGAACTCGGTTTGTTCAGTTATTTATTTAGTGAACAGTTTACCACATTTGTCATAATGGAAGCAACAGCTGATCTGTAGGTATTGAAGGTGTTAAGATTTAACAACGTGGTTTCGATTCAATTTCCTGTTCCCTCAGAAAAGATGCAGCGCATCATAAAATCTGACATTCTGCCACTGATTCAATTTGAAATGATTTATTTCAATGCTTACAAAGTATAACAGCTCTAAAAATGTAAAACACAACAACTGCCTGAGGGAAAGCAGGTTTGTGATGGAAAGATTAGTTGGGTTTCAAACAGAGAAACAGATACAAGTGTTTCAATAATGATAACATTATACAGTTGCATATTAGCAGCTTAAATAATGTCACAACTCCCGTGACTTCCATTCATACGCGGTACAACAAAATACCTTTGAAGGATTAAAAGTGTGGTGTGTGACTTTGTATTTTACCTTTTGATCTCCTGCTTTAACGTTTGCAATTATATTCTAGAAAATATTCAGTGCCAATATGTCTCAGCTGTTTTTGTCCCTGCTTCAGTAAGTGTCAGCCACTGAAACCAGGTGCCCCTGTTTATATCTTAAAAAATTAGGATGAAATTATACTCTGTCTGGAGCAATGCTGCTGTTTGAAGTGAAAAGAAAAAATAGGTGTAGGTCTAAAATAGATAGACAATAAAACACAGCCCTGTGACACAAGGCCACATAATGGCTTTTCAAAAGACTTTCCTGCACCACTATGAGTGTTCCCAGCATTCTGTGATCAGTAAATGTAAAAAAAAAACCTGGACAATTTTACATAGAAATTGCTTTTGGTAGTTACAGAGCATAAAACATTTGGGGGGGGGGTTCACCAATTTCCTTAAAAAAACAACAACCTGGGAGCGACAGTGCAGCCTTCCTGCCAGAGAGAAACACACAAGTGTCCCATAAATCCCCCCCAAACTATTATAAAATATTAGCTAATCTTTTTACAATTCAGAATGACATGGCTGGGGATTTTTTAACAGGTGCATTACTGCTGAAGTGCCTTGGGGGCAGAGATTAGCTACTGCGCCATTGCATGACTGCAGGACTGAATGAATAATGCCACGAGCTGAGTATTACTGTGACTGGCTACTGTGAGGACTGATTCTGCTGCAATCTGAATGTCAATATTTAAGCTTATACTGTATATCCCCACAACTGACATTTGTTCGCCCCGCAGATATTTTTGCAGCTTATAAAAATAATGTCAGACTCTGTAGTAATTTGTAAACTCATCTATTATTTATCATAGACCAGCCAGGGCAATCAACTTCTCGATGCACCAACATCTACACACATTTTGTGCTAATATTGTTTTTAAAGGTACAGCGTGTAATGAAATGCCGTCTTTTCATGGCAGGACGGCGGGAGAAGCAACTGGAGTATCACTCAACCTCCAAAATGAGGTGCAAAAATTAGGGTGGCAAAAGTTAACAAGACATGCTGTCCTCGCCACTTGTCAGCTTGTGTCAAGATGCCCCTTGGGAAGCACTTTCACTTCCAATATCCTCAGATGACCAGCTTGTGGCTGTAATAAGCAGTTTTATAGTTTGAAAACATAATTCCCTCTATACCTGGGTTTGGCTTTCTAATGCCCTTTGCTTATATAGTTAAACGCATTTTCTTAAAGTCTAATGGAAGTTGACTTGTGTTGGCTGGTTTGTTAAAAATTGTAATTACCAAAGATATTTTATTAATTAGTGTTCTCCAGGCTGTTATTTGAGTGGTGCAATGTATGGTCACTAAAGATAGTTTGTCACTTCGAATTCCAACAGCCACACTCTCAGTTGACCAACAGGGATCATATCTATGTTCCCAGGGTCCTATATGTTTCCCAGCTCAATATCCTCTTAATATGACACATTAAAGAGACCTTTCAAATGGTTTTATGTTCTCAGCATTTTTTTTCCCCCTCTAGGTCAAATGTTTGTTTCCCTCAAAATAACACACGTACAGTTTATAGCCTACAGATGTTTCTGATACCCTCAAAATTGCGGGAGAGACTGTTTTCCTGGCTTTAAACATACTGTATCTCCACAGTAGCGAAACACATTTTTAAACTAAGTAGCCTAGCTTGCTAGCTTCCACTTTAAGATTTAAATGCAAACTTAAGAGCATGATGCGTCCTCCTGAATGCTAAATGTTCTAAAGGACAGATGTCTGTACAAAACCAACAGTATGTGTATTCAGGGCTTAACACTAACTATTTAAAGTTGTTGCCAGGCTGACAACCAGGCATCAGCTTTCGGTTAAAAATAGGTTTGCCATTTTTAGTCACCTCATATTTTGAGTAATTAAGATAATATGCAGTTATATGTATGCTTAATAACGAGAATGTGACATAAAAGAACAAAAGCTTTAGACCAAAACTTTACAGTCAAACAACTTCATTTGCTTCAGCATTGTCTCTAAAGCAGACGCACGCGAATAAACGAACGCTGTTGGGTTCCGGTTCTAACTAAAACAGCAATATTTAAATATGACTTTCATTTTGGGGTGCACGTTAAGCTGTTTGCTTTCGCCTTTTTTTTTTTTTTTTTTAAACCTGGCCACGGTTACTGTCGAGCCCTGGTTGTAGTGATTAGGATCTCCAGCAACACCAGGTGTCAGAGGTCAGTCTGTTACCATGGAAATGACCACACAGAGGGTTGAAGCTCAAAGGCGATTTTCTACAAATATGTCCAAAAAAGGATTGTTCTATTGAAAAGTGAACATTTTATAGTTAATCTTTCGTTATACGAAGTGAGGAGAATTCAAAGGTCACATTGCCTATAATGAAGTATGTCGCCCGCAGTGTAGTTATTGTGTATTTTTGGTGGCACTGTTGCCATGCTTGTTCAAAAATACACTGAGGCTGTGTTTGAAATGGCATACAAACATGCCATTCGGTATGACGTAAAGTTGGTTATGTAGTGCATTCCAAAGGCATAGTATTTTCATTCATTTTGCACTCGAGAAATGCCCAGATGTATACTAGATTAGCAAGAATTTAGTCTGTGACGCAGACGTTTAAAAAACATGAACCATTGGACAAAAACTTGTCCTGAAGGTACCGTTAAGAGGAAAAAACACTGTAGCTCACAAATAATATAGCCTACAGTAAAAAGCAATATTAACACTAAAATATTCAATTATTGTAATACTGTATACTGTAATAATATATAATACTGTAAAATATTAATTTGAGGGGAAGAGGTAACGTCTTGATGGATAGTCATGTGTTGCAGTACCTGCTTTCATTCACATACTTAATTGTTAATTATGTAGGCGGTATGCAGTACATAAAGATTGAGTCTGTAAAGGCAGTATGTAAGATTTCAAACACAGCGGTCAAATCCTCCAGCACAACATGTTAGCCATTTTTCCCGGTAATGAATCTCAGAAGCAACACGCTCTTATAGAAAGACCTTGACGAACAGATCTTAACTGCCCTGCCCAATCATTGCCGCAATATGGAACAGCTGTCTACCAGCAATACCAGCACAAATCACTCATTAATCACCTGTTTGTCTTAAATACTGCAGCACTGAGGTGGCCCAAAAGGTGCCAGCAATTTTATGCTTTCATTAGCGGCTCACAGTGATGATTGCCTGGAGGGCATTTGAAGGTGATATTCAAGTTTTTTTTTTTTTTTTTATAATTCAGAGATTATTAACTCTCTAACCTGTGTTTAAAAAAAAAAAAAAGAAGCTCTGCAGCAGTAGCAACAGCATAATGATAGATATATTGTTTGGTTAGAGAGAGATAAGGAGCCTCTGCTGGGACAAAGATGAGATCACAAAGGAGCCGAGATGTTGACATCGTCCCTCTTGTCCTTATATAACGTGTTCTTGTCGCAGGTCTTAGGCTTACCACTTTTGTTCATGTCCCCAGAGGTGGCTGCTTTCCCACCAACTCAAGGTAGAGGACATTGTCGGGACACGGCAGCTTATACATGTTAATGTTCCCTTTTTCCTATTCTACTCCTGTTAGATTGATGGCTCAGCAGTGGTTCTCATTGATCAATCAGACACAATCTGCGTCTCAAATGAACCCAGGCCAGGGGGATTGTGCATTCTTCCAGGGGAACCACATCCCTAAGGGTATGACAGTGTGCTGCACTGGATCGATTGTTTTCAACTTATTTGTGTAAATACTTTGTAACCTTGCTGATTTATCAGCTGCATTTCTTTGCCACTGTGTGAGAAAACCACAATAGATATCAACCCAGCCTGCTGACACGAGCCCCGGCTGGCAATTTTCATCTTTATGGTCAAGTCTTGAGAAGGATTACAGGAATGATGAGAATTAATTATGCATTTCATCAGCATGATGGATACCGCACGTTCAACGCAAAACTATATTTCCCCCGAGAACAGAGAGAGTCTGCTCCTTCCTTGAGTGACTCCCTCGAGAAATGCTGTCATTTCTCACTCTAAGAAGATGAAACTTCGCTGACATAAAATGAAAAAACAGTAATTCGACTTTCTTACCACAGTGGCTAATATAGGCAGTTTTACCATGTGGGCAAATCTTAAGGATACTGCATTATAATTGTAAATAGACAGCAATAGATATCGAGAAATCACAGCTTCATTTTGAAAAAAAACCTTCATTGTGACATTTATGACAGTAACACACTTATTGTATTCTGCTTTGCATGGAAGTTTGAGGCTACATCGGTCGTTAAAAAAATGTAACATCATGTGTCCCCAACCTGAGAGCCTGGACCTGCATGTTCCCCACATCCTCTAGTGGCTTGGGTCTCCAATCTTGATATCGGCAGTTAAGGTTTTATATTACGAGGAAAAGCTGGCAACAAATAAAACACTTTGGATTTTGTGTTGTAACACTGGCTAACAAGTCAGACTTGTCACTCCCCTAACTCCTCTTGCACATACACCGTGGCCAATTTCCAAGGGAAAAGTGTAGGATCAAATGTATTTAAAGTGTTATATAACTGGTTTAGAGTATAGCATTAACTGCACGGTAGCTGAGGGCATTAATGTTGTTGCTATATGGTTATCTTCATCTTATTAGAATACCGATGTCAAATGAAAGTGACTGCCTGTTCCAGAAGTCATTTCCCCCACTGTGAATTACCATTTAAATTTCTTCTTTTAATGATATTCACAATATTACTCAGCATAGAAATATGAGGAGTCTCCCGAATAATTACAAAATCCTGTAGGTTTATAAAAATGATCCTATGCATTTATGTAATGACTACCAATTATTTCAACTGTATTTCTGAGAAAATCTTTTGTCTCTCGGTTGGGTACGGCGGGCAGCACTAAATACTACAATACCCATGATCCTAGCAATTAGGAATATAACACTGCACCATAGTTGGCAAATCCTTTTTCTTTTAAACCGAAATGCACCTTGGTAGTCGTAGTTAACGTCTTCTGTTTTTATGCACGCAAGCTCGTACCTTTTTGACTTTTTATCAATGGAACAGATTTTTTTCAAGGATCATTCATTGCACAACACAATGCAGGTGTAGTTCATTTGTGCTACACAAGAAAAACATGACAAGACAACAAAACAAAGACAGTAGTGCATTCCTGTAGTGCATTTTTCAAATTTGCATCATAAGGGAACAAAAACACTGGTGAATGCTCTGGGCAGATAAACATGGCCGGCATCAAAAATTTGACATCGGGGAAACATTGTCAACTTTGATGATATTTGAGCACCAAGCATCAAAGATGTAAACACAGTCCGCCTCCTCTTGTCCCACCAGAGTCCTGCACTCTGTCCTGCGGTCCGCCCGTCAAGTGCAATAGCTTGATCCGGCAGATGTCGGCTGTGCACAGCAGTCTCCCGTTGCTGGGTTAGCCTGAGTCTTATTTCATCCATCTTATTTTCCTGTGACCGGTCATCAGCCAGGAGAGGGCTGGCCTGGGTATTGGAATAGCCTAACACAGGTGTTCATATTTTCTACAGATGATACAATCGGGAGAGTCGTAAAATCTGCTTCAAAATATATATTTATTTTTAAACCAGAGGTGCTCGAAATAGCTCTTCCTACTTTGCAAGATTTTAATGGTGCTTAGGCTGTTGGGGTAATGTTTGCCAGCCAATCAGAAACAAGTATTTTTCATGGCCGAAGTAGTTTTAAAAAGTCATTGCCTGTAGTGCTAATTTTAACACTTTAACCAATCATCAACAACGCTTTATATTTTAGCTGCATGCTTCATACATTTATAAAACCTTTATCTGTAAAGGTAACTACAGCTGTTATATAGGTAGATGCACTTAGTGTAGGCATAAAGTTGCATAAGTACCTCCAAACTGTATTTAAGTATACTTGATCAAATGCACTTAGTTACTTCCCACCTTGAGCTATATATATATTTTATGGGCAGAACCCCTTTATGTAAACAGAACATTGCTGCCTGGTTCCAGGAGATTTCCCTCAGTGCCCCAGAGTGCAGTTAGTGCTAATTTGAGGCAGATTCCTGGAGGATTTAGGAGACCGGAGATGCCTCACAGTAGTCAGCCAGCAGCTGATCAAGAGTTGGCTGCTGGCCATCAGTCGGCTGTCAGAGCTGTTGGTTTGACTATTACTGCAAACTACTACAAAAATATTGATAAACGGTGATGTATGCAGCTTGCTTTATATGAGCATTCCCTGAGAAAGTGACCAGGATCTATATGTCATTTATCAGCTGAAAAACGTTGTCTTCCTTGGATTCTATTCTCAGAATGTTTAGAAGTCCATGCAACTTTTCTATTGTGACCCAATTTCTTTCCCCCTCCATCAGCCCAGGCAGTTGACAAATGTACGGTCTCGTGTGGAGGAGCCAGACACTGTGAGCGGACGCTGATGTTTCCTGTCGAATAGAGAGATCCACCTCAGGCAGCGTCAGCTCCGTCCTTATTTGTCATAAGTGTCCCCTGTTTCCCATGGCTAAAGACAAAGGCCAAAGAACGTATGAGGAACATGCATTTTTAATGTGACATTCTCATCAAATTCACCACAGTGGACTGAGCAGAATGCCAATGACGCTTTATTCTTCTTCCAATTACAGCGAGACGATGCAACAATATAAATGTAAGCCGTGAAGGGCACAACATGACAAAGCCTGAACAGTTCAGCACTTCATCTCTTGTGAGCTTGAACTTGTGAACTTTATATTGACGTTGTGTTGTGTAGTGTTGGATTAGGCTGGTTTTTCAAAGAGATATTTAAAAAGAAAAAAAAAAACATTAATCAGAAGACCACAATGTGGGGAAGATATCAAGTTCAAGAAATCAAGAAATGTGAAAAACAACAATGTACGCCTGTGTAAAACCATCTGTTTAATTTCACAGCGGCATTATCTTCTCTTTGTGCCTCCTGTGAGGAGAATGATGTCTTTGCTGATAGTGAATAATACAGCATATAAGCATGCAGTATATCACCACTACAGCTTACATTATTTATATGACATGACATCCCGGTGAATGCTGATTTGACCAGACTCACCTTTATCTTGTTGCAAAATATGCTGACCATTACTCTGTGCCCATTATTTGACAGCACTGAAATGTCACCGGAGACTGAGAGATAGTTGGATTCACCACTTCGTTCCGAGAGAACAAGACAGCGGGAATGTAAATAATCTTTGCTGGCACCAAACCATAGCTTTCATCTCTGATGTTCTTTTGCAGTGGTCGCTCCACACTCCATCATTATAATGAGGGAGGTTCAATTAGACAAGGTCTACAATGGGGGTTTTAAATGTCACAGAGCAGGTCCTGACATTTCTCTGTTTGATATGGAATCAGAATGGAAGCCGAAGAGTTCACAGGGAGAACTAATCTCAACTTCCGAAATAACAAATTCCACCCTGTCACAAAGCTCTAAGGGGAGGCTGGTGCGGACACTTTGGAGACATTTACGCCAATGCTAGCTTGCCTCTGTTAAAGCATTCTAATGATTGAATCCATTAGTATTTTTTAGGTTTGTAATTAGCCCTTGAAGGTTAGCATGTGTACAAGAAGCATGTAATGAAGGCTCTTTGGGTATTCCATCCGAAAGGTTATTCGGTCGTCAAATCAAAAATGACTCAAGAAATGAAAAAACTTTTAACTCGTAGTAATTGGAACGACCACAATTACCAGAGGGGCTATAGTGGAGGGCAAAATCATGTAAACATTCGTTCTCGCACTGTGCTCCTCCGAAACATTGTACCCTCATGTCAACAGAGGTTGGACATCATCTGAAACCTTCTGCATCCAATGACAATTTGTCATATTAAAGACCAGAAAGTAAGCAGCTAGCCATGTGCTATCATAGGCGGCGATTCCTTGGGCGTTCTGGCCCGGGAAGCGCACACAGAAGGTGTGCCAGTGTACAGTCGGGGCCAAATTTACACTGATTTGATAGCAAACTCCACCCAGCATACGCTACAGGCTGAAAAACAAGTTAATCCACCTACTCAAAACTATTTGAGTCAAAAGTTACAGCTTTAAGGAGTAACACACTCGTCAAGAAGTAACGTCAATGGTGAGTGAAAAACAAATCCAATTTTTTACCTACCTACCTTCCAAATCCGTATAAGAAGTCCTGTAGGCTATGGTTATAATTAAATCCATTCTTTCAAATTTGATTGGATCGGAGGTGTGGGTGGAACTTTCGTTGTAAGAACAGGACAAAGTTAATAAAGTAATGCATAATCGCACTCTTTCGGGAATGTAAAACAACCAGCTACTAGCCATCTTGATTTGATTTGGTTGTGCAGTATATGATTGACAAAATCCCAGGTCACCTTTTGATTGGATAAAATGTTGCAAGCGTTTAAGATGAGTAAACTATAAATCATAAACAACAAGAGAAAACCAAACAATTAACACACGTTGACAGAAATAGAACTTGTTTTTGTTTTTTTATTTCATTGTCTTTAATATGTCTCCTTAATCTAAGCTGTTTCTGCTTTATAGTTTCAATTAGCACACATTTAACTCCATAGCTTTTAAACTCCCACAACATTAAATCAATCCACACATTTGTAGGAATCAATTCAAGTCAAATGAAGGTGTTTTATGTTTAGGGTTAATGAGAGAGGAGACTGAAGTAGGAGTTTGAATCCAGCTAAAGTCAAGACACAAGATACATTTGAATGATTGTTTTTCTTTGTTGTTAACGTCAAAGACAGCAGTAAAACTGTCGGATAGTTTTAGTCATGATCAGTTGAAAAACACAGAAGTCAAACGTTTCACTTTGTGTGATTTGGCTTCAACACATTCACATCTGTCAGTTTTGTTATTCTGTTATATTCCAAACATTGATCTATAATAACGGTCTTATAGATTGCGTTTTGAGATTGTTTTTTGTTTTTTTGACTTAAGAATGATAGGTCTATCCAGAGTTGCTGAGGTGAGGTAGAGTTGACCCATCCTTTATTTACCACTATGGCCCTGATAAGAAGTACATGTTAACAACCGGGAGACTGTGGAGGACAAACAACATCTCGAGTGATTTTGCATACTCTGTGTCACGACAGGTCATTTTTTAAATGTGACAATATCAGTACGAGGCATGCAGGAACAGCATGCCCTCTCGGCTTGAATGTCAAAAAACAGACTGTTGCCTTCCTATCACTAGCAGAAATAGTGGTCATACAGTGGATGCATTACCATCTCCCCCATGCTCCAGCTCGACCCTAATAAGCGCTGGA
The DNA here is from genome assembly GCA_943593645.1 of Bovichtus variegatus. NCBI lineage: Eukaryota > Metazoa > Chordata > Actinopteri > Perciformes > Bovichtidae > Bovichtus > Bovichtus variegatus. The sequence goes on from CALSCE010009814.1 coordinate 10,137,178, forward strand.
TTGTTCACAAAAATGGGGAGGAAAAAAGCAGAGGGGGTGAAAAGATAGAAATCCATTTGTAAGTCTGGGGCTGTGACTATTTGCATGGCGATGAAGGCCCTGAGTGTTCTGCAGTGTCCCAGACAATAGAGCCTGTGTTTGTTCTTCCCCGGGAAGTTTGAGAAGGGCAGAAAAGGGGAGAAAAGGGGAGAGAAGAAGAAGAAAAGGGGAGGTCGTCAGCAGAGGGGATTACGCATTGTGAGAACCACACGCATTCGCTTCTGCTATTGTGGTGACTGAATTGCTTTCCAGTACCAGGGCATTTAGTTAAGCAGATTGTGTTTCTTCAATCCCCTGCGATGATCTCTCTTGACGGCGGCTGGTGACAAGTGGCCTGGGGGACAGCTGAATCACACGAACAAGGTGGGTAGGTGGTGGACGCTGTACAGGAAGTTAGAGATCATGTTCCGTATATTTTCGATGCAATTTTATTTATTATCCAGGAAAAAGGATGTTTCAAGCAATACAAAGAGTAAAGAGGCTTTAAACATAAAAGCAACAGCAGGAAGGCTGAAATCTATAATAACTGAAAGAGTCCAGGGAGTTTTTTGTGTTTGTCACAGCAAGACATCAGGATATTTCTTACAATTGCTTCTGGCTTTAAAGTAGTGTTGTACCTTCTGAAATAACTGACAATGACATTTTAAATTGTTAGGAAATAACTGAAGTTATTTAATAAAGTGTACCGAAGTGATTTCTTTTTTTAGAGTTGTCCATTTGAGGCCTCTGTATGGATTATCTAGAAAGTTTATTTCATTGAAATAAACACTTTTCACTTTCTCATGACCATATTGAATAACTGACCTCTGTGTACTGACCTATAGTATGTAGCAGTAAAACACGCTTGTGTGAGTGCGTTCCACCTTTGGAAATTCAGTGAAAACATTTGACTCAGAGATTACTCAACATTTGGTAGGATTAAATAATGATTATACAGTTTCCATAACCTTTCCATAAAGTGCCAATTTCAGACATGTTTTCAGTGAAATAACTCATCTGTCCAACATATTGGTACACTTACTCAAGGTCAGTAAACAGTGGTGCACAAATACCCCATTTGTAACTAGGAACGCCCTCAGTGTAAAAAAAGGGAAAACCTTGGCCACAAAATGAAACATTTGGGAACTGCTAACATGATGTGGAATTATATGACACCAGTCACAGGCCCATGGATAATATGACTTGAAAGATTGGGAGATTAAACATTGCTGTACTGAAGTTAGGTTCTGCCTTTTAAAATAAGTGTATTAGATGATTGTCTGCTCTCTGAATGTTGTCCATGTCTGATATTCCTTAAAACTTTTTTTTTTTTTATCACCATAATTAAGTTTTTATAGATAATTGCCTGTAGCTTGAAAATTGGTGGCCTCTTTATTTTATTTAGCATCAGTTAATTGTTTTTGATGAAAAGAAAGAAATTATAGGATGGAGTCCTATCGCTGATAAATGTCAGAGGAAATCAGTGACACTTTGCTAAACAGTAATGATTTCCACTTGTGCACGTAATAAAATTAAACAAATGACTTACTAGCGACTACATGATGGCGTGACATCCCCCCGTTGTTATAGCTCAGTCTCTGGACTCATTTGAGGTCCTGATTTTGGAGACATAAATTACATGTCAGTGTTATTGTTTAACGGCGCTGAACAGTAAACAACAGGTCCCATGATAGGCTCCCAAATGACCAATTAAGGACATATTGTCTTGGAAGGGTGATCTTAAAGAAGCGAGGCTGAACAGACGGATTTGGCTGCAAGATTGCAAAAAGCTATAGAGTATATATTTAGATCCACTGTCACATTTTCAACTTTACAGATTTTCCTATTTTTCCATGATGCATGAAAAACTACATAACTAATGCTCATATAAAGTTAGCATTACTTAGCAGTTAGTGTCGGCAGTGCATTTGATGCATATTGATGTGTCATCCACAATGTCAAGTAGAAGCTTCTTCTTCTTTATTGCTGCGTTTCGACATCTTTAACAGCATCCTGAAACCATTTCTAAAACAGAGTGACACTTTATTAGCTAGAACACATCACCATATAGGAATATATGTGACGGTCTCAGCACATCTGGTGCTTAACATTGTGAGACTGAAGCTCATTGTCATGCTGTCATGTGGCAGAGTAGCGTACTGTACATACAGGCTACAGGAGGTCTGCTGGAAATGGGAGGAAGGCCTATTGAGCTAATGAATGGCTGTCAACCACAGGGCGCTCTGCATGTCGTGTTGAAATGAGCATTTCTTTTGAAAGGAGACAATTGACCTTGGAGTTCAACAGTGCTTTTAGATATTTTTAGTTTCTCTTGACTTTTCTCAGACCATATACACCTGTAAATGATAACTGAAACATTTTTATTTTTTATTATTGAAGGCTTGTATGGATTTATTCAATACTTTTAAACGACAATCATTTTCAAGCAATTTCAACAAAGCTGTCACACATATGTTTTACTTGCTCCTTAAACCCTTTGCTATTTACAGACATGGAGCTAGGAGCCAACCATTTTTTTTTTACCCATACCCATTATTTCCCCAGAATTTCATCACTTATTTCTACAAAGGCCCATCTTGTTAAATTGGCACCTAAACATCTGTTGACCTGTGCACTATTCCAGCCACATCCTTAAAGACTGATACCCCCAGGAAAGGTTTTTAAGCAGACTCCTTGGAATGTTGGGAGCTGAGCAGTTGCTCAGAGTAACATCATTGAGGGCTGTTGTCTAGTTTTGGCTCAAGGCGTTCAGTTTGGGCGCATGCTTGGCAGCCCTATGAAAGACCATAACAGCTCACGATTCACTGGCTACTAATTGGACTGTCACTCCACAATGCTCGGAGATACGAATACGGCCTGTAAAGACATACATAAGCACAAACACATACTCTTGTTCGCGTTCTGTATCGAAATTGAATTTCATAAATGGACGCCTGAATTAGTAATTGATTTTACCATCTCATTACAAATGGGTCTTGACAGCTAATTTAGTTTTACACGATTAAACATGAATATTATGAGCTGTTAAAGCAGTAATACTGTAACAACTGTAAGTGCTCAAACAACGTACTGCAGTATTTTCTATATATTCTAAATTGCCACTGGGACTACTCATGCTAAAAATGCATGCACTTGTGTTTCTTTGCAGCACTTTGAATTAAAGCATCCACATAGTGGGACTCTATATGTTATGTGCTGATATTACAGTGTCAAAAAAACTATATTAAAATGCTTTAGAATTATGGCTGATGTAACTTCTTGCCCTTAACATCTGATCTGCTTGACTGGAGAGCAGTAAAGTCGGGTTCAGGGGTTCATGTTGTGTTCAAATAATTTGTGTTGTTTTTTCAAAGTGTACAACTAAAAGTCTGAAATGATTGGAAAGGGAAATAACATCCATAGTTTCGAGGCAAACACACCTACGCTTCAGAGGCAAAAAAATAAGAAAAATTCTCAGGAGAAACTGCTAATTTACGAATAGAAAAGAAGAGGTTGACACCAGTGATTACCCTTGATATTATAAGATGGCAAAGCTCTGATGGGATATTTTTGTCTCTTTGACAGTGACATGATGACAGTGGATGGTCGTTGTTGCTAGTAGGAAGAAAATTAAAAAGACATCACAGTTCATCTGTGTATATAAAGAGAATTGATGATTTTGTTGAAGTTTAACTCTGTTAACTTTGGCAGGGTTGTCAGTGCAAGATATTGTATTTGTGTTGTCCTGACTAATTTGCTATCTTGTCTGACTTTCATTGTCCTCACACTCTTGAACCTGATGCAGATTATAATTGGTGCATCGATTCGATTCATAGTTTGTCAGAGGCATGTGTCTCTGTTTTCCATGTCTGGGGAGACATTGATCTAATTAGAAGTCTTCATTAGTCAGCTGCAGAGTGCAGTGTCATGTTTAAGGAATGATGTTCGGGCCTTGCTCCCCCCAATGAAACACAATACAGGGCCTTGTCTGAATTCAAAACAGAGGGCTGTTTTCAGCCGCCCATCCAGGGCTGCAGGATGCAAGACAAAAAAAAAAAAGAAAAAACAGAGGAAAGTTCAGACAAAGCGTTTGCCTTTTTGTGTAAAATGCAATTCTGGTCTGACTTTCTTGCTTGAATTTGTCATACATCTGAGTTGTTGTTGTTGTCCAATAGATTTGACATAACTCTTCAGATAAAAAATAATAATAATAATAATGTCATCAAAGAGCTTACAGTATATAGAACAGTTGATCCCAACCAAACCCAACAGGCCTGCCAGATGACCTCATCATGTTCATGTCAATTCAATTTAACCTGGATTTTATTCAACACTGTTAATCATATAAAAGGGGATATTGTTTGCGTACAATAATGTTTTCATTCAATTTACCTGACAATGTTTATGTGGTTTAGGGAAGTTTCTATTTGCATCAGCCTACTACCACTTGCAGTGGCTTAAGCTGCAACCACTCATCTATTATGTTTAACTTGCGTTGACTATTTCAACCATTTATACGTTTAGCTAGCTAGCGTTAGCTGTGTCAACCATATATCTCTTGCTTTTAGCTAAACATTTCACCAGGTTATCATGAACGGTTTATCATAAACAATTGAAATAGATAGCTAAAATGAGTTACCTGAAAGTAACAGACTAAATGTAGCTTACTATTTTAACTGTTTATTCATTACTTTATATGACAGCTTAATCCTTTACTTAGCTAACAATTTCCACCGTTTATCCATTACTTTTTAGCTAACTTGTTTACGGCACACTTGCTAACTAGTTTACATGGCTCTCAATCGAAGCACACGTTACTGCTATCTTATATTAGATTTTATTTTTTATTTTTTTAAATCATAATGTTTTCCAATTAGTTGAACTTCTCTACAAATCTTTACACATACCCCCAAATAACTGCCAAAACAAACCCTGAGGTACAAATAATCCTTGTTTAAAATCCACTTCTAATTTCTGATAAATATACGCAGCCTTTAAATGGAGCTATTTGGTTCAAAGACATACAAAATACTCCACATATGTATTCATAGCTTTGTGAAACTAATCACTTGATTTCTGTATTTTACATGACAGTGCTACAGATTTCAATTTCCTTTTTTGAAATCTCTGTGCACTGCTGGAAATTTCTCACTGCAACCATTAATTAAATTGTTAACTTTTATTTCAGAGACATGAGCATGAATACAAACCACATCATAACGAGATGGGATACAGCACAGCCGGGATCATGAATTACTGTGCTGTTGAATGAAGAATTGGTAACACAGGACCAGTGAAAACTCCATCTTCTGTCCACTAACCATGGAAAGTGCAGATGAAATGCACGGATGGACAGTAAAAATGAGCTTGCCGAGTGTTTTGGCCGTAGTAACTGTCTTTTCTATGATTCCTGGCGGGGTGCTGAGCGATATGAGAGGTACTCAGGGTCTGGAAACCCAACAATTGGCCCAAGGGTCCACTCATCTGCATCGTCGCCTGAAGAGAGGCTGGATCTGGAAACAGCTGTTTGTCCCGGAGGAAGATCCCACTCCTCGCGTTATTGGCCAGGTACCACCTCAGATTGAATGTCCTCCATGTCCTTGACACGCTACTTACCTTTGAAAATGCATTTTTTCCGGTAACCTCTGAAAATCAAGCTTTCATATACCCCCCTCCTCTTTTTGTAGCTCAAATCTGACTATGACCGTGGTGAGTTTTCCATCAAGTACATATTATCAGGAGAAGGTGCCGGAGATGCGTTTGAGATAGATGAGTATTCTGGTGAGATACGAACACTGAAGAAGCTCGACCGAGAGGAAAAGGCCTTCTACGTCCTTCAAGCCCAGGCCATCAACAGGAGGTCCAATGAACCCGTGGAACCCCAATCAGAGTTCATCATCAAGGTGCAGGACATCAATGACAATGTCCCGCAGTTCCAGAACGAACCGTATGTGTCCAGCATCCCTGAGATGTGTTTAACTGGTATGTCTAAGAAAGAAAAGAGGAAAGTTACTGTATAACAGTTTACAACAATTATAACAGTAAGAGTTGAAAGTACAGGCAGGCAGAATTAAATTCAAAGGGTCAGTTCACCGAAATTCCCAAATACAGTACAGCTTGGTTTTATCTGCACAGGTTTTGAAATATGTGTCTCTGAGATTTACTAAATACAATGGAGGTGAAAGGAATTTCATTTGTGGTGCTCACAAACACGGTGCTCTGACATTCAAAAAGTTCAACAGCGACATTTATTCCCACAATCTATGCCGCTATTACTTAGGATAATCCGCAGACCTCACCCACTGTCAACAGATTTTTACTGAAATATAGTCACAGTTCACATTGAATTCTGTGGATTACCCAGAAACACTGATTTTGAAGTGTTATTGCTTTTGTTTTTGTTTTTTAAAGTCATGCTATCAGTGGATGGCAATATTGGTCGATTGGTCAACAACTTTTGTTCAGACTTCTTGAAAGCTGTGAGATGAGATGCCACAACATGTTTTTCAGAAATGACTATTCACCACAGGTACAATTGTAGTAACTTCTGTGACCTCCTGTCCTTTAATCTAGCATGAGGTCAACATTTAAATCCCTCCAATATTTTGCCTTAAAAGAAAATAAACTGAAAAAGTCATGAAATTCTCATCAACCTCAGTTGTACTTAGTGTTTTCTGATATTTTCTGCTATTTTGCGAACGTTGCATGCTAACCTATACCTATTTCTATATAGCTGAAACCAGTACAGCGTCTCAAACATACATATTACCATCTAATAGCTCAAGGACATTAACATCGTTGCTAGGTAACCCGTAAATTACTGCTCCCAACCAAGAAGTATGCAATAAAATGGGGATTTGTCATTCTTACGCCTCGGTTTTTATTTGGATTAAACGAACATGATGTAGCATGTTAATGAGTGTTTGAGGTGCTAGTAGGTGGGTATTGTTACCTTTGGTTCGGGACAGTCTAGCTTCTCCCCGTCTCCAGTTTTTATGCTAAGCTGTTAACAGGCTGTTGGCTCCAGCTACATATTTACCGTATAGATGTGGTATTGATCTTTTCATTTAACTCATGGCAATAATGTGAATAAGCGTATATCTGTAAATGTAAAACAATCCCTTGATGCAAATGAACGTGACATTAGTATTTAGCTCAAAACAGAAATCCCAGAGATTCTAGCATGGCTTATATAAATGTTTTTTTTTTTTTTTTTAAATGAATTTCTTTATTTTAAGGAATGTTTCTTTCTGGGGGCTGAACACACCTTTTAATAGCCTAGTTGTTTTTTAAATGCTATGGTAAGATTTGAAATAGGCTAAATAATGGCATTATTCAAGATTCAAATATTCAACATTTGAAATAATATTCATATAAACAACTATTTTAGCTTTGTTTACCGATAAAATTCAAACATATTCTATTAAGCAGATAAAACCATGTTATTTGTTTTCTTATTTCTAAGGATATACTTTTTAAATGAATTGTATTAACTTAAATCTTGACTGAAGACAATTCACAAAAGGTTATATGAATGTCTGTCATCTGTCCCCATTCAGGAAGTTAAAAGTATTGGATTCTGAATCGTAGCTTGGATGCCTTTATGGATACATCTCTTAAGTAATGTTATTATAACCACTGCCCTTTCATACCACAAACATTACCATTTCAATTTATATGTAATCTGCTTTTGCAGGGTAATATCTCACTCGTAATAAATCATAATGCATTTGACTCGGGAAGAGAAAGCGAGAGGGGAAGGTTGGAGTGCGGGCGAAAATAAAAGGGCTCCGTTAAAGGAGGAAAAAACCGAGTGCATTCTGTGGAAAAAAGAACGAGAGAGACAAGAGGACTGAGGTGAAGATGGAGAGAAACCGAGCAGCAGGTGGATAGTGAGAGAGATGTCGCTATAGGGCTGGAGAGGTTGTCACACACACACACCTGCACAGCCTTACTGAGCTATAAAAGACCAATGCTGCTCCCCCATCACCTCCTCCCCAACCCTTGCCCCATTTTCAACATCCCTCCTCTAACCCTACCTCAACCTCACCCCCTCCTTTCTTCCATTTCCATTGCTCCCCCCCTGAGCCAGACAGACAGACCCTGCGGGGCTGTGGCATAATCACTTTATTTCCCCGTCGACTGGAACTGCTGCCTGAGCTAACTCCGACTGTGTGATCTGTCCCCCCCCACAGGGACCACTGTGGCCCAGGTGACAGCCACAGATGCTGATGATCCCATGTTTGGAAACAACGCCAAGCTCATCTACTCCATCATGCAGGGGGAGCCGTACTTCTCCGTGGAGCCAAAGACGGGTACCACTTAGAGATACGAAGACTTAGTCTGAAGTGTACTGACTTTAGTCGTAATCAGTGGAAGCTACACACATCTTTGAACAACCACAGTTTGGGCTATTAAAGCTATTGAATTAAGACAGAAGGACAGGAATGTGTCTAATCTTAGAGACTGAACTCAGTTTTGTCTTTGGCTTGTCTTGAGAAATCATACACTACTTATCATTTTGAAAGATGTAAAAAAAAAACGACTTTATATCTTTAAACAACTAGATTTCGCAGTTATTTTAGCTACTTTTTTTAATACCATTGGGGAAAGTTTGAGTGTTTAGAGGTCAGTTACAACACTTCCCACACACATTGTTGACCTGAACTGTGAAGAGTTGGGGGAGGGCATTATTGACGTCAAAAAGAATGTTTACATGCAAATTAATGCAATGTGTAAAAGGGCAAACCTGACTTTTTTTAGGGATACAACTGTTTTTTTCATTGAGGAGTGGGCAGCACTCAATACAAGTTGTAGTTGTGCTCATGGCTTCAGTTCACAAGTTAAGGATAAGTCTGGAGATATTCTATAGTGTATTCAAGAAAAGACCAAAACCAGCAATGAATTGATCCTACAAGCAAGCATTGTCTTTGTTGCCAACGCCTGATATATCTTATTCCTCTGTGTCATAGAGCTCCATGGTTGTCCAAAATCACAGTGTTGCACTGTAGTGACATGTTCTATGTTCCTTCATTGCAAAGAACATTAGTTCTTCACAGTCCTGGTAATGTGAAATACTCATTACACCAAATGTGTATTTATCCCCAACAAATGCAGTATTTACTTCAGTCTGTGCAATGTTTGCTTAAAAACAAGGTTCAAGGGAATTTCTTTGCCTTTTTCAATTTATTTTTTTAAACAACTATTTGTGACCTCTTTGCAATTTTTATGTAGGAATGAATGGCTTTGAGAGTGACAGACATGAAAGTGTTAAAAGACAGGCTGACAAATTGTGGGTTTTGGTCTTTCCATGGAGAAAATAAAGAAACACAGCTGCTTTGTCCTTGAAAAAAATGTGTTTATTAGCATTGTTACCTGGCCAGATGGCTAAAGTCAGGTGTGTTTACGATACAAGAAGAGGACACACTTTATTGATATGTCTACACATAAACACACTCAAACATGCACAGACAGGACTTAAACACATGTATTCAGGGAGAGATGACAGAGGGAGCAGTTGGGAGTTTCGCTGCCTTGCTCGAGGGCCACTTGGCAGCGCCCAGGAGTCGAACAGCACCTCTCCAGCTGCCAGTTCACACTCCGTACAAAACAACAATTGCCTGACTAGTTGTTGCGGTTAGTGAATGGCTGCTGTGAAGTTTGTATCATCTAAACGCAAGGTTAATGGAAAAAGTGGTTGAAATGATGACTTCGCAGGCAAAAATAGCATTTAAATTTGCCAATTGTCAATTTCTGTTTACTGTTGCCCACAGCCTCCACTTTTGCCAGACACAGGAATCATTCGTCATCTTGAAGCCCTCTTGATATTACTATGTATCGCTCAAATTTGCAGACTTTTCAAATTTAATATGGTAAAGTTTTGCTGCAAGCGCTCTCGAAGAAGACTGCTTGAGGCAAAGTTGACTTACAAAAAAAAAAAAAAAAAAGAAAAAAGACAGTAAACCCCCCACAGATACACGTGATGCCGTCTTATTGAACCTCTTGTGTCTGTGTCTTGTCTCCTCCACCTGCAGGAATTATTGTAACATCTTGGCCGAACATGGACCGCGAGGCCAGAGAACAGTACCTGGTGGTGGTGCAGGTGAAGGATATGCTGGGCCTCAGCGGCGGTTACTCCTCCTCCACCACCGTCACAGTCAGCCTGACTGATGTCAACGACAATGGACCCACTTTCCAGCACCGTGAGTCACAATATGAGTCACGGTGATGCAAACACCAGGCCATACACACTCTGCGAATCAATGAAAGAGCACAAAGCGTTGCAGACTGCGAGGACATATTTAATATTACACCTAAGAGGCATTTATTTGATCACACTTCTCCGGTTCGGGTGGGTGGTTTGAGCTGCCGGCGCTGCGTTCGGCTGTACACATCTTGTTATTCAGCTGGCAGCCAAAATTAAAAGGAGACAGTCGAAGAATGAGAGAGTGAACAAGACGGGGAAAGGAGATGGGGATTTTCATCTGCGTGAGCACGTGTACATGCGTCGCCCACTGGATGAATTTAATCATTCACACATGAAAGGACATTTGTCATGACCTTTAGAAACAAACCTAGCCTTCTCAGCGGTAAACCTCACTAAATGAATGCCCTGGGAAGAAATCAATTCTGTAGAAAAGAGACAGCAAGGATGATACCTTAAACTATTAATGTTACCTCCGCGTTCATTGCCGGTGCTATATCATGCATTCTACGTTGAGTCAAAAGGCCTCATTAATATTCTATGACCGCACTTCAGTTTGAACTGTGCCCCCTGTTTTGTAACATAATTGGTAATTATTATCAGCAGGGATTTTTTTTTTTTTCTTCAGGAGCATCTGGTTGCTGTTGAGTTCCTCCCAGTTGTGGCTGCCGTCCAAATAGAGTCACTCAAAGACACAATCACATTTTCTCATCTTCTTATTAGAGTTAGGCTGGGATTATGTGGAGTTGCCACAATTTATCTGTGACTAGCACAAATTGACCCTCCACCACAATGTTGTCCCTTCTTATCACTTTACACACTAGAAGCCTCTCCTGACTAGCAATTAACAACTTACTGTCAAGCTCTGTAGGCAATGTCTTAGTAAAGGAACTTTTTTATTTGTTGTTTTGCTCCAAACGTGAGTCACCAATATGCAATGCGAAAGCACCAATTTGGTATCATCCATATTCTGTATTCCTTTTGATGTCCTATTCCAACGTTCTCCGGCTAATGGTGTCAACATGAAGGAGTTTTAAAGACATCCTTGTTTTTTCAGACCTGTACACCTTTGCCATCCCTGAAAATGCTGCCGTGGGCACAACAGTTGGCAGGATTATGGCACATGATGGAGACACTGGCATCAATGCCAAGATGACCTACAGTCTGGAGAATGACCTGGAGGAAAGCTCAACTTTTATCATCAAAACAGACCCAGTGACGCAGGAGGGATTGGTTCTGCTTGCCAAGGTGAATACATATACAGTGCATATATCTCTTTGTCTAATATATGAATTTAGCACATTTTTATTGTAATCTGATGTTTCAAGGGCAGTAGTGGAGCCAGATATCATAGTGTGGATAGGCACAGAGGCCATTAGGTTCCGAAACATTATTTTTACAAAAACTCCTTTTTAATCTCCGGCTTTTAGGATTTAATTAACATTACTGACACCAACGCGAACAAAATTTAAAAAATCATTACACCTGATAGAGGGCATGGCAACATATCCTGGCACTAAGCGCACACACAGACAGCTGGCAGACACAACAGCAGCAGCATCAAAGTCTACCAGACGCAACAGTGTAACAGTCTGGCACAGGGACCCAGCCATCTCACACAATCACACACCTGGCAGCAGCAGCAATATACACTCCTTTCCAGGTCACGAGCGGAGCAGCATAGTCTGCGCACATATGCACAATGTACTACAAGGCTACAAGGCGAGAACGGAGAATGTCAAGGGCGTACTTTTGACGCTAGCAAGTGAGCACTGAAATTAGCCAGTTTTCAATAAATTTAGAGGAAACTTTAGAAGAGTGATCACTGTACATGTTGTTGTGAAGGGTGACACAGGCCTGGATGGCGCTTGGGAAACTGGAAACAGCTAGTTTGCTTCTATCTGGAATAAAAAAAAATCCACCTACCAGCCCCTCTAAAGATCACTAATTAACACGCTATATTTTTTTTGTCTAATCTGCTTGTTGCCTGGAAACTTGACGGGATGACAGGACTACAGAAAAGTGTTGAGATCTTTTACTTTACTTTACTATTGTGTGGAAATACTTTGTTACAAATGATATTCACAAATCGTTCTTTATTAGTTGATTTATATTGTGTGATAATAATCTAAATCTACATAGTATAATAGTAACTGAAGCTATGAAATATATTTAGTGCAGTAAAAAGTGCAATATTTGCCTCCAAAGTGTAGTAGAGTAGAAGAAGAAAATAACATGGAATTACTCAGGTAAAGTACAAGTACCTCAAAATTGTGTCCTCTAATCGAGTAAATGTACTAAATATATTTCTATTCACTTAGAATGCTCAAAGATTTTTCCCTCTTTTTTCCCTCCCCCACATACAGTATGCTTCTCCTTTATAGCACAGGAAATTTCAATTTAGATGCCGTGATAATGAAATAAAAACACATTATTGACTGTGTCTGTGAATCATTTTGGGAACGCATTAATGGTTTGCATGCTGTTTTCTTATTACTGGCATAATAATGTTAATCAAAAACACAACATTATTTAAGTGCGCGCTCACAGCTGGTAGCTTATTGACTGGCTAAACAACGATAACATCGATAACATCATCTGAGTCGTGTCCTGCTCCCACGGACATAATCATCTGTCTTAAGTACAAGTTGGCAAAGCATATTTAAAAAGCTGTGACTCTTTAAACTTTTGTAATGATGATGAACAACGTGTTTTCTGCTTAACACATCCACTGTGTGAGTATAAATGGTTTCTTTTTCTTTCTTTTCTTCTCAGCCTTTGGACTTTGAGACTAAAAGACGTTTCGTCATGGCGGCAGAGGCCGTCAACGATCATGTGGACACTCGTTTTCTGACTCTGGAGGAGTTCAGGGACAGGACAACGCTCAAGATTGTTGTGGAGGATGTGGACGAGCCGCCTGTCTTCCTCTCCGCGGTCTACGAGTTGAAAGTTCCTGAAAATGCAGCTGTGGGAACTGTGGTTGGCAGTGTTAGTGCCAGAGACACTGACAGTGTCAACAATCCCATCAGGTACAGTAATGTGAACCGTCTTAACCAGAAAGAATGGCATCTGCCACCCAAGTATGATAATGACGAGGTAGATACCCAAGCGGGTGGGGGCGGAACGTCCCTAGACAGCTTCCTCCACAGGGTGAAAAATCATTCCATTTCAAATAGTGTTACTGGCTCGGTGCATCCATTTTACCCTTGATCTCTGGATACCCTGTACATGGTCATATTTATCTCATATTACTTTAGTAGGAAATGAGCCCTGCTGAATAAATCATGATTTTTTTTTTTTTTTTTTTTTTTTTTTTTTTACACCTCACAGGCTTTTCTATCTATTGCCGTGGTATTATCACAAAGCGACGTGGCTAGGACGTGGGAATTTAATAAAGCACCATACGAGGTGGCATATGGAATTGAGATTTGCAGTCATTTGCAAGTAGGGCACGTTGCAGAGGAGACAGCAGCAGTACTGGTGCCTGTAGTCCATCTCAGCTGAGCTTAAGAGTGGCAGGTGCTGCATATCATCCTCAGCCTAGCGTCAAATAATGTCCCTTTGGAGACAGTGTCTCACTGATTAATACATTAAACCTGACATTTTAGGGGTTTCCAAGTTCTACTAAATGTGATTCAGTTTGCTTTGCTCAAATGAGCTTATTTTCCATGTTTTTATCACAGAAGTGAGTCATTACTCAGTGTGTTTTCTCTCCTGGTTACCCTAATTTACCATGGTGTTATAATCACTTAGAATAATGGGTGTTAAAGGTATGATAATATAAAAGATTTTCTTCATAAACAATTCTGTTTTCCAGGGCTGTGGATGATGAATGTATGTTTCTTAAAGTTCATTTTTACAAAAACAAAAATTGCAGGCCCTAACGTGTCATCCACTATCAGAAAACAAGTCACTGCAGCTGCACCACCTGTAACATTGTTCAGACGGTCTATTATTCAATTCCAAAAAGACTGGACACAGTTTCTCTATGTTTAAAATATTCCCTTCCTCACTGTTTTTAAATAATATTTCCTCACTGAAGACAAATAAAAAAGGTCTGTGGTCAGGTTTGAAATAGTATTCGATTAAATGAAGAAAGAAAAATCTAAATGTGTGTCTATGCCATCTGCGTGAGGTGCTTTGTTTTCACAGTGTTGTCTCTGTGTCACACTAGTTTTTGTGTGTGCTCTCTTTGTTGGATATCTGTCAACAGATAAAAAAAAATGTTGCAGTTTGCCTAATTAATCTCCCTGTGGTATCACAATGTTTTGTTTGCCCAGGAAACAACCTTGCCTGCTAATGTGTGTCTCCGTGTTTTTTCTTCCAGATATACAATTGACAAACGGAGTCATAACACAAGAGATTTCAAAATAGACCAAAACAATGGAACTATAACTGTCGCTAAAGCGTTGGACCGAGAGACTACAAACTGGCACAATGTTACTGTCGAAGCCAAGGAAACAAGTAAGGAGAATTGCATGTTTGGTATAATAGCATCTTGTTTATATGGCCAACTTATGGCACATTTATTCTTACTCAGACATGAAACTCAAATATATTCACAGCAATGTTTTGGTGACAAACATGAAACAATATCTAGAGCAGGGATTCCCAACCAGAAGTACACCAGAGGTAATGTGGAATAAATAAAAACTACAATTTGATGAAGTTATATTCCATCAGCTGAAACAGCTGAACAAATACCTGTTGTAATTGAGAGTGAATGAAAACGTTTAAGCAAGTAACAGTTTAAATAGTTAGCTAAAAGTAATTAATAAATGTTTGAAATTGTTACATTACCTAAACATATTTCATAAAGTTAGCTCAAACGTTGCAAATAGCATAAACTTCTGCACACTGTCTAACTAACAAATATATTTTTTTATTTATTTATTTGAAACTTTTGGATGTTAGATTCTGGTCTAGAAATAGTTGAAATAGTTAGCCAAAAGTAATGAATAAATAATTGAAATAGTTAGCTGAAGGTATTTCGTAAACAGTTGAAATTGATGGCTAAAAGCAGTGCATAAAGAGTGAAATTGTTAGCTAAAAATAGGTCAATAAGTGGATGTAGAGGCTGTGACGTCACTGTTAAAATTAAAACTTTTATGAACTGAAAACACACTGTGAAATGTGTTAAAGTGTTAAAGTTCTAAAAACAAAACACCCAAACAGGAAAATGCCGTGGTAGTGACCTATCAATCACAAGGTAGCCACGCCCTGAAGCATACGCTGCCTAATCTTCTATTTTACTCGAAATGGGACCATAATTTACAAAACCAATATCATGATATATTGAAGAAGACTTGAAAATAGCGATCGAGAACATTAACTCGTTCGGAAAATAATATTGTAAGAAATAGGATCATTTCCTCATTGACTTCTATACAACCGGACTTCTTTTTACAACCAGTTGATTTGCCCCCCGTGCTGGCCAGGTTAGAGGCACTTCTACATTGACTTAATTTTTTAAGGCTTGGATGTTGCCGCTTGGTAAACATTTTAAATAGTTAGCTAAAAGTAATGGATCTAGCTTGAAACGTCCAGCTACAGCCGCTCCAAATCGTAGCACTGCAAATGCAAACTTGACATATCCACCTAAACATTGACGTTGTATGAAAACATGCTAACGATGTACAATTTTATATTAGTAAAAGTGCTGAATAACATCCAGTTTAAAACAGGTGATATCGATAATGGGCTACTTCAAAATGTTGGGAACCACTGATCTAGAGTGATACATAGAAGGAACATTTTTAACAGTTTTTTTTACTGTTAAGTATGTCTTGGTTTGGAAAAAACAATGAAATGTCGATGCCCATTTATTTTGCTCCACAGGCGTGTTTAAAAAAAATCAGAAACATTTATCAGTCTAAAGTGTTATTTTGACAGAGCTTTACAAAGCATTTATGATGCATGCACCCAGTGGACTCCAGCAAATGTCTATCTTCACTACTGCAGCGCAGAACCATTTATCCTCCTCTGTGGTGGTGTTCATCAAAGTGCTGGACATAAACGACAATGTGCCAAGGCTTGCAAGAGATTACCAGCCATATATCTGTGAAGGAACACAGGCGGGAGAAGTATGTATATTATGATGCACTGATATTCATGATTTACTATATAGCAGTGTGGCAATGATCATTTCCATGAAGTGGACAGTAAAAGTTCTCATAATGCAACATATTGTATGACATCTATGTGATATTTTGGACTCGTAAGGGGCCATGTGACAATCGTACAGCACCGTACCATATTACGTCCACTGAGATTTTGAGAAATACGGAGGCTGCGTATACAGGAAATCAGAAATCTGCTCATGTTTTTCTCAGTAATGTGCTTTTGTGTCTCTTAGCTCCTTCAGCTGCTCAGTGCTGTTGATCCAGACGACCCTGTGGAGGGACACCACTTCTACTTCTCAATGGTCCCCGAGAAGCACATCAATCCAAACTTCACTATCAGAGACAATCAAGGTTATATTCAATTAGCAATGGTGGAAGAAGTATTCAGATCATTTTCTTGAGCAGAAGTAGCAAAAACCACAGTAGTTTAGCAATACTCTGTGTTGACATTTTTACTTAAGTTAAATTTCGAACGTATTACTTGCAAACTTGACATATCCACCTGAACGTTGACAGTTCAATTGTATGAAAACATGCTAACAATGTCAAATGTCAAAATATAAGTCCCAAAAGTACAAGTTATGCAGAATTCATATTATTTAATGCTCTTGCATCACAGTAATTATTAATGCATTCGTATGTATGCATAATTTTCTCAGCATAAACTCATTTTTTATTATTATACTTCTTGCACTAGGACATTTCCTCCTACAAAATACTGATATTTTCCATTTGGGGATTAAGCTGCGGGACAAAAGTGAATACATGAAACTTGATGAAGCCACACTTAAAAGTCCAATTTGGTGGCTTGAAGAATGACGGTGAGCTGCTGCTAAACCACAACCAGTATGAGCAGTGGTATAACTGTGTGACAAAGGCAGAATGACGGCATATTGTTTATAAATACATTAATGCGAACACTATGTCCCCGTAAGTGTTTTGCCCCATTTTTGGAATGAAATCCTTCAGTAGGTCGTTCTTTTTATGGCTGACAGCCTCTCGAGTAAGTACATTGAAAGACTGTTTGCCTTGTAGTCAGTTGCCAGTCAACCCTTTCTCAAAGTTTATAATGAAATGAGCAGCAAAAATCAAACAAAAACTTATTGTTTAGTTTTCAACAGTGGGATTCTTTGACTGTGCCACTAAGTTGGAACGAAATGCATGCAGGTGCAGTGTATGATGGTCTGCCACGCAAGCACAGCAGTCCAGTCAGCAACCAGAAAAAAAAAATGAATCGCACCTTTAATAAAAACTCATTTCCAAATGCCAGAACCATATTTGACTCCCAAAAAGTTATTGTTAGGTGCCTTGATGAAGTCTTACGGGTGAATCTGAAACATATTTTCCAAATTTACTTTTGTACACACTGAAAATTAGATTTGACAAGGTGCTCGGGCCTTTCAGAGAACTTGGATTGAATTTTAAATCACATTACGTGTGTCAGTTGAATTCCCCCAAAATATCAGCACTCACAGTGGAAGTCATGTTTTTTTTAAAGAAACTGAAAAGTGCACCTCTCTTCACTTCATTTTTAGACAATACAGCCCGCATCATGGCACGCAGAAGTTCTTTTACGCGCAAGGATCGAATCCAGTACCTCCTGCCTGTTGTGGTGACAGACAGCGGCTCTCCAGCTCTCTCCAGTACCAGCACTTTGACCATCAGTGTATGCAGCTGCCAGCCCGCCGGCCATTGTCCCACAGGGGGGGTGGAGGCCCTTGCCCTACCTATGGGGGTCAGCCTGCAAACCTTGTTAGGGCTTCTGGTCTGCCTTGTCACACTTATAGGTAAGAAAGCATGGTCTTACCTTGTATTCACATCCCAACCAAGTCCAGAATATCAAACTATGATATAATAATGATGCATACAAGTGATTATGCTGGCTTTTTTTTTTGGAGTTTAGTGTTATGAAAGTATGAGATATCAACCTTCAAAATAATTTCTGTCTTAAACAAACAGGCTGGAAGATTAGTTCATTTGAATGAAATATGTCTAAATATGGAACCCCAAAATAGGGGTGCTGTTTCTGGAGTTTGGCATCTTAACACATCTTTCAAACAGCCATTGAAAAGGCTACTGTAGGATTACTAAAGATTTTGTTCTGCCAATTTTTTGGCGTGAGTTTCTCCAGACATCAGTGAGATTGACGAGACAGACGTTACTCCCAGGCATGTTGCAAATGTAGTTTGTTTTGTGAACACAAGCAGGGTGAAGTGTACTCGAGGGCCAATTGCGTTTGCACTGTGGCTTCACAAAGGGTTTCACTAACAATGAGCATTTACTACTTACTACTAGATAACCAAATATAAATATAAATAAGGATCAAACTCCCAAAAAGTCAGTATAAACCTAAAGGTAGGTGGGTAGGTAGGTAGGTGGATGTGGATGGATGGATAGATAGATAGATAGATAGATAGATAGATAGATAGCTAGATAGATAGATAGATAGATAGATAGATAGATAGATAGATAGATAG
>CALSCE010009814.1:10162918-10177669 GCA_943593645.1 Bovichtus variegatus
TGTGTGTGTGTGTGTGTGTGTGTGTGTGTGTGTGTGTGTGTGTGTGTATGTGTGTGTGTTTGCGGCTCCGGTTTGCTCGATCAAACCGGATGTCAGGAGCGTTGTAAATGATTGAGAGGGATTATTTTTGTCTAATTCAACACATTGTTTTTTGGGGAAATGCTGCATATTATACCTTTAAATTGATTTTAAACGGAAGCAACTAAATAATGTGTTTTTCTTTATTACGACTTATCACAAGAAAGGTTTTTTCCCCTCTCCACATATGCTATGCGATTTTTTCATTGAATTAAAATAGCCAATAATCTATTTTTATAAGAATACTAATCTATTGAGTTTGGCTCATTATATCCAATCTTTTTTTTCTTCTTCTTCTTCTTCTTCTCAAATGGCGCTGCTGAATTAAGAAATAAATACTTTCCACTTCTCATACATAACACACCCACCTGATCTGATTTCATATTGTTCTTTCCTTAGGTCTGTACTATGAAACTACTATTATGGAATACCAAAGGCCTCGGGTTCAAAGTGAAAAGTCCCATTAATAAAGAAGAGATTACTTTCACTTGCTGTCAGGGCCCTGTGCTGCTAAAGGATTGATGCTCTCACATTAAATCAGCCCCTTGAAAGGTCCTTCCAAAACTGTATGAGTGCCAACTGTATAGGTAATTTCTTTCTCTATTATGTTTTACTTTCAGGGCATGTTCCCTGGTATTATCAAGGCATTGATATTGGAATTTTGCCTTATTTGTTGGTTTGGACATTTTTTTTTAACTGTATTTCTCATTGATGTTTGCACACTTTCCTTCATTCTTTCTTTCTTTCTTTCTTTCTTTCTTTTCTTTCTCCATTTCTCTTCTCAGAGCCACAGGGTTTGTTGTTCACTTTTTGTTGTCTGAACCATCATTCAAAATGCAGGGCTTTCTTCTGACAGGCACTGAAGCAAGGAAATGAGAAATGACTTACACAGTTTAGCTCCTCTTCATTTTCACTTGCCTTATTATTATCAAACACATGCACTCCACGTTCACACGCATACACATGCGGGCGCGTGCACGCACACACACTGCACGCACTTTTCACTGATGATTAGTGAAGTCTCCTCAGTAAAAAGACACCCAAATCTGTAAAGCGATGAGAGGTTTTTTGTCAATGTCCACACTCATGACATACAGTACATTTAGTAGACTTTGACACTGCAGAGAGCGATGGCCCCTGCACACCACTAATTAGCTGTCATTCATAATTGATTAAAGTCCGAATGTAAATAATAAATGGAAATTGAATGTTATTTGGGGTGTCTTGTCAATTACATTTACCTTGGGCACCACTGAGACCGGATGTAAACATGGCTGCATAATTGCAAAAATAATTAGCCAATCAGATGTGGCTAATCATGTTAAAGGGCAAAGAGAGAATAGAGGTGTCACAGGTTTTTTATTTCAGTCTTTACACATTTTTTTTCTGATTTAATTCCAAATTCAGAACATGAGGAATGGATGGACCAGGGTCCTGATCTCGCTCTGAAGTCAGCACTTAGAATCTGATACTTAGCTGATCTTGACTTTACTTTTTTGGAGGATCTTTTACTTTTTGCAGAGAAGAAATAATTGTACTTTTCTCAGTTTTTCTTCATGCATGACGTAGAATGTCAATTGTGTTTTTTTGGTGGTTATCTAAGCAATCAGTCAATCATCGTGCCATCTGTCTCCTTCTCTGTGCTGTTTATAATATAAAAAACTAAACATTTTGTTCACCTAGATGACAAGACCTGACCCAAAGTTATGTACAATGACCAAAAAATTGCTAGATCAGACAAATCACATAAAACAAAATACAAGATACTTATTAAACTGCATGCGACTCCTGAAATATGTTGTAAATACGATGATTCATGTTCTCCAGCGTGCCGGGAGGGCCAAAAACAACCTAGCACTTATATTCATTTAATGTGAATATGTCCATTTATCACAACTTTCTGGCCTGCAGTTCAAATAGAGATTTGCATTACTGTAAAACAGTGATGGATCCAAAAGTATGTATTCTCGGTGATAGCTTTTTGTCTGGTCAAATGGGCAAAATTGCTAAGTATCATGTTGTATGCCGCACGCCTTTCAATCCTGCTTGATGTACACCCACGTCGTCAATGTGGCATGATAAATTAATATCAATTCTTCCTTACGAAAGGTTATCCAATGTATTGCAAGGAACCTTAGATGAGTGGTCAACCAGTAGATTGAGCTTCATTTTTTTGTTATTGCAAATTTCTCCCCCTTCTGTTTTGTTGCATTATCCGTCTGTTGTTTTATTTATGTATGTTTCGTGTATCTCATGATCATGGTGGGACAGCAGTATAAGAAAGTTGTGTATTTCATTTAAACATATGTGTATGTTGCTCTCCTGATATGTTCTGTTTTGTTAAAATAAAAAAAGAAAGTGAGGGGAAATAATTAAAGCGCAAACAATGAGTCAATTAATTTATGTTGATTGACAGAAATATTTATCTGCAACAATTTTGATAATTGTTAAATCATTTAAGTCATTTATTGTTAGGAAAAATTGTGGGAATAAAATATTTCAAGCTCCTAAATGTTCAGAAATTGGCACTTTTTGTTGTCCTATGCTATTGTCAGTTATGGAAATTACCCTAAAGAGTGAAAGGAAGGAATTGTTGTTCCTGTAAAAAAAGCAGTTTTTTGTGTAATTGTACCTTTTTATTATAGGTTGTCGTATCAAGTTTTCATTTTATTTTAAGTGGCTTGATATTGTTTGTTGCACCCACTGCAGTGTCCACTTGATATTTATTGTTGATTATTTTTGTTAATTGTCTTGAGTTTTGTGTCTTTTTTGGTTAATTCTAGTGAAGCTACACTGATGAAGGCGGTTGGATATGTATAAGTAATAATCAGTTGTATGAGCATGCTGCAGTACTATTTAAGGAGCACTTTTACTTTTGATACTTTCGCTCCAATTTGCTGGTAATGCTTGTGTACGTTTACTCAAGTGAAATTATAAATGCAGGACTTTTACTTTACATTATGGTGTTTCTATTTTTTACTACTGTAAATGATTTGAATACTTCCCATCACTGGCGATAATATACTGTATATCTTTAGGTTTTGAACTATTGCTCAGTGTAAATCAGCAACTTGAATGCATCAGACTGACTCAATGGGATTGCCAATTTTTTCTGACAATTAATTGAGAAAATAATTAGCAAGTTGTTGTAGTTGTGGCTCAAAATTTGACCTAATTATTGTGGTTTAGTGGCTGTTTTTCTCTCTGTGTGCAAACAGCTAAACATATAATTAATGCAAGGACTCTGTGCTTTTATTTTGAAGGCTTTTTTAGGGCTAGTCTCGTTAAATCGACCAGGTGCGGTTCCAAGATTTATTTAAATGAGGTGGCACAGGGGGGGGGGGACAAGAAGCAGTCAGGGTGGGTACCATGGGAAATCACCCAGTGCAACACGTTTAGACACGCCCATGTCTAGAACATCCTTTCTTTGGTGTATCTGACCCTGTATTAAACCCTAGCATGGTAAAACAATGCGTACAGTGTGCGTGTGTGTGCACTTTAGTTTAGTACTCTATGCAAGCAATTTTAGTTATCTCAACCAGCCAGCCACCAGTCTCTTCTTGCATTTTGGATGTCTGCGTGTCTCCATTGTGTATGCGCATATTGTGAGGAGTGTGCTCTTCGAGTCACAAAAAAAGCCATCGATGCAGTCCTCAGAAGTAGCACATCATTAATAACGGAGGGACCTTTGAAGATCCTGCATAAATGTCTAATTAGGTTTGGTAACCTTTAGGAAACTCAAGTGGGTGAATACTAAATAGGCCCAGAGATCTTGTACTGCATGGCAAACTAAGCACTCAACATGTGGGAGAGAGCACTGACATTGAGGAGGTTTGTTCCCCTGCCTGAAAGGGCATGCAATTTAAGCCACATTACAAGCGCGTCTGAACTCATTGGCCAATTTCTGGCCAATTTATCGTAGTTACCATTCTGTGTATACACGTCATCGTAGAGGTGGAACAAAAATATGCGCTGTTCTTTTTTTTTTTTTTTTTTTTTTGTCATGCCCTTCAAGCTGTGTGGTTCGTTGTTAAGCATAACTGTGACAAGCCTGCGTTGAATTTAGCAGACCCTAAAGTTTGAGTATCCGAGCCACCAACCGTTCGCACTGATAGTGTTAGAAGGATGTGACCTGGAAAATACTACTGTGGGAAAAAGCACTCGGGCTGGTTTACACTACACTGTCCTTGTCTCTGGCTTATAACACCTATATTAAAAGATGACAGCACATGACAATAAAAATACTGCCATACTGCCTAAAAGTAAAGTTCTTCCTAAAGGGGAGGGAAAAAAGGGGGAAAAGAATAATAAAAAAAAAAAGTTTACTTTGTACCATCTGTCTCCTGCTGGGGCTTCTGGTTGTGTTGCTGTGGGGCCCTGGGACGGCCTCGCTTCTCTTGTTTATGTATTGTTATTATTATGGTGATTGGTATATTATTTTGACAATGATAGTGATAATATTACTGTATTGTTATATAATATCGAGACTGCTCTTACATCATATATTTATCCTCACTACTCCATCAACACTGTCTTTCTCTTTACCACACATCCCACAGCAACCACATAGCAACCTGAACTCTCATCCAAACACACACACACACACACACACACACACACACACACACACACACACACACACACACACACACACACACTCTTAACCAACACATACTGTACCCAACCTAATCTAATCCTTGCTCCCGGACTTGTTTTTTCACCAATAAAAAAAAAACAAAATAAAAAACACTTGCTACATATACATACATAGTACTAATAAAATAAAAATATATTGCATGCAAGGGTGATAAATGTTGTGAATCTACTGTAAAGGAAGTGAAAAGAAGCAAAAACAGCCTCTGATTCAAGAGAAAACGGCTTTGATAAACAAAAGTTGTATAATAACACTTGTTAAATACTTGTTCATTATTTATTTTAAAACTATACTTATGTTCATTACTCTGCACTTTACTGCTTTTTGCACTTCTGGTTAGGTGCTAAACTGCATTTGGTTGTCTCAGTACTTGTACTGCAATAACAATAAAGTTTGATCTCATCTGAATGATAGCACGCAAAATGCAACATAATTTCCCAATTCACAGTGCAAGTTTTTGTAATGGGTAAAAAAAATAAAAAATCGTTTTTAATTCCCAGATTGTTACCCCCTTATTCCCTAACTGTATTATACTCCCTTGTATGTCTTGTATTTTTTAGTGTCTCCCAACAGAAATCACGCTGTTCAGAGTTTCTAAATAAACACAGATTGTCCCGGTGGGGATACCTTTAAGCTCCCCACTATAAAGCAATATAAACATACACATTCCAAGACATACATCACAGGCAGGCAAACATATTTATTATATGCACCTACAGACGCACGCACACACTCAGAGTTGTCAGAGCCCAGTGTAAAATCTGAGGGGCTGTTAATGGAGGCGGACAGCTTGGCTGCTGTTTCATCAAAGTGCAGAGGAAATGCAGATCTGTGTCCTGCAGGAAGCAGGGAATTGGATCGGCTTCCTTCTGTCTGCTGAATTTGAAACACATACCAGCAGGGATTAGACAGCATTTACCTCCAAACAGTGACTTTCGAATGGTCGACCACGGGAAAATATTTATTCACTGTCTCGCATGTGTTTATACGCCCATCAGGAGCCTAAACTTGTCCCCTGGCCTGATAGCTTTATTTTGCTGCCAGCTATGTCGCAACCTTGAAGATATTTTCCGTATTTGATTGATACAAGATGCCCTGAGCGACACAAACCTTTCTCTCTGATTCTGTTTGCTATCTGATTTATGATAATAGCAATACAAGGTAATAACAATACTACTGGGCCTGCAACTTGCTAATGTTATTGATTAATCTAGCAATTTATTTTAATTTTTTTACAAAGAATAGGCGATGTGAGGAAACTTAGAACAAAACATGTCAATTTTGCCATCTTGTTTATTCCGAGGTATCTAACCCTCTAATATTTTTCAGTGATGTACCTTTAAGTTCTTGATTTGTATATAACCGTAGGTGTTGACAGTCATTTGCTCGATTAGCCAAATCTTATTAAATTTGTTGATCTTATTAAAGAAAAGGTTGCTCAATTGATTTTCCAGAAAATCATATCACTATAATAAATCACATTGCATCAATATAAAATGACATGTATTATGATTATCCATATTGACCGATCCTCATATTTACTTGAAGTGTTTTGAGTCCTGGAAAACCCGGCCACAGCTCAAAAAAACATGCTAACATTATTTTAACACCTTGAAACTTTATGAATTGATTCTACAGCATGCAGGTGTTTTAAAACTGATGACATGTTTTAGAAGACACTGGGGGTTTAAGTTATTAAAATATCAGATGATAGTGAAAGATACTCTCCAATACGCTCAAAAATGAAGTCTTCTGACAGCCCAAAACCCAGAAATAATAACAATGTTATAAAGCTTTAAAAAAAGGCAGCACATCCTCACATTTAAGATGCTGGAGCCAGCAAATGTTTGGCATTTTTAAATAATAAATTAATTGATATAGATACTACTATTTCTATCATGATTATGGTAACTACATATTATTGTGACTACTTCTTCTACTTGTACTCCACCTTCTTCTACAATCTACTTCTACTACTTACATTCCCAATACACACTTTTTAAAATATCTACACATAATGGATTATATAAAGCTAAAATGCAGCATCTCTCTCCCCCTTTATTTTTTCTTTCTAATTTTTTAGATAATCACCAAATATCTTTCTGTCATTACTTTCCTTCTCCAGCAGTTCATCGCAAAGTAGAAGAGAAGTAGAAATAATAAAGGCGGAGACAGTCTCAAGTTTAAACTGTTTATAGTACGTTCACATTTTTACAATACGTAAATTATACGTAAAAATACGTATTTTGTGTGTCTCGTTTACTTCATTCGGATTCAAGATTCAACGATTTATTCGTCTCAGACTCATAGTTGGCAATATTTGCAGTAAAATATATAATATATCAATAAAATAGTATAAAAATCCTATAATTAGGATATCCCTTTGTATTCCAGGTTATGTTTACTATGTATATTTCTCAGGAAAATATAGTATATTTGTTCTACCTGCCTGGAACAGTCCTGGAAAAAAATTACATTTGCAATTAAGGGACTTGATGTGGAGATTGTGAACTACTTTAATGTATTTATTTACGATGAGTAGCCTACCACTTTCTCTGGTAGTACTTTAAAAACATATATGTACAGTAGAGATGAGATAAATAGATCAAAATGGACCAACTACACCACGTTGACCCAGGCGCATCAACATCCTGAGCCTCCATTCTCCTCCTCGTTTAGTACTAGAGTTATTCCTGGCATTGCATATTTGTACTTCAATTTTAACCTCTAAAAACCCTGGAGAAGAACAGAATCACTTTACAGCATCAACCTATTTAGTGTGTGAGACAACAACAAAAACAAGTTAGACTTCATGTCATTATAGATGTCAAAACAAGGTATTTACTAAGACTAAATGCTGGAGCTACAGCAATTCCATCACAGCGTAGGAACAATCTACCAGATGTTTTGTCATTAGGTATCAAGGCAGCGCAGTTCATCTCCACCATTCAACAAGGACAGAGTTTTTACAATAGCATTCAAACGAATCACTTTCAGGCTGATGTTATTTGAGGAGAATCCATGTCAGCCCTCGGGAACCATATATGTATCTCACTCCACAATCTGCCTGCGCCATCTTATTAACTTCTAGGTGAAGGTCAGAGAAAAAAAGTGTCAATTATCTTCTTTGTGAATGGTCTTCCATCCGCTGCAGCCACAAATACAACGTTTTACAAATTAATGTAATCATGTGAAATACCATTCTTGCTCTCACGCCTCTCTTCATACTGCTTCTCTCTCCTGAGAACGACAATGAAAAGGTGTCAACTGGTTTTTGCCATATTGATGGAGCCTTGGGTCCTCGGAGACCTCTAATTTTCTGAGTGAATGGTCCCAGAAAGAGCTAATGATATGTTAATGCTGAATGGCAGACATTAGGGAGGCCAGATGACGGCAATTACCTCTGAGGGACGTGTCTTGTGTGGTTTTGTCACGCAAACAAACTCCGTAAACACAAATAACTTGCGGCACATCGGGTGAAAGGACTCCGGGGTGGCTGACAAAGTGTCATGGATCTGAGAAAAGAATTGCAGAACTGGAGACCATGCGACTTATACTCAAACAATGATTACGCCTTCACACTTTGTTTCGCTCTGAAAAAAACAACAACACAAAAATGAGCTGCACCTCACTGTGAGTGATTTACATCTTTCATTTCCTATGAGAACAATTATACTGCTGCATTTCTTACCTTTCCAAAAATGTCACAAAAACTTCCTCTGAAAGTGTTGCAGAAAAAAAACTTTTGATTGTTCCCTTTTGTTTGTAACTTTTTACGGCTCTCCAGTTTGGCAGATATATGGGAATATCATCATGTTTACTTTAGCAGTCCAGGCTGCGTGGGGTGGACGCAGTGGGAGGAGGTTAGTTTTGAATGGCACAAGATTGAAATGCGCCATCGCAGATTTTTGAATTCCCAAGCTTTCCCACTTGTACATATCCCCTTGTGTGGGTTTACCTGTGAATGTATCTGTTAGTATGTATGTGTTCCTGTTTGGCTAGGCTTAGCTGGAGATTGCTTTCCCCCGTCCCCTCCTCTCGTGTGTGCAGCATATGGCCATTGTGATGGAGGGTAAAAGGAAATGACAGGCCATTTGAAGATGCTCTAGTCCCTGCATCATGAATAATGCAGAGGGTGCAGCGAGCAGGTTCTCAACGCAAGCTTCAAAGTTTATCGGCCTCCCCTGTCTCCCTGGGAGAGAGACTACAGTGCTGCGGGGGAGATTAGACCGACACTGAGCAGGGACCTGGTCAAACTCAATTAAATACAACCAGGATAATTCCATCCTCTCATTGTGCCATTCGGTTTTATTAGAAAAATAAACCCAGCATGCTCACACCTTGAAATGACAATAGAAAGGGAAAACAGCCAGTGAATTATTAAGCAGGGCGTCGACTGCGTGCGTAGTTGCTTCATGTAAAAATATGTAAATTGGAGGATGGCAGAAGACATGATCGATGAATATTTTCATTAATTATGGCAGTAAAACACCCTAAGATCAGCAGAGAGAGAGAAATCTTCCACGGTGGATTCAGACGGTTTTTTTTTGCAGCTCAAGGACGTCCGACTGATTTTAATACAACGGTGGTACTAAAAGGCACAGAAGTGGTGTTAAACCTTTGTTGATGGGTTGTAATAGTCCCATTGATCGATGGTTTATTAGTCATCCTGATTTGAATGAATAATTCAGCTGAAGATGACTTTGAATATGCATGTTTTCTTCCTCACTTTCCAGAGTCTTTTGAGATCTAATTAGCCCTGAAGCCCCTCCTGATGGTTGATGTAGGCCTACAGAAACACCCCCCTCCACCGAGGCTATTGTAGCATGTAACTATTTTCCGTGTCTACATGATAAACAAACACTTATGCCACCCACATATTCTGTGCTATATCAAGCCAGGCTTGGCTAATGATGATAAACCTACGTAAAAGTACAAAGTGCTGCTAATTAGGCCTATGTCGATTATGGCTCATTAATGCTGATGTTGCCCTGACATGTTTTTGCCAATCATCACTGGAGAGGGCTCCAGTGCATCATTTTCTAATTACTTTAATTCGTCATTGTGCTGATGCTCTAAGGATGTTTTGTATCTGCGGTCATATGTTTAAATGTGAATTTGGGGAAAAAAATGCCGCAAAATGAACAAAAACTTGGGTTGTTTTTGCAGACGGTGGACTGTCCACTCGCTCTTATTGGATTTTTCTATGAGACATTGCTCCCAAAAAAAATGTTCTTTCAACCATCCAAGGAAAAGAAAATGGATGATGTAATAAAGTGTTCCTCCGGGGTAAGATTTCAAAGCTCAAAATGTAAAAAGTCGGAGAAAAACTAGGATCCAATACAATTTGATATTTAATTTGGACAACTTGGACAAAGAAATTGTATACTGGAAATAGTATGAGGCATTGCTGGGTGTCGAGCCATTAAGTGTGCAGATGAATGTGCAGGAAGTTGAGTAAAGCCTTCCCTCATGAGTGAATTTTGAATGAGAGTTCTCACAATTATCTTGTTGTTTCTGACCCGTCTGAGCCTTTGAAAGCTAAACGAGTTGCTCATTCCGACAATGATCATATTTTCTCCAGGCAAATTCTCCTCCAGTCAAATTCTTCTCAACTACTTTATCACTCTAGACAATTTTGTTGGATATTGATGTATCATTGATGGATCCATTTGGAATTATTTTCCAGTTATCGTCCTAAATTTCTCCCCATTTACACCCTATTACCCTAATCTTGCCACTTTGACCTACTTTTTCACTCTTTGCAATCCCCAGGCACCTCAGGAGCAAGCTGTTGCACTCCCACTCACACACATCTCAAGAGAATTATTTATATTGCCCAGGTCTGGGACCAGTCTAATTTGTGTGGAACTATAGAGTACACAAACCTCAGGTCTGACATTTCTCTTGCTGAAGGCAGGCAAACTGTGAGCACGGCTCAGAGAGATAGAGAATAAAACATGGTGCCGCAACGGCCTTTGATCTTTCTCCCCCCCCCCCCCCCTTTTCTCTCTTTCAAAGGACGAGTGAGGAGTCGTCCAGCTGATGCCGGTGCAGGGGCCCCGTTTCTCTGCCACCAACAGCAACCCGGGATGGATGACCAGCGCATTATTTATTCAAATTTTTTGTTCTGTGTGAGAGTAAGAAAACGGAGACAGACTTGCTTTGGAGTTTTGTTTCATGCTGGGTAATCGCAGAAAGAAATATTCACCCGCATGCATTAATATGCAAGGACTAAGTCCCCAGTTGGCTTAGAGTTGAGCTTATATTTCAACTCGTTCTTTGGTATCTGTGCTAGAGAGGAGGGCACCTCGTACTTTAGGTAAATGCCCCCTCAGAAAGACGTTTTTCACCTTAATAAAGCGGCTCATGAAAAGGCTTGTTTCGTTAATGCATTGTATTCTGGCACAAACACAAACATCGCACGCCCTGTTCATCTCCTCTGTCTTAAAGTTTCACACAAACTCACAATTAAAGAAATGAGAGTGAAAATGGGCACCTCTTTGTCAGGGCAATTTGTTGATGATGCATTATGATAAGAGTTGAGTGAAGTGACTGTCGCCGCCCGGGGCCTCCAGAGCCGAGGCGCCGGGGCCAACACGAGTAATCAACCAAGGTCGAGATTGAGCCCGTGATAACAGAGGGTCCCTGATTGCTCATAAGTACCCCCGAGCAGCAGCCGTTTAAGACACTTTCTGCTGATTTTGATTGACAGCTGGTCAATCAAATTCAAAATCTTGTCGCGGCCGCTATCAGCGCCGGAGTTAACATCAGATATCTGTGTTTGAGTGTATCTGCTAAGATAAAAGAAATCTCGTGAACTCTGTACGTGATATAACGGCTGTTTTTTGCTACGATATCACTAAAATCTCTATTGGTATTATCTTCCTTTTATATAAAGCCCAGAAAACAAATGGCTTTTGGAGGAAATAGAGAAAAGTCGTCTTTGAGTTTCAACACATTTTTTTTTTTTATCCTATAGTAAAGTATAGAAGTTTTAAAGTGAGACTGTGTAACTTTTGCTGAACAACCACTGTGGGAATGCTGAGCTATTGTTGAGTTTCAGAACTACATTTTTTAGAGTATATAGGTTTTAAAGTGAGAATATGTTGCTTCACATTATCAAGCGTCACAACATTGCTTCGCATTTTTCTGCAGATGATAAGCAGTTGTACATTTTTTTAAACTTTTGCTGAATCACGCCCACTGCGGCTACAAGGGATGAGTTAATATTATATGCTAGCTGTTATTCAGATGCTAAAGTCTTGTTACAGTAGCACAAGTGCAGTTTACATCTTTTAATTATAGAAATGTTAAAGTGACACTTGGTAACTTTTGCTGAATAAGGACCACTGTGTCCAGGTGACAGTTATAGGTTAATGCTACATTTGTAACTACTGTTTGGCCTTTAGCTAAAATGCCAGCAACACTTGTAATATATAGAATAACACCTGTACTGTCTTTTTTATCCCAATCTTCAATTCATCGACTCCTTGTCAAAAACGTTCACTCACATTTCTCCCATTTTAGCTTCTTTACACTGGTTTCCAGTTTGTTTTAGAATCAATTTCTTTAATTATTTAACTACCTATAAGGTATAACAAAACATGTTAAAGCCCAAGAATACATTGAACTGTTATAGCCTCACTATCTTTGTCTGAGGTCCTCAGAGCAGGGCCTTCTTACGAAACCTTTTAACATTCGATATGTTTTTAAATCTTTGCTCTATTGTAATGTTTTAAATGAGTATATATATTTTTATTATTATTCCATTAACATTGTATGTATCTTTCTATGTGAACACACATCAACATCCCTTTTACTTTTATACTGTGTAAACCTCTGCTTTCGAAAAGTTAAGTTTACTTAACATGAGCCACCATGAGTTACCAAACCAAGGAAGGTTGTAGCAGCAAAGCAGTCGAGTATTCAATCGAGCAAAGATGCATTTTATTACTTACTCAACTTTTTAATCTGTAAGAGGGAAACATGTGTTGTGTCTTCTCTCAAACGTTATACAGTATATGCTTGCATTAAATTGTAAAAACACAAAAATGCATCCAGGCTTCTAAATTTGAATTGATGCTGTGAGTTCAACCCCAGGGGGCTGCCACCACCGTGCCCCTGAGCAAGGCACGTAACTCTGAGTTGGGGACTGTCTCCGTAGAGAGTTCACTGTAAGTCGCTCTGGATAAGAACGTCTGCTAAATGACAAATGTAAATGTAAATGTCTCAGGGTGTTTTTGTACATTCAACTCTCATGGAAAGTTTTAATGATTGCAACTTCAACTGATTACAAATGTCATCCAATTCCACTACAAAGGTTTTTCTTCTACTGATTTCCACAAGAACCCTTCTATTTGCTATGTCTAGCTCTTACGAGTGTGGTTTCGAATTTTCTCTGCACATGTCTTCCTGCAGCTTTGTGTTAACTGCATCATAATGAGCACACAGCGTGACCGCCGTTACTCCTGATACACACTTAAAAAATCTCAGATGTTTTGTTTTTGCCAGGTTCAAAGCTTTGGAAACTATGTCAATACCTGTAAGGAGACGGCATATTTACCAAGCAACAATGCATAACAAGTTCATTGCAATTTCTTGCATCACTGTTAATTATACTGTCAGCTGTATTCATGAACCTCTGAGTGCTGTCGAGATGCAGCGACAGAACCCAAAAATCTACATGGTTGGTGGGTCGTCAACTGAGTTCGATCAGCACACTCGCAAACACTTATGGCAGAGATGAAAGACGACATAGTGGAAGGACGAGTGCAATTTGATTCTAATTTCGATATTTACTCTTTTGAAGCTGACATTTTAGCAGATTAGATTCAATTGTAAGCTCTTAAAAAAATTAAGCAAAATTGCCTGACAACTGTTACGTCGTCAACCACCTTCATAAGGTAAATACGAGCAGGCCATGGCCCAGTCTGAGCCCAAAGACAGGGACCATCTACTGTTTTCCTCATAGCACTTATACACAGTATTATTCAGTAAGGTTTTGAATGCAGGACTTTTACTTGTAGTGGATTATTATCACAGTTTGGAATTGATCCTTTTGCTACTTATATAATAATTCAAATCAAATCGATTTGACTTATATAATAATAATAGTAATAATGATAATAATAAGAAAACCTCACAGGCTTCCCACTAGTTATAGAAACATACCATCGGTGATCATTTATTGTGTATATCAACATACATTACAAAAAAATTATAGTGTATAATTACTTTTGTACATACAATAAAAAATGAGCTTGATATATAAACATGAAAAATACATGACTCTGTGACTCTTGATTTTTTTAAATTTTTTATCACATACTATGATATGATGTTTTTATGACTTTTTTATGGCTTACTATGCTATGACTTTTTTTTCATCATATATTATACTATGACTTCTTAATGACATTTATGGCATATTATGCTATAACTTTTATGTGACATACTATACTGTGACATTTTTATGACACTATGGCATAATATTTATTTTTTTTGCCTTTTTAATGGTATTTTAATGATATACAAAACTATGTCATTTCTTTATGAAACACTTTACTATGAAATTATTATGACATTTTTATGGCATATTACATGAACAATATGACTTTTATTTGTGACATACTATACCAAGCATTTTATGATTTCTTTTATGACATGCTATATGGTGACTTTTTATATGACATTTGTATCTATGACTTTTTGTCACTGTCATGTCTCGTCGAGTTTTGTTCAAGATTTACTTTGTTAGTCAGGTTCATGTTTAGTGTAGTTCATCTTTATTCTTAGTTGGGTTTAGTCACGTCTTGTCTGTCATTCCTCAAGTCACCGTGTCTTCTGTCCAGTCTTGTCTGTCATTGCACTTCCTGTTTTATTTTGTACTTACCTTTTGTCCCTCATCCCAGATGCCTTTACTTCCTGCCTTTGTGAGGTTTCCCGCCATCGTCAGCGTCTGCCCCGCCCCTGATTGTTTGCACCTGTGACTTGACTTACTGATTGTTTGCACCTGT
>CALSCE010009814.1:10177679-10191088 GCA_943593645.1 Bovichtus variegatus
CTGATTGTTTGCACCTGTGACTTGACTTACTGATTGTTTGCACCTGTGCCCACTCATCTCCAGTAGAAATAGTCCTGTCTCCCATTGTCTTGTGCCAGTTCGTCTTCTTATGTCCCGGTGTCATGAACTAGCGTATCAGCAGTATTTCGGAATCTTTGGTAAATCCTCCTTGTGAGCGTTTTGAGTTTGTGCTACCTTTTTTGCAAGTAAAGAATTTTATTTTACACTTTACATCTGTCTCTGGTGTCGTACAATTGGGTCCTCCTACCCTGTGTCTGAGGTCGTGACACATGCTATACTTTTGTTTTTACATTTTTATGACATACTGCAACTTTTTTTATGACATTTTTATGACATGTTATGCTATGACTTTTTTTAAATGACATTTTTATGACATGCTGTCATGTCTTGTCGAGTTTGTTAAAGTTTTCATGTTTGTAGTTATTATTGTATTTTATTTTCTTGTCAGATTTAGTTTGTTAGTCAGGTTCATGTTTAGCATAGTTCAGATAGTATAGACTCTTTTCTAATATTTTTATGACATACTATACTATGAGTTCTTTATGACATTTCTATGACATAATATACTATGATGTTTTGACATTTTTATGACATGCTGTACTATGATCTTTTTATAACATTTTTAATGGCATACTATAGTTTGACTTATTTATGACATACTATACTGTGACTTTTTAAGTATGACATATTCATGACATACGAACCTATGATTCTTTATGACACACTATACTTTGACCTTTTTTGGATTACATTCTTCTGGCATTATATACTATGACTTTTTTATGGTAAACTATAATAGGCCTTATTTCATGACATACTACACGATGACTTATGAATTTTTTTAGACATCTGTATTGGCATACTATCCTATGAAAACAACATTTCTCTGACATAATATAACATCACGTTTTTTTGAAACACTAGGAATCTTTAATATTTCCGACACACTATACGATGACTTTTTATGTGACATTTTCATGACATAATAACCTATGTCTCTTTATCACATACCATACTATAACTTTTTTGTTACACACTATTTTAAGACATTTTGTATGAGATTCTATGACTTACTTTATCAAATAGTATAACTTGTATGACTTTTTATGACTTGCTATGTTATATGCAGTATTTTAGTGTACATATCTGATCTCGCATATATACTTTATTCATATCGTACCATCAGTTGTTTATTCTGTACGGTCTACTTTTAGAACTACTAGTAAATACCCTCTGCACTTATATTTTATACTTATACCTGCATTCCAATATGTTCATATGTCTCCGCATGAGTGCCAGCTCGGTCCCAGTTAAAGACATTGAGCTCTGTCTTTGGTGGGTCACTCATTGAAAAAGAACCTGGTAATTTTTCTTTAGGCATACTCAGATGGCTTACTAAATGTGCGTGTTTTTAAGCCATGATAAGGCCTTTCACACAACATTTGGTATCCTGTCGACATTTAGAGAAAAATATAATGTTAGGGTTAACTAAATGTAAAAAATTAGGAAATGCATTTCTCCAGGGCTGTATAAAACACAGATTACATGTCTTGCATGTTGTTTTGGGGATTTGGGGGGGATTGCATTGACGTAAGAAAGCATTTACATTTTGCAATTGCACATTAATTACACATGGTACATTGTTTTAAAGGCTTATTCGTTATATTTTAGAGACAATATTCTTAAATGTTGCTGTTTACAGTGCAAAATAATTAATTTGAAACATTTAGCATCCTGTAGGCATTGGTGGAAGAAGTACTCAGATTCTTTACTTAAGTAAAAGTAGAAATATCACAAAAAAATACTACAATTCAAGAAAATTCCTGAATTATTGTCAGCGAAATGCACTTAAAGTATCAGATGTAAAAGTACTCATTCGGCAAAATGTCTTATTTAAAAGTGTAATATTATTATAGAACATTATATTGTTCTATTTTTACCAACTCAACTCTTGACAATGCAGAGCCGTACTTGTTATACTACTGGGTAGATTTGTAGTACTGTACTTTAGTACTGTACTGTAGTTTTGCATCATATTTTTACTAAATAACTAAACTAAAATTGTCAAACCAATGTAGTGGAGTATAATGTGTAGAGTTCAAAGTAGTATAATATGGAAAAATAAAACAAACATTTCATCGACTTTTTTTGCTGGGTCGTGAAACATTTCTTAGGAAATGTGTTGTAGTGAGGAAGTTTACATGTTTCTTTGTCAGTTGTCCCATGAAATGCAGTATTTGAACACACTTAATGTGGCTTCCTTTCACTGCATGACACACGCCTGGCTAACTTGCAAAGCTCCTCAGATGGCCGACGGTGAGCCTCGCTGTCATCACACATGCCTCTGTAGTGCGCCTCGATCAGGCCTTTCAACTACAAAAGCCTCATCAAAAAGAGATATGAAAGAAAAGAATCCCCTTCCCTACCCCTCCCTGGTTCCTTGAGCTCCCCAAATTCAAAGAATAAGGTACCATTTTCTTTCTTTCTTCTTTTAAATCATTGATTATTCCTGTTAGATTGAAGCTTATTGTCAGTGTCAACCTTTATTTACTCTATGTTCCGAAACATAAAAAAAAAAATACCTTCAGTCTTTCAAGGAACTGAATGTCAATTTTATTTTTTCAGCAAAAAGGATAAAAACATCATTTGCACAATTCTGCCTGTTCAAAATAAATAATAAGAATACATATCGGTTGTACATGTTGACACCCAATTGTAACATAATTTGTTTAAGCTGGAAAAACAACATATCGCACAGTGTGTCCTTTCACCATCATTTAACAAACAAACCATGGACATAAGTGATTTCATTTCTGAATGACAATATATGATGGACTCCGCAAACTACAGAAGCAAAAT
Organism: Bovichtus variegatus; assembly: GCA_943593645.1. Taxonomy (NCBI): domain Eukaryota; kingdom Metazoa; phylum Chordata; class Actinopteri; order Perciformes; family Bovichtidae; genus Bovichtus; species Bovichtus variegatus. The sequence continues at coordinate 10,180,560 of CALSCE010009814.1, forward strand.
TCAATTACTTACAAACTTCACCTAGTTAAGGACTGTCACTTCAGAAACAAATTCTTTTTTCTAGACTCTATGTAGCATGAACCTCGCTATCGAGCACAACGAGGACGGATCCTTTGACAAAGCTTTCTCATGTAACAGGCGTTCCCTGGCCCCCCCGCCTCGTATAAAAGCAACCACATCTCGACATTTTAGAGCTCAGAAATCAGACATTGGACTTGTCAATAGAAAGGCGGAAGAATAAACAGACTCAGACAAACACTACATTGCAAATCTGCAAAATGTATTGTTAGGAGAATAAAAGAAATTATACTTTCCTGTTTTCACCCAGTGGAGACATCAAACTGACGTGTCGTTCTTTTGATTATTTGCATAACTTATGTGGTCTTCACATCACTTCCTTAGCACATCAACTACTTGTTTATACTGTATGAGTGCGGCTGCACTTTTCACATAGTGTCGAGAGGTATGAGTCCTTGAATAATGTGGAAAATATTTATGAAAAACGGCTTCTAACTACCCTGATACCCAACCGAAAAACAAAAAAAAGAAGAAAAAGAAAATAATCCCACGTAAATTGTTGTCAAATTTCAAATGAACAGTCAAGTGACTGCTGATTAGCCGCCAGGGACACAGTATAGACACAGAGAAACTTTTGATTTTTTTTTTTTTTTTTTTTAGCAGAAAGATAGCAAAGGAATGCATCAAAGCAAGAGTGCTGGGCCCGTGCCCATCGCTGGAATGAAAGGACAGGTGCTTCCCCGTAAAAATGTTCCAACATGTATGCATTTTGCAGTCAATGGTTGGACTGGAGCCCAACATCTGAAACCTTTAATGTCTTTTGCACACAAGGTCTCCTCCTCAGTCAAGCCACTTTTGAAGTCAGTGTCAAAACTCACCATGGCACGCTTTTGAAAAATCCACACAAGGAGGTAAACAAACCAAAAAAAAAACCTTTGAAGTCAAAGTGTTTTTCTTTCAATCTCTCTTGTGTTGTCTCTGAATCTTTTCCTCCGGTGCACTAAGGCAGACAAACTCATTTTCTCTGACAATAAATTACTCGTTTTTTTTTTTTGTCGTTTTTTTTTAAGTCCGAGAAATGTTAAGAGAGACATTTAGGGGCTATGAGAAGACACTGGTGCCGTCACTGTTGCCGTACAGGTCGGCCAGCTTTTTGAATCGTGGTCCCCAGTTGCTGAGATAGTCATAGTTCTGATCTGAGTCTGTACTTAGAGACTCCAAAGAGCTTAGTGACTCTGCAACAGAGCCGCTGCCTTCAAAAGCATATGTCTGCAGAGAGTCGTACGGGGGAGCTGACGGGTCCACGTCAGCATCCTTAAGTCGCTCCCAAATAAACTCTCGAAACACCACGTTGTCCGGCAGGGATTTGTAGGAGGGGCGGGTCGTTGCTGGGTAATGAAAGAAGGTGGGAGTATCTGGCGTGACGTCTCGCCTCACGTTGGGGTCTCTGATGACGTTCAGGTTGCGGAGGGTAACCATGTCGAAGGCCTCCGTGTCCTCCTCTCCCCCGCCCTCGTCGTCGTAGCGGACGATGTTCTCCCTGATGTCCCTCTCCTCCTCGAGAATCAGAGGCTCCTTCTTTCTTCGACGCATCGCCACAATTAGCAGAACCATGACTGCAGAGGAAGGGAGAAGAGACGGCGGAGTCAATATTGACGGACAAAATGCATATTTTCTGTGCCAAAACTATGCAGGGATATGGGAATTTTTTATAGAGCTGAACACGGTGGGACAGTTATTTCCAAGTACTGGTGCAGTGGTTAGGGGTACGTGGAGGGTGGCCAGAGCAGCTTAACTAAGTTGATAATATATAAAAGTTAACATACTGTATGTACAGTATATGTTCACTACTGTTAGAATCTATATGTATAAATATATATATTAAACGCAATGGATAACGGGTGAAATAGAGGCCAAAGTGATACATAAACGGTTGAAGCAGTTATCTAAAAGTATGGCATAAATGGCTCAAATTGTTGGCAAAACGCATAAGATAAATGGTTGTAATAGTTGAAAGTAATGCACCTCGGCCAATAAAAAAAAAAAAAAAAAATTGTTCTTTGCATGTTGCACTTAAATTGGTTTTGCTTATTTATAGCTATTGTACTGCACTTATATGACTACACCTATTTGAAGTTAATGTGCTCGCAAGATTCTCGCTGTTCGGAGTCGTATCCTCATGATTGTTTGCCCTTATTGTAAGTCGCTTTGGACAAAAGCGTCGGCTAAATGTAATGTAAGATCATTTTAGTTCATCTCGCAGGGCTGTGAGGGGACGTCTGACTAAAAAGGTTCACAAACCACTGCCCTGTGAAAACAATTAAGAGTTTACAAAACTAAACCTGCAATGTAATATATTGAGCTCCTCTGTGGTTTCCACCTAAGTACATGCACGACTTGTACAAAAGTGGATTGTGTGTCCCTCTGAGATCCTACAGAAGCCCTCCTCCAGCCCCTGTTCCTTCTCCCATACATTATTGCTGAAAATAACTCCACGCCCAAGCAAACTGGCAAATGTCTAATGATCCTCTATCCATCAATGTCAAAGTGGTGCCGGTGAAATATCGCTCCGTGGGCCCATATTTCTTTTCCTTCTCGACGTCGAGCTCCTGCAGGCTGAGGAGAAAGAGGCCCAGGAACCGAATTCAAACACCACTTCACACCCTCTAATAAGGGACCAAATGGAAGGCATGGAAGGGAGGAAAATGTCACACGGAAAGGCTGCAGGAGATGAATGGGTTACCTCTCTGTTGGCGATTTGGTGACTGCTGATACCCTACAACAGTTTTTGTGAAATACTTGCAATAGTCCCTCCAGTACTACTAATATCTGTGACACTATTTCGGGGGCTTTAAGACGGAACGCCAAACATGTCTGCGGAAGATTGTTTCCTTTAATTTTAGGAACTTGAGTCATTCTAAATTCTATTCGATTCAGTAGGGCTTCACCAAAGTGAATTACAAAGTGGCACATTGAAATAGAATATTCTCAGGGCTTTCCAGCAAAGCTCTTTAGGGTTTAATGCCTAGAAGGCAGTCACGATGCTTCACAGACTGGAAGCGGGCCAACATCCAATCACGTCCTACTAGGATGAGCAGGTGGATGGCCGGGCATACAAATAGTGAGTGTGTGTCAGGTACTGTACCGAGGGTCCTATAAGAAATGATTTCCAGCCCAGACAGTTTAGCAAACACACAACCAAGATACGCCTCTTCATAACGCATCCACTGACGCTGTACACTAAATGAAATACAGACGCAAAGGAGATCAATTTAGTGTTACAAAGGCTTTTTGCTGTAATTGAATTGTTTAAATGATCTACCAGACACAATCGATACCGAACAAGGTGAGTTTTCTGGGCCGCCCTTTTCCTACCAGCATGCATCACTTTCTCATTAGAGTATTTCTTTTTTCTTTCTTTCTCTAGGGCTATGTGATTCTGGTGAAACTGGGGCTGATTATTCACTCATTTTGTGTCTCCGCGCTGCAGTTCAATTTCTGAGAGAGGTATCAATCAACACCTGTCCAAAATGAAAGAGGGTTTATGTTTAAATATTCATTTCTGACAGGAAGCGTCATCCTTTTCCAAATGAATAGTAGTGCAGTACTTGAGTAAATGTACTTAGCTACATTCCAACACTGGTTATAAGAGATTTCTGTATTTGTGTTTTTAAGTGGTCGGGACTCAGCCGGTACAATGTAAACACTAATCAGGATTTAGAAATTAACTGCTTTCAGGATGCATTTCAGTCTGCCGGCAGGGCGCGTTTACCCCTTTCACAATAAGAGCTCGAGACATACCCATGGCATCACTGCCTACCAGAGAGCATCTCTACGCAGAAACAAATTCAGTGTGTCCTCTGTTGTTGGTAGCTCTGAGGAAAACAAGGAGAGATGTGACAGCGGCACCAACAATAATTCCACTTGGGGGGAAGTTATCCATTCCTGCTTTAAGTCTTTAGGGGCTTAAAGCACACAGTGGTTGATGTGCCACAATAATTCAACTATTAACAGGCCTACATATCATTTGTCGACTGATTGTTATTGGAAAATGACTGGACAGAGGATCCTGCTACAGTTCAGCTTCTGAGTAACAGCTTGATTTGATGGGAGAAGAATTAAGCAGCTGTTCAGTATCCGCCGTACGTATAAAAACAGCATGGGGTGTTATTCATGGCCAACTTATACACAAAGGTGAACAGAATATTTTTTTACATACACATGCACAGTATTACCAGAAATGATGGACGTTATCTGCAATGACGTTGCCTGTTCAGGAAGGCTCAGGCTACAGTCATACTTAGATATAGAAAAGTCGAATTTATACTACATAAACCTCAGTGATGGGAACATCAAGTTAGTCAGCCTTGTAGCACTGGTTCATTTACTGTGACGTGTGGGTCAGAGGAGCTAGCAGAGCAATATCATAGTAGGAGGTGTATGAGATTTGAGTTGTTTCATTAGAACATCCCACAATGTTTTCAGTCTTTCTAAAACACTTCGTCAACACCAGGCGCTGCATCTTTCGTACATCTTTTTAATTCTATAAACAATTCCTCTTAATGCATCGGTAAATTGGGCTTTACAAAGTCAGACAATTGTGAAGAATGTCCAAAGTGCACAAAAGGGGATTTCTTCAAAAATGCTCGTTTTGCCTGACCAACAGTCCAAAACTCAAAGACTTTCGCGGTGACGGAGAAAAGCAGCTAATCCTCACATTTGAAACGCTGCAACCAGACAACACGTGGCTCTTTTTCCTTAAAGAATCACAATTAATTAATTATGAAAGATAGTTGCAACTGGCAATTGTTTTAGCTCTAGTTGCTGACTTGCTGACTTAGAATTTGTAACTATAAGAACAGAGAACACGGAGTAGGGAGGAGAGCTGGCAGGAACATAAAGGTGTCTGTCTAGACACATGAAGAGGTCTCCGGCGTCCTCATCAACATGACAGATATCACTCTCCTCCATGGATGACATTGCAACGAAATACATTCTGCACCACAACGTGATGAAGGGCAGAGAAACAATCAGAATCCGCAAACACAAATCCTCCGAGTTATTGGCTTCTTTATCAGCGCTGTATGTTTGCTGCATGATTCAAACAGCTTTTATGGTTTCTTTGTTGTTGCTGATGTTATCTGTCACACTGTTAACTATGCATTTGTCCGGATTATGTGCCTGTATTCCTATACCGTCTTTCTTCTGTTTGCATCCTTCTGCAAGCTGTTAGCATTTCTTCCTCCCAGCTCCCTTATGCAAGGCCTTTTTAGCTTCTGCCAGGCTGTCATTATAAAGACAAATCTGCTCTTAATTGACTTGCGAAGGTTAAGAAAAGGCTGATTTCCTTTTCTTCTTTTATTTTTAGCATGTCAACCAGTGTAATAGCAAGTAATTACACCGTTTAAATACACATTTGCAGGTTACAATGTACACAGTGGAGCTCGGAGATCAGATCTGGAAAAATAAATTGTGTGCCGTCTGAATACAGACACATAAATAGAGGCACAGACAGAGGGGCTAACACGGGAGACAGACAGTAAAATAAGAGACGGATGAATGGACATGAAGATTTATAGAATGCGTCTGATAAGCAGTACTCAGACAGAAATAACTGTCTGGAAATTCGGAGTGCTACGTAATGTCCTAATTGGCCCTCTGGAGGATTCAGAAATACCTGACCTGTACTGGGGGAAAAAAAAAGCACTGGGTCTTAACAAGATAATGATTGTCTCAGTAGTTTAGATGTATCATCCAAAAGTGACTGTAGCATTAAAAAAAAAAAAAAAAAAAAGGTTTTAAATGACATTTACAAAAGAAAAAAAAAAAGAAAACATAGTTGTACCCAAGCATTTTCAGGAATATTGCTGCAAGGAGTAGAGGACAAGCTCTTTAATTAAATCTAAAAATATCAACCTATGATTAATGACCACTTAGCTTATGAGTACGTAGAGCCAAAGCTAATGGGCAAGCAGCTCTGCGTGGTTTGCAGGCAGGTGGAAGCTGCACACTTTCTATCAACTGCTGTGATTGAAGCTCTGAGACACAACTGATGAATCCTGAGACGAGTGAAGAGTGGCACTCGGAGGAGCTCTGCACTCGCAGCATTGTCTTGCAGTTATTAGACTGATGACGGGTAACTAGAATCAGTGCTGCAGGTAGGAGTGTGTTCCTCTCACCTGATGAGACGGAGAGAGATTAATGGAAGACAGAAAAAAGAAGCATATTTGAGTGTCTACTTAAGTACAATTTTCAGGTGCTTTACTCAAGGATTTCCATTTTATGCTACTTTATACTTCTACTTTAGTACATTTCAGAGGCTAATGCTATACTTTTTGCTCCACTATATGTATTTGACAGCTTTAGTTACTTTGCAGATTGAGATTATTCATAGAAAATATTAAAATCTACACAATTATATTACATGTTAAGCTACCCAGCAGTATATAAAGTAGTTGAAATTAGTGCTAACAATGAAGTTATGGCTATGTTAATGTTTCACTAACTATAATCCAGTAATATAATATAGATTATTTTCTGAAAAAGAGCTATTTTGCATAAAGAGTACTTTTACTTTTGGTACTTTTTGTGATTTTACTTAAGTAAGATTTCAAATGCTGGACCTTTATTTGTAAGAGAGTATGTTACCACGGAGGTATTACTACTTTTAGAAGAGTAAAAGATCTGAATACTTCTTCCAGCATTATTCAAGACTGACAGCATCCGAGGACGACAGCAGCTCGGGTCTTATTCCGGCTCGCGCCTCATCCAAAACAATACAATCACACGCAATCACAGCCTCAATTGCTACCTACAGATTGAAAGAGGTCTTGATGGAAGAGCATCAAGGAAGATCAGAATAAAGGATCGCACACGAGCTGTTAATACAGGGGAAGAAGGGAGGGGGGAAGAATATGCACAAAGAGGAAACAGAGAAAATAAGGAAAGAGGCTGATCCAATTGAGCAAAACAGAATGATGGGGACAGCTAAGGACACACACACACAATCACAGAGACAAGGCGACTTGGAGGTATATTAAACTGGAGGCCATTAGTTCTAAGCCTGTGGCCTGAGGCCATGCTGTGCAAAATAGAGCCAGCTTTCATTAGCGATACTGGGTTCAGGGTTGCACCGGCACATATTTCCCCCTGTTGCTCTTTTGAAGTTTTCATTAATCACAAAAAAAGTATTCTCCGTTGCAATAGAAGGAAGGCAAACTTCATGGAACTGGAAAAAAAAGTTGACCCGCTCAAAGAACTCATTTCATTGTATATGCAGTTTAGATGCTCCTCAGCTTTCAATGAAGATCACCTGAGCGTTAAACTACGACCAGATGTGGTAACACTTCCGTCTGTGGGTTTTATGAGCAATAATGCAGCCAGGAGGTGACGGCTCAGTGCTACATCATCTTTAAGGTTATGTTAATGAATTCTCATTTACAAGTGTCCTTACAAACATCTTGGTGTTACAATAGAAAAAGGAGATCAGTGTGTGAGTGCCTGACCTTGAAATACAGTATTCCATTCAGTACGTCTCTGTATGACCTCTATGAAATGCTATAATTACATTTATAAAATACACTGAAATGTATCTGGGGGAAGGCACCGCGAGAGCTCCTTTTAGGAGGGAAAATGATCTGAAATCTTAAATCTCATCACTGACTCAGGCTGCCTTCAGGCACTGCTTTCTTTTAATATATTGTGCTCTAACGCAGGATGAAACATAACCATAACTGGCAATGGAAGGTTTGAAAGAAAATGCTGCTAGAGACTTAAACATTAAGTATAAATACAGACTTTATGTTCATTTAAGTGTCCAATCAAGTTAACGTGTTCATATCATTTTTTAGAGTAATGCCATCGCAGGTTGCACATTTCGTCTCGCATTTCTCAAAGGTTGGACGAACAGAATTAAATATATTATTAGGTAAAAAATAAAAATCACTCCTCCGAAACCCAGTATACTCACTCTAGTTAATTGATCCTGTTGGCAAGATTTCAGTGGTATTTTACATGTAAACATCTAGGCTGCTTTTCAGAGCTGGATGACCTAGGCCACATGCATTTAACAAAGAGGAAATATGAGGGGAAGATATCTCCCTCCAGGTTTGACATGTGCAAGACCTCGAGATGCAACTCGGTTTTAGCAAAGCTTCTCTCACACATTCAACCGCCTGCAGAAAGCATAATAGCAAAGATAAGCCTGAATGGGTTGTAAATACTGAGGTAAGCAGTGTTTTGTAGCGAAGCACTGTATCTACATCTTCTCCACTTAAATCTGAACCTAAATCTGAACCGCAAAAATTGTTGGCTTAAATATATTCCCGCTGCAACAAAGCCTGCGAGCTGCTTCAGGCAGACAACTCGAAAGCGATGTTTGTTGGAGTCTATTAAGCTATCGATGCCCTGCCCACTCTTTTGCTTTGCTGAGGGACTGTGCAAACATTATTATGAGGGGAGCGGGGGGTCAGAGGAGGGGGGTCAGAGAAGGGGGATGGTTTGCCTTCCTTCTTTCGCCTGAAAGTAGAGTCGTCTGCATTTTATTGGAGATCATGGGGAGGGTTCTCATTCGAGATTCATTCCTCCCCATGTGAGATTTATCGCAAATTTTTTTTTAGAATTATCATCTCGTAGTTGACATGTCAAGGTAGAGCTTTATCTGATTTCATTCATATTTTGTTTTATCGCATGATATTCAAAATTTGCTGGAATATTTATACATTCATCATTTTGTTAGGAATGATGAATTAACATATCATTTTGAGATATTGGAATAGAGGGCATTGTGTTTTTTTTGTTTTATTTTTTCTTTTGAGCCAAGGGGAAGTTCCAAAGTAAAGGTTAGTAACATTGGGAAGGGTCCGGATTTGCTTTCGATCGGTAACTGATCACTGCTGCTGGTCATATTTCATGTGCAAAAACAATGTTCATGTAGTGCTTTCTGACATGCATGCTGTCTGTGGTATTAGCTGTTGGGGTGAATCGACTCTGCCACAAACGCACATTTCAAGCCGAAAGTATAGTTTTGCTGCTCTGTTGTTTACTCCTCACAGAGAGCCCGCTGTTTCACTTCATCACTGCTTAGTATGAGTGGCTGTCAGCTTCCTCAGTTAGCTTTTGTTTGGTGGTCATTTTAATTATGTGCTGCTGCCATTTACCTATAAATGATTGTATTGACGTTAACTGCAAATGAAGACATTATACTGAGCTGAGGTCAGTTTCTTTTAGTTGTTAGCAGTGGCAGTACGGTGCCTTTACTCAAGTATTGTACTTCAGCACAATTTTGAGGTACTTGAACTTTACTTGAGTATTACCATTAAATACTACTTTTACTCCACTACATTTCAGAGAGAAATATTGCACTTTGTTACAGAATAAACAACCAAACTATGAATAAAATACTATTTCATTACAGTTTTGACAATTCTATTTCTAATATATTAGTTCCAACTCGACCAAATAAAACAGTACAATCCTAAAGCGTCAGTAATAATTAACCAACAATAGAATATATAATGATATAACACTCATGGGGTAATTTTTCTGCATACTGAGTACTTTTACTTTTGATATTTTGAGTACATTTGGTAGATGATACTTAAGTACAATTATGAATGCAGGGATTTTACTTGTAATAGAGTATTTGTAGAGTGTGGTATGGCTACTTTTACTTCACTAAAGGATCGAGGCAAGCAACACCATGATCAGACAAGCTGTTAACTGTTATAATGATGAGTAACCACAATTAAATTGTTGAAATTGTCTTAATATCTGACAGGGAAAGCGGCCAAAGCTGCAAAAAGATAACCTCTACAATAATGATCACTCTGAGCTTTATACCAGCCTCTCTGGCTGCATGAAGAACAGCAGTAGTTGTTACCTCTGACACTGAGGTCATATAGATCTTACCCAGAAGCGTGATGATGCAGCCTAAAATAGCCAGGAGGGCGCCGGTGCTCAGGCCAGTCGCAGTGTAGGCCACAGCTCCACAAGACAAGACCACGCCGTCGGAGTCACAGTCACACACTCGCACCGAGAGTGTGTTTGTGCTGCTTAAGGCGGGACTTCCACTGTCCACAATCAACACCGGTAGCCGATACATAGGCTGCTCCCGTCTCCTGAAACCACCTCGCTTCGTCAGTATGGACGCTGTGTTGTCTGAAGAGGAGAGGAAAAACATACGCTGGTCAGACTTTCAAGGAAAAAACCAGGAGAGCTCTGTTTAATTTGCAAGTTTATTGGCTTGTAATGCATAAATACTGCATACATATATACATATACATATATACTGCATCTATATATATATATATATATATATATATACATATATACATACATATACACATATATATACATATACATACATATATACCTATATACATACATATATATATACATATACATACATATATATATATACATTTATATATACATATACATATATATACATCTATATATATATATATACATATATACTGCATATATATATATATATATATATATATACATAT
>CALSCE010009814.1:10191188-10213713 GCA_943593645.1 Bovichtus variegatus
ATATATGTATATATATATATATGTATGTATATATGTATATATATATATATGTATGTATATATGTATATATATATACATACATATATATATATACATATATATATACATATACATATGTATACTGTATATACATATAAACATACATACATATATATATACATACATATATATACATATAAACATACATATATATATACATACATATAAACATACATATATATATATATACATATAAATATACATATATATATATATATACATACATATAAACATACATATATACATATATATATATATATATATATATATATACACATTTAAAAGTCTAGCTGGGGTCTTGACTTTTACTCTATAATGATTGCTGTGCTTTGGATGTGCAGTTTGAAATGATTTTACAGTATTAAAAGCAGGAATGCCAACAGATGGTGTCATTAACACAATTCATTATAAGACACACTGTAGCATCTCTCCCTAGTTTTGACCACCTGTTGGCCAATAACAACTTTGGTTTGATGGTAAAAATGTTATACGCAATCTATGAGAGAGAAAGAGGCAGCGAGAGGAGGAAAAAATGCCATCACACCAGCAAAAAAGAAAAAAAATGTATTTTATGACAACTACTTCAGTGGATTGAAATGCTCTTCAAAGTTGAGCAGTCACACATGTAATGTAGATTTCATCTTGAAGGACAACTTCTTCTTTTTCAGAGCGATATTCAGATAGCTCTTTGAGAGTAAGAACAAGGTAACAATTAATATAGAGATGGGTTCTCTTGTAAATGCCACATTAGTCAAATAAGCAAAAATTTTCTAATGGGGGAAAAAAAACATATAGTTGGTGGGTAACAATTATGATGGGTTGAAAATAAAACACTTGGTTTATTCCTAGTACTAAATGTGAAACATTTGGTCTTTAAATAAGATGTTAAGATATTAAGCTAAAGGGTAAACGTACTGTGTGTACCCGTGTGTGACTGCGGAACAACGTTGGAAGTCCTCAGATTAAGCAACACCAAGTAAAAATCCTACAAAAGTATTAGCATCAAAATGCAGCAAAAGCAAAATTACTAATTATGCAGAATGGCCTTTTTAAGAATAATATATATACATATATATATATATATATATATATATATCATATCAGTGGAATATAATTATTCATACATTAATGTTGCAGTTGGTAAAGGTGGGACTTATTTTTTTCTTCTACATGTAACTCCTACTCCTACTCATATTTGATTTGTTGATTATATTTTGCATTATTATTTGAATCTGTAAACTAACTAGGAACCAAAGGTGTCAGATAAATGTAGTGGAGTAAAAAGTATAATATCCGTCTCTGAATTGTATTGGAGTAGAAGTATAAATTAGGAGGAAATGAAAATACTCAAGTAAAGTACAAGTACCTCAAAATTGTACTTAAGTACAGCAGTATTGGCGAACACTAGTCGTATCACTTCTCTAACTTTAACCAAGTGTTTTAGTTTCTTAACCTTAGGCGTGGAAAACATATTTTTCTAAATCAGTTTATTATTATAAGGGATAAATTCCAGTGTGAACACTCAAAGTTCGGGAAAATTTTGGTTATTTTACATATTTCTTTATTTTTGTGCTCATCTGGTTTGAAGTGGGCGGGGCTCAGTTAGAAAAATTATGATGTCACATCATGTCTACATGCTGCAGTCATTTGAATCAGAATCAGTTGGTGGGTTGGTTCCTGTCAATCAAATCAGGTTGGATGATTTTTGAGTGTTAAATAAAACCTAATACCTATGTTTCTATTTTTGACTTTGTTGCTTCTTATGCAGTCAAAATATATCATCTTTTAGAAGTAGGAGTAGCCTCCTGTTGGCAAACTTTCTTGCAGAGCGTTAGATACGAAGATCAACACCACTCTCACATCTGTCCTTTTAAATATGAAGCAACAGCCAGTAGCAGGTTAGCATAGCATTACGACTGGAAACATTGGGAAACAATTAGCCGGCCATTGTCCAAAGTCAAGCTCAGCTAACGGTCTCCTCGCTCTAGCTTCATTCTGAACGGACAGATATGAGAGGGGTCGCGATCTTCTCATCTAACTCTGCAAGAAAGCAAATATGTATGTTTCCCAAGATATTGAATTTGTTCTAACTTTTTTTTTTTTGTGTGGTTATATGCCATAACCACACTCTTTCAACAAAACACTTTGACGGCTGAAACCATTTCTTCGACAAAGCCATCGAAAAAACCATCTTCCAGCCAAGTCGCTCTTAGTTTGCTGGGAGGTTACCATTAAACATCCAGTTCATCATGTAACACGGGTCTGCACTCACATGGATTACTTTGGCACAACCTGACTGCTGCTACCTCTGAAATGTAACATGGCAACCTTAGCCGAGCTCAAACAAAAACACTCAACACAAGGCATTTACCTCAGAGAGTGCAGAAGCGCTGCACGTTTTTAAAGCAGTGAGGATTCATGAGTTGAGCACAGTTCTTGTGTTTTTTTCTTTAAAGCTATATGCAAAGTTTCCCTATATGAGGAGCTAATTTTCTTCATCCGCCCACTGCTTTGTGTGTAGGTGGTGAGCAAATCATTATGTTACAAAAGCAGTTTTCAGCCTGTGCGTTAAGGTTTCGTTTTTTCTTTTGATCTAGTACATGGAGACCTTGTTGTAATGGATTGTGGCACAAAATCTATGATGTGCTCCAGTTGCAGCAGAAAGTTTGTTTTTGCATTTAGTTGTGATGTACAATTACAAAAAAAGGGGAGTGAGGGCATTGTCATTGCAGAATTATGGTTTCATTTGGCACAGCTAGGCACACCGGGGGGCACCAGTTACTCTGAACCTGGTCTCCTGAGTGAGATTGCAGAGCAGATTGTGTCACGATGCCGAGCAGATATAGAGAGCCAGAGTGAGCAATGGCCAAAGTGTCAATTGCGTTGCTGCCAGGCTCAATTCGAAGTAAGTAAGCAGCAAATAGACCGCACCTTACTTGACCAACACCCTTTACAGAGTCCAAAGGCCACTGGCAATTTTTCTCAAGGGAGTTTTTGATTTAGCAGCTTAATGCAACAGGGTTGATCCGACACGTGGAGCTTGGACGAGGACATAGACATTTAGGACACGTTTCAATTGGTGAATGACTTTAGGATTTCAAAGCAAGATCACATAGCAATTGGAAGTTAATACCTTCGAAAGTATGAATGTTTGCTAGAAAACCAGCGGGGATGATAAAGCCTATTCTTTATCATCGTATCACATTTTTTCAGTACTTCCCAGCGGTATGTACCAATAGTTTTCTTGCTTCAATCACTCCTCCTGTTCATACTGACCATTAAAAGATCCCATGCTAATGAGGTTTTATTGTAAGTGATGGGGGATACAAATCCACAGTCCTCTTTTTGTGCAAAAGTGTATTCAAAAGTCTTTGAAGATATAGGCTTAATTTGTTTAACTTGCTCCTGAAGCTTCATATTATAGCTTCGGATAAACAAACTAACAACATTGCCAACAGGAGGCTAGAGAAATATTTCATATTTCACTTTGATCTAAGGTATTTAAAAAATGTTTATTTTTTGCTTTTTTTTTAAGACATTTGCAGGTTACCTGGACTTCTCTAGATTCTCTGTTATTTATTTTTCTACCAGATAGAAAAATTAATACATTTTAAATACACACACAGATAATCCAAAAGTAACAGCAACACCAGGCATTTTGAGGGAATAACAAAGACGTTGGCCAGCACCTTTGTTATCTCGCAGAGTGAAGTTGAGGTTGCCGGCAACAGGGGCAGCCAGGGCGAAATAAAAGCGGTGGCCGCTCAGAGGTTCGTCCTTATCCACTGCACTGATGGTCTGGATCACCTGGGGACAACAGGGACGACAACAAGGCGCTCAAGATTAGTTACCTTGCTGATCTTTATCCGATCTCACTGGCTGATTAGGCGCTGAATGAAGCTGTAATCTGCATGCAGTAAGAACTGTGGTATAAGTTTAAGGGAAAACGAAAACATTGTGTATGCGTCACTTTTCTCTCTGCAATACATTCATTTCCATGGCGGCGTGAATCATTCTTAAAAGGCAGAGCAACGGCGTGAGTGACCTGGAGGGAATCAACTTGATTCTGATTGATTGAAAGATTTGTTTTATAATGTTTGGCTGTGGTTGTGTGTCATTTATCTCTTCAAGTACAGTAAGTGCTTATTTGGCAAGGACTTGGCAACCTCTTAGGATGAAGTGTTTTCTTTTGGGTAGTGATTTCTTCCGAAGCAAATCATTTTAAAGCGACTATTCTTTTTGTCCCAACACCTAGACCATAACATCAATTTAGTGAAATAATGGTCGGTCCGACACAGAAAAAACAAAACAAAAAAACAATGGATTTTCTTGTTGTTGCCTTACATAGTTCCTTTGGGCACTTACAACAAAAATCTAATATATGTTTTCAACTGACCACACTAACTTAAATTATCAGCCTCTACCAAACAAACAGTTGAAATGTTCTTTTATTGTGAAAGTGCCTCTATATCAAACAGTAGTGATGTCGGATTAGTGTAAAAGTAAACATTTTAGTGACATTTTCTAGTTACACATCTCTATTTTTGGACAAGAGCCATATGTAAAACCCAAGAAATATAGCATTTTACATGCAACATAAGCATGACACTTTTTTTATAGACGAATAAATAAAAAGTCATATATGTTATTTCTATAACCCTCGCCAGCTCATTTCAAGTATTTCCTATAAATTTCAATAAGTTTGACTTTGATACAAATGTCATTAGTATCACCCTGGATTTACCTCAGTAGTGACTGTATTTTCATTGAAAAAATATATAATAAAGACAACAAATTCACAATGAAATAACTCATTTATCATACTGACAACAGTTTATAATCAGAAAACGTTGCATTCCATTAACCATTAATGCAGATTTCTACCGATCGGTAGAGCATGTTTTTGAAAATGATTACAAAAGTCATCAGACTTTAAATCATCCTGTTCAGCCAGTCCTCTAAACCTACAGTACAGTAAAACAAAAAACAAAAAAAAAAAAAAACTGCTCTGCACACTGCACATTTTTATTTTACATCATATTTTAACATACTTCAACGGAGTGCTGGAAATGTTCAAACTAGGTTGACTCACTTTCCAACAAAATATCACATCTGAGAATGTGCTCTTCCACTTGAGAAAACCATTAAAGGGTTAATGAATATCACACACATTCTCACTCTAATATCTGAAGCACAATGACATGTATCTGCCTGCATTGACCACCATATAATAAAGACATTCGATGTCGGGACAGTCGTCTGACTGTTGTTACTGTTTCAAAATAAATGTGTATTCTATGCAGTCAGGCATAGTGTGAAAATGACTCGTGATAAGAACTGCTCTTGCTCGAGGCGATGCGAGACAAGCATTCATATCTGTTAGTTAAACAAGGGAATGCAAGTTGTTTCGGCCCACTTTATTTTGCCTCTGAACCTCGGACTGAACAGTTTCTTCCTCCCTTATATTATATAGCAGTGTTGACAACTATAAATAATGCACAAAATCAAATGACTTAATTATCTATTTACACCCACAAGCATGTGCTGTAATGGTTTTTCTAATCAAACAAACAGAAAATCAAGTTATCTCTTTTGATAAAAGATTTCTTTTAACACTACGCTTTAATTCCTTCAGCAGCACTTAGCTTCAGTAACAAGGGAAAAAAAGAGAAAATTTCACTGGGTACATGCTGTACAAGAGGAGCATATCCCACACAAACATGCCATATGGACGACAAATGATAGCCACCAAGACGGCCATCAAAGTGGGAGTTACTGCGGCAGTGTCCTTATAAATTTAGATCAAGCCTCCTGAATCCTTTGTAGGCAATCAAAAAACTCAACCCTGTGACAACTCACACCCGTGGAAGGGATCCAAGAGATTCTTAGAAGCAATTCACACTAAATTATCACATCTCACAGCCCCAAACAGCTCGGCGTCAAACATCAAGACAAGAACAAAATTATAAAAAAAAAATAAATAAACAAAAAGGGGTGAGGAAGAAGAAAATAATAAATGATCCATCAGTGCTGAGACATGGATTATCAGTTGTCAGCTGTGATTAAATGCTGCTGGTTACAAGCTGTCAGGTATTAGGGGTTGGTGTAGGTGGTAAACGACATCCTGCCAATTATTAAAACTGGCAGACGGGGTGAAAATTCATGAATATTTTACTCTGTTTCTCCGCAAAATTAAAATAGTTGCTCTTTCATCACCAAAAGTAATCACAAAGTACCCCCCCCCCCCACCCCCACCCCTGTTTACTGTTTACTGTTTGGCATTGCAGCAGAAGGGAAATGTATATGGGGAGCAGAAATGCTAAGAGGTTATCTGCTCTGGTTCAAAAACATTTGAGATATCTGTGTATGCAGACAGAAAGGATGTTTGTGTCAGCAGCACGTCAGTGACACAAGCGCTGAGCGCCTAAACATGCAGTGTGTGCATGCTCGGCTGCATATCATAGAAGCTGCCATTGATTCTGGGGATCATAATAACTCACATCGCTCTCAATCTGATAGAAACCTTTCTTTGTGGTTCTTACACTGACGATGAATCCTATACACAATTTGAACCCTTTGATGTCCTTTGAATATTGCAGATGGATTCAGAGCTTATCTCGAGGAAGGTTTCCATTCCCCTCTGCTGAGGGAAAGGACTGTAAATCATCCTTAAATCAAACACTTTGTAATGTATAATGCCTTTCATTAGTGTGGCTCTGATGCAAGGCCTTTCCTGAGAACCTTTGGTGGGGAATTCTCTAATGGGTTGAGTAGCAGACAGGAGGAGAGAGGCATAGATGTACACATAAATTCTGGCTGAAAGACATTAACGGCAGCGGCAGACTGGTGCCTGTCGCAAGGCAAGACTGAGAAGGCCCATGAATCACAGAATTAAAGGTTTTTTGAGTTTACACATGGCTGCACGTCAGATCAAAAAGGATATAAAAGGACAAAGATGTCTCTGTTTGTCGCTTTGGAGGAAGAGGAGGCGGAGGAGTAGGAGAATGTGCAAACAACAGAGGCACGCGCACACATTTCCATACACATTCGTCGGTACTGCAAAGATTGTCATC
Source organism: Bovichtus variegatus (assembly GCA_943593645.1). NCBI lineage: Eukaryota > Metazoa > Chordata > Actinopteri > Perciformes > Bovichtidae > Bovichtus > Bovichtus variegatus. The sequence continues at coordinate 10,198,301 of CALSCE010009814.1, forward strand.
TTGCAGTGACTGGAATTAAAAAAAATTTTTTTATCTTAAATATTAGGAGGTCTGCTGTGTGTTGAAAACCTTTGGACACTCAGTACAGGCAAAAAAAGCCAGAAAATTTCATATTTAAAAATATTTTTTGGGGGTATTAATAGTGTCCTAAACAGTGATTCCCAACATTTTTGGACCTGTGATACTGATATTAATATGTGGGAGTTTGAAAATCTGATAATGATGTATTGGCCAGACTTTTTATTCATTTAAGTTTTGACCAAGATAAATACTATGCGGGACATTTTTTAATTGAAAGATCTTTCTTGTCAGAGCTCTCTGGTGGACAAACTATGTAACTGTAATACTGTTTCTCAATGACCTCATATCTGCAATAAGCTAATATCGAGCTGGCGGATTTTTCGACGTCAACTCGTGACTCCTTGTCACAGTTTGCATACTCCCAACCAAAGAGTGATATTTCCTTTCCACGTCGTTCTTCATTTTAAAGTGCTTTTAAGTTTACGCATCACGAGAATTGTTCGGAATGAGCCACACGGGGCGTTCGTGGTCGTGCACGGGACAGGGGAAAGAGTCGGTACATCTGGAGTGTTTAAGTTCATATACCAACATTATTTGATGCCATGCAGTAACCAATAACTTCCTGCAGACTCAAACTACAGCAAAGGGGACAGAGCTTCTAGTGTCGCATGTAAAGTTGTTTCACCTCGTTTGTCTTCGAATAATACAAACATAAAAAGGGCCTATACTTTAAAGTTAGAAAGCGTTGGCACTGTCGAACAAATATGTAACACCAATCAAACAGTCATCAACACTTGTAATTAGCAGCCTAATTATAGCAAATGCCCCCTTTTTAATATTGCACCACACATGTACCTGACATTTAAGCTAAATATAAATATAAAAGTAATTTAATATAACAAAAGGCATGGTCATTAAAAAGGAGCAGCGTCAATTATTGAAAAGTAATTCTTAGTCTTCATTTATTCTTAGTTGAGATATTTTTTCTGATCTAAAAACGTAAAAAAACCCCACTTTTCTAAATTTCTAACCTCAGTAGGTATTAACTGAAATGTGTTAGTCGCATTGAGTATTAAAACGTGTTAAGTGTCAAATGTGGTATCAAATGCAGATTATTCTTCGTCTTGTTTATTTTGTTTTTGATCAGATATTTCAGAAGCTAAAACTGAAAAAAAAACAACAAAAAAAAAACACATTTGTAAGTGATTGAACATTTGAGTTTAGTAATTTGGACACACATTTCTCCAGACATCACATCACACGTACCACCTGGATGAGTGAGCTGAACCTTCACAGGCCAAATAAAGACTGTTCCCTCTGTAATTCCACAAATCACATCCTGCCAACCAAAATGTGTGTGTTCTCACCGGTGTGCCGTTCAAACAATTACGATTTAATTCTCCCAAACACCTGAAGTATCTTTGTGAACTACAATGACCATAATTCATTGCACCTATGACACAAAGCATCTGTGTGCTGCGGCGTGTCTGTGCCAACTCCCGACTCTCATTGGAGAGACAGTTAGAAATGTGGCCTCTATAATGAGGAAAGAAAATGTCAGCTAATGTAGCATGGCTAGACTGAGAGGCTTTGGTGTGTGAAAACATTGAGAGATAACGAGCCAGAATAACACTTTCCCCTCTTTAACACCAGCAGAGTAAACACTCCGCTGCATTTTAAAATATACTCCTTTACTGCTCTAAATCTAGAGTCTAGTTATAAGTGTTATATTGTCTTGAAAGTGTAATTATCAGATAGGCAACTGGATGAGTCATACGTCGAGATCAAGCCAGCCGCTTGAAAGTTGAACTAAGAGTATAAATAAGCAGTGCATCAAATAGGTGGCACTTGTTGCCATGGCGACAAGACAGCTGTCAACGGGGGGGTTGTGTTGACGAAGGAAGGAAGAGGTGGTCATGCGTTTTTCACACCCTTCCCGACATAGACGCCCTAAACGTCACCCGCATGTGACACCAGTGACTTTGTGCACTGAGGGGATCAACAGCACCCGCTCACACATCCCGCCCTGCTGTCATCACATGAACACACACACACACACACACGCACGCACGCGCGCACGCACAAACTTTATAATGACAATCAATATGTGCCATTAAAGAAAATGTCATCTTTCAATCTCTTTCCATTCTTTATAAGACAGTTCTCTCATCGATTATTTGAATCATTTGCCGAGATTCGTCTCAACTTCCTTGGCACCGTCCCGACAATCCGAAACTGCTGAGGCTGACGCGATCTCCCGGTGAGCTCTGCCTTCATCTCCCACCTTGATGCAACAGCGACCGTATAATAAACCGATCATTTGGATGAAGACTGGAGGTGGGACCACTGTTTTTCTTCTTGTCGTGTGATGGATGTTGACAGGGGGAGGCAGTCGTTAAGAGGTGATAAGTGAAGTGGGGAGGCACTAGAAATGTTCTTGACCAGGAGTTTCCACAGTCTCTTTTGAGTTATGCATATGGGTGGACAGAGTGTCACTGTTCCAGGAACATAAGAACCATGTTGATGGGACATTGTGAGCCCGAGCAATGCGCCCGAAAATAGTTCAATATTAATGGCTTTTTTCTTTTCCTTTTCTCGTCCTGTGATTATTCTTTGTCTTAGATGTATTTGTTGAATAGTTTTATAAACTTTAGCTGCCATAATGCTTTAGGGAATGCAAACAGGAAATATAGTGTTGCGATGAAGTCATACAGCCTACATTTGCTTTTATTCTGGTGAATTCATGAAAAGTTTGCCGTATTGGCTTTTAGCAGTTCCTGTTTGCAGTGTACCCCTGAATGCACTGACAGCTATCACTTTAATACTGAAGAGAAATTCAAAATTCTCATCTTTTTTTATGGTTTATTTTCCTACGATTTCTGAGGCATTTGATGGAAGTTTACACACAACATCTAGGATATTGATATCCTTTAGAAGTGCAAGTCCTACTGAATTTAAGAAACATGTGTATGACGTCTGCGTTATGACTCAAAACTCAAATGTTCGATGGAAATTGTGACTCCAAAACCAACATGTTTTTTTCGAAAGTCTCTTTCACCTCGTGTCGTATCTTTTCCTCACCTCTCCTCCTTTTACGCCCCCACTCCCCCGTCAACTCTCTCACCGTTGGAAAACCCCTGTTCTTGGCTACCCAACATTCATGAATCTCTGGAGGATGCCGAGCCTCCTCAGAGATGCTGCGGGAGTTCAGGGAGGGGCAGTGGAGCAGATTGGGGGCAGCAGAATGCCAAGTCCACTCGTGTATGTAATGGTTACACTGAAGTGATTGTACAACGACCACCCCCCCCTCCCCCTCCCCCTCCCCCTCCATGCCATCTCCACTGCCCCTGCCCCCTCCACCCCATCATAATATCAATTAATATTATGGCAGAAGACAGACGCACCGATGATCCGTAACAAGTGGCATCTCTGGAGAGAGCCAGTGCCACGAGACGGCCTTAATTAGGCCTGAAAAATGGCAGGTTATTCCATCCCTGCACTCCCTGTTAATCTGTGCTACAGAGCCACAGAGTCAACCCCGGCCCCGACTGGCAAATGTTATTATTTCATCTTTGTCGCAGCTGTGAATAAGCCAATGGGCGTGACAACCAGTGGGCAGCCCAAGACTTTTTAACAAAGCTTTACAGGGAAGCAGACACAGTTAGTACAGCCAACTGTTCGCTGCTACAGCCGGACAGAGAGTACACAACAGGAGCATTCTAATTAATTAGGAATAAGGGAGACGGTGGAGCGCACATCTGACAGGTTACAAGTCTACCCAGTCTGGCTGCTAACAGACAGCCGACGCCTAGTTGTAATTCAAACTGGGTTTCGCGTTCAAATGTCAACGTCTCTCCTTCCCTTTGCTCTGTATGTGTTTTTGGGTGTAAATTTCGTCATGAAATTTCCATTTTGCCTGCCTTCATTATTCAGTCTGAAGGTGCAATCCCACTGGTGCACTTCAGTGTTGCCTAAACAGAAGGCTGTATTTAAATGGGATTTAATAGAAATTGGAATCGGTGAAAAATAAATATGAGACCAGGCACTTCTTGTCTGTTGTAGTCATTAACAATACAAAAATAAATAAAAAAAGAGAGGGATATGATGAAGCACATTTCACAAGTCAAACACAAATTCACATGTTTATCACGTGAACGGAACATTATGCATGTCAATTATATCGCCGTGTGATTTTTAGATAATTCACGGTTGACGTGCAAGAAGTATGCAAGTGAAATGTAAGAAACACCTTTCACATGTCATAATTCACATAAAGAAGTGTGATTTCTTCGAAAAATAATAAAGACCCGTTTTTCAAGGATATTTTGCTCGTGGAAACACGAATTTCACTTGTGTTTTTGAGCTTATTTCCCACATTGTAATACAATCAACAACATGAGAGAGCACAATGACATTGTGTATCCAATGCTAGTTTGTATCTTATAATGATTTTCCAGAACTGGATCTATTTTTAAAATCCTTGATCCTAAAATCCTGTCTTCAATTACCTTGTTTTTGTGCTATGATTGGTGAATCCAAGATAAGTTACTAACTTGCTAACTAACTACCAAGCTAACTAAATGCTTGCCATGCAGCTCTTTAAATTTAAAAGCAGGGTTCTTCAACAGGAGGTCCGTGACCCCTAGGGGGTCCTCAGACTTACTGCAGGGGGTCCGTGACCCCTATAGTTTCATAATGTTTTGAAATTATTTTCAGACATTTAAATTCTTTAAAATAAAACAAACATTACAGTAACATGAATCCAACATATTATTTGCAAAGATAGATAGGCTGATTCAGAAAATGTTTTAATAAATACCTTTGCTGCACCTTTCATAAGGGTGAACTAGTTAGCTGTGGCTACATATTATTTTAATAGCTTAGTGTTGTATGCACCATAAAAAGTATGTTTCTACATGGTACTTTAAGCCGCCTTGCACATTACTGGAGGCCCAGTTTATTATGCAACTTAATTTCATACACATGTAGCCGGGGGTCCCTGCTCAGTCTCTCTTTTCGCTAAAGGGTCCTTGGCCTGAGAAACGTTGAAGACCCCTGCTCTAAAGTCATCAGTCCGACATTCTTTGGAACATCTCTCTTCAGTGGAATATAACGGAGGTAATACGCAAACACAGACACACAAAAACCATTGTTGAAACTAGCTTGTGGATATAGCAGCGCCTCATATGACTGCACCACTTTAAGACTGGACAGAATTTGAATGCAGCACGTCTTGTCGCCAGGTTGATGAGGATAGAGGCCTCCGTCACCAACAGCTCCTCGCTTTACACCAGAGTAGCTCCTAGCTACACCTAGGGGGCACCTCACAGCTCAGCTATCACTGGCATTGAGTAAGCAATCTATCTGCTTCAGCTGAGTAATTACAGATTTGCTCTACCTTTTCCTGCTGATGATGCCGTCATGGACCACGGCTGTTGCTATGTCCTGGGGGCCGGTTTGATTGTTGGGGAATTACTTTGTTTCAGTATTGTCATAGGCTCTGTGCCATAATTTATCAGGCGCTCCTCGGGAAAAAAGAAGAAATTAACTGTTGAATTTGAAAGTCAGGTTATATTGATGGGTTGCTCTAAATTTGATATCACTGAGCAACAACACTCATCTCAAGATAAGTGGCAGCATCATTAACCAGAAATAGACATTCAGCTGTGGTAGAAATGCATTCTTCAATAATGATGGCAACAAATGTAGAGGCAATGTTTATTCCAGCAAATACTATGTGCCTTAAGGCTAGAATCTGATGAAAATGTCGTTCAGATTTTGCAATATCTAGAAATACCTCGACGTCGGTTGAATTATATGTACTGAACTTCATTTAGTTGTTTTTTTTTTTTAGAAGCCTGAACAAAACAGAGACAAACAGAAAAACACAAAACAGCAACACCCAGAGAAAGCTTCACCTGCGAGGCTACGCATTGTGGTCAAGCATCATGCGCACAGAAAAAATGCACACATGAAATATAGTATCTCATTTTTGCAGATGAAGTCATTTGCTATTTTTGCTCACACTTCCGTGAGCGCGGCGACACACAACTCCGGAATAGGAATGCAAATAACATATTTAAAAAGGGCCTAATAGCCATTTTCCAATACAATGCATCATTCTGATCAATTGTACTTATTCAGGTCTACACGCCTCCTCTACCCTTCGCCTCTGATTGTATTTTCCAAATGCCAAGAGCAGACGAATCGCCGCCGCAGACACACAAGTCATTTAGCAACAATGAGGCCAAATGCTAAACACAGGGAAAATGCGATACATGCCTACAGCTTCTTTTCTTTCCTTCTTTTTATTCTGGATCACCAAATCTTGGTGGAAAAGTTTGAACCCTCAAATCTCTCTGGATCTCTTTTCGGAATTTTGTGATGCATTTTTCTGCGCCACTGCCCTCCGTGGTGATCGCCTTATTACACACAGCTTCAGAATAGAAAGTCAAACTACAGCAGAGCACCGAACCTTCCCAGCATGAGGTATCACATTACGCCGTGATATTACTTTGGATTAAGACCACGGGCAGAGTCAGGCACTGTCATTATTTTAGTCGGCTTTAGCAGTATGGCATGAATAATAACACCTACAACACCTGCTATTAGATTTAAGGATGTGTCTCATACTAATGATGCCAGAAGTTCTCTAAAAGGACCTCAAGCTGTGAGGTGGATATGTGCACAATAGACTTGTTTTGAGGAACAAGAAAGCGCTTTAATGGCTTAGAGTCAGCAGGCTGTCTTTGTGAGTCAAACTTGAAGCGTGGAGAGAGAAAAGGGAAGGGAGGTTGGACCGACTGCAGAGATGCTTTATGGGTCTTACCTGTCCAGTCCGGGCGTTTTCACAGAGAAGAGTTTCATAGTCTATGGCAAAGACTGGAGCATTATCATTTATGTCCAGCACTGTGATGAGAGCGATGCCTTTCCCAATTTGGATTGGGTCCTCTGAAAGAGAAAGAGAGAAAAAGAGAGACCCTGTCCGTGTCAGAGCTTTCACCAAACTTTATTTTAAACACTTTAATTCCACCCTAACTTTGCCTTGATGCACTTGGACAATTTATGGAATATTGATCTTTCTCATGTGTTTTAATTAATCACAAAGGAGGAGGGGAAAAAGTGCTGCTGTCATGAAATATGCGGTGTGCCTCCAACAGCTGGCAACCTTACATACTATGTTGTGGATCAGCCAAAGTGATTACACTCGGTGCCGGCTTGTTGTCGGGGAAGGCTGCGTGTGCGGACGAGCCATCTTGCACTGTGGGCTTCACGCCTCTGTCTGCCTGACACACACTGATGGTTAAATGGCTGCGTCTGAGTGCAAGATGATGATTTAGCCTGGCGTCGCCGCCCATGCCGGCCAGAGATGACGCGCTGACATTCGGGCCAGGCTGATTTGATGGTGATAAAAAGGACGTGTGCAGCCTCGGGCCACAGGCTTCTTGTCACTGCCATGGTCTGGCCAGAGCGGATGAAATGTGAGTGACTGCAGCTCAAATGCACAACATCCCATAGCCAGAGAGTCCCTTCACTCTCTTCACTTACAAAGAACCTCTTTACTATAAATACTGTCATCAGGCGTACAGGGCAGTGGTTTGTTTTAAGCCAGTCCGTGAACTCAAAGATGTTTTTAGCTGGAAACAGCGCCCGAGTGTCACTGTGTGTCAGAAGCCAGTACCTCATGCATGAGGGACTGTTGTGACATTTTATATGGCTATTATTATATGCTGCCTTCTCTTTTGTGGCTATATCAGGCACGCGCTCACACTCGGGAATCAACAGAGTGGTGCGTCTGTGTGCTGTTAGATGTAAATAAAAACACACCTTTGAAGCAAAGAATGATAAAAAAAAAGTGTTTGAAGACAAATGAATACCCTTTCACACAGTGTTCAGTGTGAAGATGTGAAAACAGAGGAACTGCCAGGCTGACAGTCTTTTTAAACTTATACTGATGTGACGCAGCTGTCGAGAGCGCTCTGCCGATCGTGTGCTGATGATTGTTGTCCATTCTGTTCGCATGATGGTGGCGGAATGATATGAAGGCTGGCGAAAAAAAAGAAAGAAAAAAAAAAGGCATCCGTGTCCCTCGAGATATTGAGAGATGAACAAAAAAGGCAGGTGGCACTTCTTCACATCGCATTAACGTAGTTCACCCGTGGGTCGCCCACCCTTAGTCAGCATCGCGTCCCCACAGCTCAGGGACACATAGAGGTCAAAACGACCGTCCTGTGCGTGAATTAACATTCCCCGACAGCCCTACAACAACTGTATTGCCCTCTGCACAGGAGGCTACGGGACATTATGAGGAGGCTAACAGAACAGATAGTGTCACAATGAGAAAGTATACGGAACCTTACATCCTAACAAGTAATGTGACCGCTCGCTGAGCCCCGGTGGCAGATTCACCACTCGAAAATTCGGAGTAATGGGTTCTTAATTTCAAACAGTTAGGCAAAAGCAGGCATCCCATTTCTAGCCAACAGCCATTGATTTTGCAGGCAGAAATGATTAAGCTAACGTTAGCTCCGTTTGTTGGGTGAAAACACAGACTTTGTTGTTTAAAAAAAAAAAAGGCGAAAAGAAATCTAAAACATGTACTTGTTAGCTACATGCATGATTCAGCGTTGAGCTAAAAGACTAAATCTGCGTGTCCCTAGCCAAAAGTTAGCGTCCTCACCAGTACGTGGTTTATGAAGACAAGGAAATCAACAAACTGCTTAGCTTACATCACTAACATACTCATATTGTCAAAGTGAAAATAGATTTTCACTTTTCACGCTACAAGAGAAGCTTTTACATAACTCTATCTTGTGTGCTATTGGCTCCGGTTGCTCGAATGTATTTAACCCCACAAACTAATACAACGCTAGTTAGCTAATAAAATGCTTGTTGGCCTTGGAAGTAACGCTTACTCACTACTGTAGGTAGTAAGCTAGTTAGCCGAACGTGCAATTGTAGCTTATTCCTTTGAGTTTTGGGTTTCGTAAAAGGCCAAAAAAATGACACTACCCCCTCCAAACTCTTAAAATGGTGCGGCTCACTCTGACTACAAACCAACAGGGCTTTAGCGAGCGGTCAATTCTGACTGGTACAGCAAAGTGCTGACAGTGAAAATTTGACAGTGTGTGTTGTAAGTAAACTTACGGCTCTCGATGGCGAAGATGGTGAGATTATGGACCAAATTGGCCTCTCGGTCCAGAGGCTTGGCTGTGCTGATGACACCACTTAGAGCGTCCACGTTAAAAAAGCGTTCCAAGTCTGTGTTTCTGTCAATAGAGTACCTGGACAAAAATATACAACCAATACACAGCAACCATACCTTTTAAAAAAATGCTTTTTAATGGAGGTATTGATTTGACATTTAAGTGTTTCTTCAAAGATTATGATATTTTTCTTCCATCGAACTCTGCAGCAATCACAATGAAGATTTTCATTTGATACAGGGAGCACATACTTAATACAGCATATAAGACGTTTTCCAGATATAAGCAGTACTAATAATTAACACAAGTCCGGACTTTAAATTCAGAAATACAGCAGAAACTTCATATCATGAATGAAACAAAACCCTATTAAATTTTGATCAAATTGTGGTCTGTCTGCCTGTCCCTCAGCACACAACACTGATCAAACCCTTTCAATACACAGCAACTCATATTACTAGAGAAAATTACAACTTCAATTAGCCTATATCCAAAGGGTATTATTGCAATGTAATTTGACTCTTGTGGCTGCATTAGTTCCACAATAATTTTAATTTCAACAGATGTAGTGAAATATATCGCAGACGCTGATAACAGTCACAGGAGCAAAAAGAGGCAATTTACAGATACAATGGTGCAGTAATTTGATTTTCTGATTAAGATTACTAACAATCCTAACAGACCAAGCATGAATACCATACAATATTCATTCAATTAATGCAAAATAGTTGGGGATCTCGAGAGTGACACAGCACAGATTGGCATTGTGAGAGCTTGTTTTGAGTCACAAATGCCAACTCGCAAGTGTTGAGCCTTGACCCACCTGCAGGAATGCCCTTCTCTCGTTCAAGATGGCATTTCACTTTTGCAAATGCTGCACTCCTCGGCCCTCCCACCATCTGGCATTGTCTTTGCGACATCCAAATGGGGGACCTTCGAGGGTCTATGGGTTCTGTGTTTGCAGATAATGTGGAGTAGTTGAGTGAATTACAAAGACATTAGTCTTCTTCACTTGATTTTGGAGCTTTACTTGGGATTCTAAGAGCACATATGTTCTTTAACAAACAGCTCCGGAAAACTAGTCTTAAATACTCTTCTGAATTAAAGTCACGGAATTATAACACAAGATTTATGAAACAGCAGGTGGCCAAATCGTTACCTTATGGCGTTGTTGGAGTTGTCTGGGTCATGGGCAGAGACTCTCCCGATTGAGGTGCCCAATCTGGCATCTTCCGAAACGACCATCCTGCTAAGCGACGTGGAAAAGACGGGTGGCTCGTTCACATCTTCCACTGTCACCTTGACTGATGTTATGTCGCTAAATGGGCCCAAGCTCAAGAAGTTGGAGTCAATGTTCCTGTTCGTGGCTTCGATTCTCAGAGAGAAGCTGCTCTTTGTTTCAAAGTCCAGAGGCTAGAGGAGACAGGATACACAACATATGTGAGAGACGTTCACTTTTCTTGTCAAAATGTGAGAGGTTGCAGAAAATGTTCAGCTCTTTGATGTCTGTAATTGAAGACTACACTGCGATGGCTACTCCACATTTTCAGTCAGTCAAGGGTAAAAGAAGAGCTTATATATGTATGTAAATCTGCAAATCATTAATACAATAGTGAGATATTGATCCCAATTAAAGATGCGGATGGAGAGGCAGAAAGTCATTGGCTGATGGAATATAGTTACTTAGTGCCGTGAAAGCAATAATATTGATTTTAAGAAAGGCCAAAAAGCATTCGAAAATGAATTATTTTGAAACATTTTGTCTTTTTTTTCCTGTCTTGTAGAATTCTTTGCGACGTACAACATACTGTAGGAGAACGTGGATCTGACACATCCATTGTCAGTGACTCTCTGCGATGTTGTAATTGTCCGAGTTTAGTGCAAAACAAACAACGGGTCAAATTGGCCCATCTGACAAGCATTGCGAGTGTCCAACAATGGCTGTCCCTCTCGTACAAACGAGCTGCAGCAATGAACTGTCACATCCATGTGGCCTGAGGAGCCCATTTCAAGTCTTCTGAAACCATGAAATGTTAAGTGCAGAACATGAGCGCTGGAGCGTCCAAAAGTGAGGCAAGAATGTGCAACAAACTTCCTGCGTAAATGAATAAGTGGCTCTGTTATACATTTAACATGAGATATTTTATTTAATTTACCTAGGCGGATATAGCATCTTATCTAGCATCCTATGGTTAGAGGAGTGTTTTTTTTTTTTTAAATGTTATGTTTAAATCTGTGTTCCCTTTATCAATCCCTACAGTGATGTCTATAGTCTTGTGGGGAGCGCTATCGAGTGGTAGTAAACCTTCGAGTGACCATGGGATGTCAACTTCAATCAAAGGTGTTAGATATGGGTGCCCCGGTAGAGCAGGCGACCCATATGCAAAGGTTCAAACCTGACCGGTGGCCCTTTGCTGCATGTCATCACCTCTCTCTCTCTCTCTCCCTCCCCCTTTCATAATCTCATGCCGTACCATCAATGAAGGCACAAAAAAAGCCCAAAAAATTATCTTAAAGAAAAGGTGTTGGAGATAGTCATTGCTATATTGTCAGTTGCGATTACCACTTAATCCTAAAAGTGGTGAAGCCAGGTAAAACGAGGTGAGGTGGGTAAAGAGTAGAAAGGGGAACTCTAAGAGGCAGTTGACCTAATCTCCTTCAGTAACCAAGCATGTCAAATGGTGTCATTCCTTTTTTTTTTGTTCGTTTATTATAACCAAAGAATGCGGAAAATCTTGTGCGAGCATTAAAAATGTTTGTCCTAGTTGTACTAGCCAATACGCCACATATCCAAATAGCCAAAAGTACAGAGCTGGAGGTACTCTATATTTATCTTGCTGCCAAATCCCATGAAATGACCCAAACTCACAATGCCATAGTTTGTCTCTTAATACTTTCTCCCCTACACTTCCCATTTATTCTTCGTAAATACTGTAAATAGCAAGAGGACTTCTTAAAAAATGTTACTCAAATAGGAGTAAATAGTGCATTTGATGGGGACTATTTTCAGCTGCGGATTAATACACATTTGGCGCTATAGTAAATATTTACAGCACATGACGGTGTATGTGGGATGACTCAAAATAAGTGACAGTGCCCAAGTTCATGGTAATGAACACATCACCCTAGGCAACAGTGAGGCTCATTGGTAGGCCCCACTGTAGCACAGTGGATTCAGCTTTGTCAGGCTGCACACGCAATACTAATATATAATTATACCAATTCCAGCTTCTGGAAACAAAGATAAATACATACATTTATTCACCCAACTAGAGTTTGAATCAAGTAGTATTGTGATACTGTGGCATTTCCTTCAGAGTACTTGCAGGTAGAAAAAGGAGTTAACTGTATGTGGAATAGTCACGGCAATCAATATTCCAAGCAATATTCAATGCCACGCCAGCTGCTCAAGAACAGGGCTTTACCCAACAGCCGGAACATTTTTGCCTTATGTCTGACTGACTTTCAAGAGGGAGGGTGTAGTACCATTTATGGGCAGAAAGTCACGGTACAAAGGCTTCGGCTTCTGAAAAAAAAAAAAAAACGAGACGCTATCTTCATTTGTATCTGTCTTTATATGCTGTACCTTCAGAAGGATGATGACCCCGTCTTGTGTGTTCTCATCTGTTGTTATGTTGAACATGCCAGGCCCGTCGCCGTCCATGAGCCTGTAGTCCATCTCTGCGTTGGAGCCAATATCAGCGTCAGCCGCTTTGATTCTGGCCACCACAGATTGCACCGGCAGCGACTCCAGCACCGTGTACTGATAGTTCTCTGTAAGAGGAAGGACAGGAGCGGATGCTGGTAATGGATGTGCTTATTTCACCGCCAACTCACCTTCAAGCAGCTCAGCTTTTCTTATACCCCCTTCAGCTTTGATTCAGCTGTGTGGCGCCTCAATAAATTGATGTTTCATAACACAGACCGGCAGCAGTAGTGACACACATGGAATAAAGCACTTTGCTTCAACTTCCTAATGCAGCATAGGCAGTGGAGAAGGCAATAGAAAAGTGAAATATATAATTAAGCAAGCAAGCAAAAAAAAAATAAATGTAATTTGTCACATTTCTGCAGGTTTTACAGCTGGAAGACAACTTAGCAAAATACAATACTCCCAGAATGCTGTCTGGATGTAATGGGTTATCCCTTGGGCCAAAAAGTCATGCTTAGATCCCTTTCACGGGATGAAATGTCCACTTGAAGATTCTATTACTCCAAAACTCTCCAATGTGTTCTCTGAGCTTTTGTCTGACCCTTCGGATTTAAAGTACTCTTATAAGAATAAAGAAGGGAATCATATTCATAATCATAATCTCTCCAATCACCATGGCAGAGCTCATTACCAGACCTTTCTGTGTTCCTCACGTTGTCTCCCTCAGCTACCGTCTAAATGCTAATCTGCCTGACATTGTTTGCCGCCATGTAATCTTTATAATGGCTTTTTAATTTGCCGTGGAATAGCAGCTCTTTAAAAGACCGAAGAATTGCTTTCCTCCCTCCGCTTTGCCCCATGCACCTACCTCCTGCATGAGCCTGTCCTCTCATGCAGCTAACCTTGGCTTCTCTTCTCTCTCTCTCTTCTTCCAAGGACTAGCTATAGCTCGTTGACTCCCTATCAGCTCTGATGCTCCATAATGGTCTATCGATTCTGACCCATGACCCTGCGAGTGCAACAGCAGGACCAAAACCCCAAACTACTCCAATGTCCCTTTTTATTCCCCAGTGTCACAGCACTGGGTTAAAACGGCATTGATGACTTGTTGTGCAAGTTTGAACCTTTCTTCCCCTCAGGGGCCTGCAAATTGACTCTGCTTCATGGAAGTCCAGTGGTGACTACACCAGCCCGACAGTGGTTGGGCTATCAGTGGTAAACCGATTGCCGGCGCTTCGGATTATCATGAGAAGCACCGCATGCCTTTGAATCTTAAAGCTCGGGCCTGAAACCCATTTGCAGCCCGTGAAATAGGCTGACAACAAAAAAAAAGGAGCCCGATTGATCCTGGTATCGAACGTCGAAGCAGCCCCCAGCTCTGATGAAGAGTAAAGGGAGGGAGGGAGGTGCACACCTTGCAGTAAGGCTGCCTTTTAATTTAGTCGTACAAGTCCAAATGTTTGCTGAAAAAGTGCAGGGAATTTGCCAGGATGAAGAGAGAATGGTGTTTGCATAACAGTTCACATAACCTTAGAAAACTGATGAGATGAAGTTAAATGGTGAAGATTTAATGAGTGTTTTTATTCTAAGATTTCTAAATATGTTCGGTTCAACTTTATTCCGCCACACATTACAGGGAAATGTGTTGCAGATAATATAGCAAATTTAATACTTTCAAATGATTGATTTTCAAGGGTGGAATAACAGCCGAGCCTTTTTTGTAGGCCACCACTGCATTCATTGCAAACAATACAAGGTATCTCCTCATTTGGTTCTCTGAGTTCAAGTGGTTTTCCAGAGGTAATAGATCTTTAAAGCCCAATTCAGCAGGAAAAAAGTAGCAAATTAAGCAAGGAGCTGGTGGTTTTATTGTAATTTCTGAGTAGCTGTTGAAAACATGGCGTGTACCGTACATGACAAGTTTAATCGAGCATGTAGGGACAATCAGGAACAGGAGTCTTACTGTGAGTGAACCGAGGCGGGTTGTCGTTGACATCAGTAAGCGTGACAGTAACGGAGGTTGTGCCGGAGAGACCACCCATCTGGCCGACCATGTCTTTGGCCTGGATGACGAGCACGTACTGGTCCCTCGTCTCCCGGTCCATGTTGGGCAGAGCTGTTCTGATGACACCTGAAGAGAAAGGCAAAAGGTCAGACACACTGTGCCCAGGGATAAAGTCAAGTCCCCCTTCATCAACATGTTCCAAATGTGTTCATTTGAATTGATTTTAAACAGGATGTTGTTCAACACTTATTAACACTTATACAAGTGGATAGCTTACAATAATATTTTCATGAATGACTTGGTCAAGTTAGCATACTACTACCACTTGGAGCGGTTATCCATTACCTTTAGCTAATTATTTCAACTCTTCATGTTGTATTTTTAGCAAACTATTTTAACTGTTTATCCAGTACTTTAAACAAAACAATTTTAACTGTTTATCCAGTACTTTAAACAAATAATTTAAACTTTTTATCCAGTACTTTAAACAAACTAATTTAACTGTTTATCCAGTACTTTAAACAAACTA
>CALSCE010009814.1:10213723-10293949 GCA_943593645.1 Bovichtus variegatus
ACTGTTTATCCAGTACTTTAAACAAACTATTTTAACTGTTTATCCAGTACTTTCAGCTAACAATTTTAAGTGTTAATCCATAAGTGTTAGCAAACTGTTTCCACTGTTTGTCTATTACTTTTAGCTGCCTGTGTAGACCCCTCTGTTCTAGTTCATAGCAACACGTAGTGTTCAGGTGTTGCAACTGACTGACGGTCATTTATGTGTTTAAATCCAATTGTTTTTGTTTTTTTTCAAATTAGTTGAGCTCTATGATCTTTACACAATGGGAATCACTGTTTGTAATAGTTACAATTCTGTTATTTTCATCAGTATTCGACAAGTTCTTCCTCCTCCTAGAAGATATTGTGGTCAGAAATTTACTTCGCCATGGAGCTTTAAATGCCTTAAAAAAAAAAATAAAAAAAAAACTTTAATTACAATAAAACAAACACACAAAAGACATAAAGCACACAGTACCGTTACATAAAATAACAGAAAGAAAGACAGGGGATTCATGTCTAGACATGAGTACAAAGCTGAAAGCCGACAGCAATAATAGCAAAACAGGAGACCGCCCCTTCTGGGTAAAGGGTAAAAAACAAAAACAAAAACTCACATAGGTGGGGGACTGTCAGAATATAGCAGCAGAGCTCATGTGTTATACAGTTAGGTCTCATCAAGCAATGTCAAAAGCGGCTTCCGCACCTTCAGGAAATAGTTTTGTGAATCACACTTGCTCAAACAAATCAGTTTCATCTTAGCAATAGAAAGCATTTCTATCAAATCCATAATTTTAAGTTATAATATACAGTATATTTAACATTTTTTTTACTGTTTTATGTGTGTATGCATCGTCAGGATTGCAGTTGAATTTCATTGTACTACTCTTTCCTATTTAGCAACATTAATCCTTTGGCTGCAACCACGCCTGCCTTGAGAGCCTTCTGTTGATGTCAGTGCAACCAAAATATTGCCCAATTACAGTCTAGCTGAATGTTTATTTCAAATTGTTTGGAAAACCAATTAAATATGTCACAGCAGAATTTACCCAGTGCTAGACAGTGCCAGAATGCAAGTTCTAGTTTTTAATACAAAAGCACGAAGAGAGCTACAGTAGCAAGAGAAACGACATCAACACAGTTAAACTTCCTGCCCTGAAATGAACTACCAAGCAAAGAAAAGTAGACCACTCAAGTATTTGAAAGCTCTATTTATGTCACAATGGACGGTCTAAAAATTATGAATTCAGAATGGAAAAACATGTTCACATCATCCCTTTGAAGTAGTGATTATAAGAATACATGACTTGAGGTTAACGGGTAGATGTCCATCACGGCTGGTAGCTTGTTTACACAACAGCGATGAATTGTGACTGTTCCGTGCCCTCGAATGTGCTTTCACTCCAAATAGTTTAGTCTGGCATATGATGAGGTTAATGTTAAGACGCTGTCAGGAAATTGAGCACATGCAAGGGGACATTTTAGCCACCAGGGAAGGCATTATCTGCCTGTCCTCCTGTCATGATTGATCTGTCATCAGAAAAGGATCAGAGAAGTGACAACGCTGGCATCAAATGACATCATGGCATCATTTATCCGTTCGCACATGAGCTGCAGTTCCAAACAGCCACGGTTGAGCCAATATGTGATACACACGCACGCGTACTAAAAAGCTCGGGAAGAAATCTTTTCATTAATGACATTTTTTCCAATCTCAATTTAATCTATGGACTTAAAAAAAACTGATAATTCCAGAAAAATGAGCGACACACATTTAAATGCAAAGAAAAAGTGTGCTAATCCCTCAGAAGCAATCACTGTTGCTTTCAAAGTTAATGACTTACCACACAATGTGTTTCATTCATTAAATGGCACTTATTAAAGATTCATACAGAACATGGAAGATTACTCATTACAGAACACACAAAGCCACAGCATACTGTTCCTGAATAAATAAATCTTTTTTTTTTGTTGCTTTATCGCATTCACAGACTGATTAAGCAGATCAAAGTGGGGCTCCAGTTTAGAGTTAGCACCTGGAGAATTTCTCATAATCCTTTAAATTATCCATAAATTTGACATGTAATTGAAGTCCAATCTCTTGAGGAAGGAAAAAAAAAAAAAGCAAAAAAAAAAAAAAGCACTGTATTTATTTGCTCATTAAATGTATTGTCGAATGCACAATCAGCTCTGCCCTTGATGAGGACTGTGTTGTTTTTAGATGAGGAATCACCAAGAATGGCTTTATTGAGACATATTTCTGATAAACTGCCATCACTAGCGTGGTTCGGATCCACAAGGTCTAGCACTGTGTACATAAGGGTGTGTGTTCTCTTTCGACAGAGCTATAACTCTGAAAAAGACAGGTGCTGTTTTTTATGTGGGTGCTAAAAATGTATGTAAAAAGCTTACATACTCAGAGGATTTCTTAACTCACACACACACACACACACACACACACAGACAGACGCACACGCACACACAGACAGACGCACACGCACACACACATGCACACACACACACGCACATGCACACGCACACACACACACACAGTTTGCAATTAAACTCAATCCAGGAACAAAAGAGGGAAGGACAAACAAATTGAGAAAAGTGGGTCAAAAGACTTCAAGAGAAAAATGAAGATGCCTTTTGACCGTCAACCGTGGCTGTACTTGAAAATAAACAATTCCATTAAGTGTTTAATTTTCTCTCCCTGCCATCATTTATTAATGTCATTACAGTCCCTCCAGCTGAACACTGTTATTGGCTACTCTAACTAAATGGCTCAGTTTGCTAAATTATAGTGAGCTGTCCACTTTCTTTTCTCCAATGTCCCTGCCAGTGGGATGACGGTGGTCAATAAAGCAATAATCTTTTGCTGTTGCTCTGCAAAACATGCCATTTCAGTCCTGCATCTAATAATGAACAGTGGGACGTTGTCATGCAGCAGTGGGAGGAAAAGCTGCCTTTCTCTCTTTTGGTTAAGCCTCGGCGACATCTGTTTTTTTTTTGTGTTTTTTTTTAATGCTTTTATGCTGATAATTTAGGCGACTATCTCAGTGCTGTGGATGTTGACCCATCTGCTCCGTTTATCCCTTGCAACAGTCCTCCATCCATCTTTTCATTACTTCTCTGTCGCTTCTTCCAAAGTGTAACCTCGTGGCCAATTAAAGAGCACCACCACCGCTCTGTGGCCTGCTGCAGCGATACCTGTGAACCCTGTTTATCACGAAAAGGTTACTTCAAGCCTTCAATCCAGCGAGGGGCCCATAATACTTGCTAGACATAAAAACTGAAGAAAAACCTTTGTGTTCTCTACTCCACACAACATGACCATAGGGACAAAGCATGCATGTCTAGACTTGAAAGAGGCATCTTTAAACAATTCGGGAGAAGCATAGCTGAAGTGAAAGCTGGATAATGGTTGGATTATAATAACAGCTGCAAACAAATGGATCCTAAAAGGTAGAAAAAGATGTTAAGCTTGTGCAGACAGCAGTGAGACAAATGAATGCTCCTGCTAAACCATATATAGGCTTCACACACAATTGATATACTTATTTAATATCAGCTTGGTGTGTTGGAGCCGGAGAGATATTGGCGGTGGTTAATGATGCCATGAATCCTGATTCCACTACCCGAAAAAAAAAAAAAGAAAACAGAGACATGTTTCTCCTCCCGCCAGGCCAGAAGCACACATACTTCTCATGTTGCAAGACTGTTGTCTGTCTGCTGGGTGCCAGCCTCCTCGCTCTCTATCTCCGTTACCCCGTGCGGCGCTGGTGTCATTCCTGGGGAGAGGCGATGATTAAAATCCTTCTGTTGCTATCACGGCACGGCCTCGCATTACGCCGTGACTCCTTGCCTCCGGTGCAAGCCAGACGCATTGTAGCCGTGCATTTATCTAGCTGTCTCCACACCACTGGCGGCAGACGGGTGGGCCATGCTCCCTGCTAAAGCCCAGATACTTGACATTTGTCTTGCGAAGAGGAAATAAAAGTGCAGACTTTGGAGGAACCCTCTGGCTCTGCGTGCAGCTATGAGAGGTACTGATGAAGGTGATGAACACTTAAACATGAAGGGTGCAGTATGTGATTTGCTGAGCCCTCAGGCGGTCTACTTACAAAGAATAGATCCCATAACACAAAACCAAGCAACACAAACAGGGAATAAAACCTCCAGCCCAGGTAGTATATTACTTAGTGACATTCAAGCATCATGCTCTCATCACGGGTCACCATACACACTCAGTGTGAAGGTGCCACGGCACAAAGGAGCCAAGAGTTGCAGACAACATTTTGCAGAACATAGGATTCATTCGTTTTCAATGTTACGCTGAAAGGAAGTGTGTTCGTCAGTGTACACATCCAGGTGGTGTTGTTGTTTGTGATTAGAATTGAAAAACTGCATCTCAATCACTATATTACAGGAGGCAGCCAGATTTATATCCAGCCTTAAGCTGTAATGTTCCTCGATTTAATGCAGTCGCCACCACAATAGTCTCGAACGGAGCCACAACAACACACACTTTTTAAAGAGTAGGGTAAAGAAAGGGTTTTAAAAAGGCCATGCTAATATCTTAATCACAGGCTCATCACAGCAAACCCGTCTCCTTCCTGACCTCTGCCTCAACATTTCCCATGTGAAGATTACACAAGGATTGGACTTGGCCTTTTTCTTTATTTGAGCGTTTTCAGTTTAATTAGATTCCCGGGCTGAGAAGAGACAAAGCTTCGGTCCGTCCAGGCTTCTCTCACCTGAATGCCTGTCATATTCAGATGCTCTGCGAGGCAAGCCGTGTCACATCTTAAATACCCCCTTCAGAGTGTAATTAATCCTCTCATTCAGGCACCTGGCATTTTCTACTAACTAAATTCTTCTCTTGATATTCCTGCCATTGAGGCCTGTGTGCGTGCCTGCATGCGGAGCAGTGTTAATGTGCGTGGATAATTGTCTCTAAAGGACTCGCCATATCGCCGAGGTGTGTGGAGCTTGGAGGCAGCTGTTCAAACCTCCTTGAGCCTGCCATCAATTAGAACGCAGTCCTTAACAGCTTTTACAATTTCAGCGTCACCTTCAAACTAAACTACAAGCTATCAATCAAAAATATATTACAACACACTGTCTTAACTGAGCACCTTTAGGCGCAGCAACATATGTATTTTGCCGGAATTACGCGTTGCTTGGAAGTTATTGCTGCCATTTGAGGATTAAATACTTTCCCCAAGGGCACCTTGTAGATTCAATTTGGGATTAAGAACCAGAGTTGTTAGGCGAAAAAGAGCCAGGATGCTACCAACCTAACACACCGGGTCACACGCACCCCCCCCCCTCACCCCCTCTGACCATTAGCCCTTTGCAACTTAATCGCTAGTGCAGTATTGCAATGTGGAGCTTAGAGTGTATCTCGGCCCAGGCACTTTGTCAAAGTCACCCTCTGCTATGGCCCAGCCGTGTGCTGCAAATGGGACTAATTAGTAACTCGCGAAGACGGAATCACAACGTTCATCCCACAACACTCAATCCAGGTCTGCTGTCCAAAGAGCTGATGTCTCAGCCCCAGAGTGCACTCTGTTAGATATATGGTATTGACATTATGTTAAAAACTAACAGTTAGCACAAACAATGTGGTCCCTTTCACAGCCAGTACTGCAGGCAAACCCTATGTTTAACACCTGCAGAGATTCTAATGCCCATTGAAGCGAGACTGTGGAGCTTTTGTAAGAAGAAATAACACCAGACTTCACTTGGTGAAGAGTGAATTCATATATGATTACACGGGACAGATACGATTTATTGATGGATGATAGATTGATGTTAGCTAACGTGGCATTACTAAGTCAGTAAACTGACTTCGTGACCCTTTTTAATTTAATTTGAATTACTTTATATACAGCCAGGTAGCTTAAGACAATTTTCTCCTATGTGAGACAACAAGGTAATGTTTATCTTAACCTACAGTATAATAATTCATTTATTGGTTCATTTATAATGATAGTCTAAATCTTTAAAGTTAGTAACTAAAGCTGTCAGACAAATGTTATGGCGTAAAAAGTAGAATATTTGCCTCCAAAATGTGGTGGAGCAGAAGTTTAAAGTAGCATAAAATGGAAATACTTAAGTAAAGTAGAAGTAACTCAAGTACAGTAAGTACAGTAGTTGATTAATTAACTTTCTAGTTAAAGTACTTTGTTACATTCCAGCTCTGGAATTAAGGAATTATGGCGTTGATGTGTTTGAATTGACGTTTAATGTAAAAATGGAGTTATTCCTTCTTTTAAAATTTAAAATAGGATAATATTGGATGTAAAACGCACAAAACAAAAACGTATGCTTTAGATTAGGAATACATGATAAAAAGTCAACAGCTGTGCAAGCACATTTTGTGTTGTAATTGACATTTCTGTGAACCTTTCTAACTTCTTATGTGATGGGAAATCAGGCAAAGTTCAACAGTAAATGCACTGCATTTTTATCGTGCTTTTCCAATCTTTGAGATCACTCAAAGCACTTTACAACACATGTCAGCATTCACCCACATTCATACAGAGTCAGAGGCTACCATACAAGGTGCCACATAACCATCAGAAGCAATTTGGGGTTCAGTATCTTGCCCAAGGACACTTT
This sequence comes from Bovichtus variegatus, assembly GCA_943593645.1. Taxonomy (NCBI): domain Eukaryota; kingdom Metazoa; phylum Chordata; class Actinopteri; order Perciformes; family Bovichtidae; genus Bovichtus; species Bovichtus variegatus. Next base: position 10,220,332 of record CALSCE010009814.1, read on the forward strand.
GACATGCTGACTGCAGAGGGTGGGGATTGAACCGCTGACCCTCTGACTCCTGAGCCACAGCCTCCGATGGTACCAAGATGCAAACAAATACACGTATCAACTGTCACTCTTGAAATCTTAAGATGCAATGTTCGGCGCTTTAAGCACACTGACAGCAAACCAGAACACGGGCCGACCGACACGTGACGATATCTCCGCATCACGTCGCCTCCACAACGTGTTTCCCAGCATGTCCAGTGGACAGAAAGGCGCGAGGCAGAAGTTAACAAGTTACAATCACAATCCACTGTATGAGAACACGGGCCACTTACAGTGAGCAATCATAACCCATTAAAGCTTTTGAAATATCAACCTTGGGGTTGAAAGAATCCACTTAGCTTAATGAAAAACACGTCAGCAACTGAAGCTGTGAAAGTACGAGCTCTGGTCATTGAGCAGAATGGCTGTAAGAAAAACATGATATGAGAGTAATGGGTACTTTATGGGGCAGACAAGCTGTTTGAACATCACTTAAGTAAATGTCTGCTTTCGCTCTAATTGGTATTGGTGTCATGAAGTCTCGCTCGAGACTCATTGAGACTCGGATTCAATCGCAAACTTTGTTAAAGATCATTAAAGAGCCAGAGGCAAGCGGTCAAGTTTTTTATCAGTCTATATTTTAGAAATTACTGCTTAGACACAACATGATAAATGAGGTCCCTTTTTAGTTCTTCATTGTGATCATTTACATTTACAAAGTAGCCGAAGTGAGATGAGTTGCTTTGGGATAATTGAATCATATGTGATACTTTGTAAGTGCTGGGTTTTTTTTTTCTTTTTTGGGAAAATGCTAAATAAACAAACCACAAATAGACAAACAAATACAAGAGTTGTTTGTAAAAGGTGCCACGGAGTTAAAAAATGATGACACAACAGGATCTTTTCACAGGAAACCAGCAGAGCATTTTTCAGTGGCATACATTTTTATTTCCCAAAGGTAGTTCTTCTTGAAAGGTAACTAAATTAAGATGAAGATGACGCTAACCGGGTGAACAATTCCTAGTATTTCTCTCAATTACAGTTGTGTTTCATACCTTTCTCAGGGAGCAATATAGTGGGAAGAAATCTAAAAAGAAATCTATTGAAGGAACCTCCACGAACCAACAGAGACTTCGAGACAGTAACAATGTTGCTATATAAGCCTGCAGGATTTCAGCCTTGACACACAGGTTACTGTTCTATAAACTGGGTTTTACACTAGGTTGTTATTAAGGTTGCCCTTGTCAAACAACATGTCTTCATGCTTCCGTGCATCGAGTCCCACATGGAGTCACACCTCTCTGACAGCCATTCATGCTATTCAATTCTGACACCAATATTGCATCTCATAACCATGAGGTCCTGGGTGCATATTTATGTGTGTGTGTGTGTGTCTGTCTCTTGTTTGACAGGTTAATAAACCAGCCGTTGTCCTAGAGAAAGATTACCAATGTGGGATTTGTCTTTGAGCTTCAAATTTTGCGCTTAAAGAAACTTTCCATTCTTACAACAAAAGTACACTTGGAAGACACTTTTTCCACACATTGGTCACAGGTGGGGGTTCAGCATCTTACTCAAGGACATATTCGGAGCCAGGACTCAAACAACCAACCCTACAATAATGCCTGGGCTACTGGATAGCCTTCTTATTAGCCTGTGTAGCCTCCAGCAGCCAGAAGGTAACAATTTTACTCATTTGTATTGCAAACTGTTAAAGGAACGAGAGTTAGTTTACCTTTCACCTGCTAGAATTTAATTTGTGCAAATACAGTGGATATGTGGTGTCTTATTAGAGGAAACGGGAGGAAAATCCTACAGATCATCTGCTCAGTTATTTGAAAATGTTGTTTCAGTTCTTCAAAGCAGTTACAGCCCATTTACATATATATATCGATAATGTAATAATATGTAAAATACGCGAACGTGAGCGAAAGGTCACTTGTAGTGACAAACTCATAGAGAATCACAATGGAATTCACAGTTCCCCTCGGCCCTCTGGAGTATTTTAGTGCCTTTTAGCTTATTGTTTTTACCACCAACAACTTTAGGGTTTTCGTCTGCTCTCATCAGCGGCGTTTCCAGATTCAACAGACAGCTGTTAAGTGAAGAAGCAGTAAAAACCCACTGTACGCCAGCAGTCCAGCACACAGACAAAGTTGCCAACTAGCTGGTGAAAATAGTGGATCATTGAGCAGCTAAATAGCAAGACATTTTCCCCAGGTGTTGAAAACTAAAGCCAAAAGGAAAGTGAAAAGTGGACCTACATCCATCATTTGGCCAGAAAACATCACTGTAAATGAAGTCGCTTTCAGCTAAAAAGCTTAAGCACACCCACTGAATGCTACCTGCTCAGCACCAAACGGCAGACAAAGTTAGCATCTAGCTGGTGAACATAGACAAAAACGTTAGAATTTCAAATAAAACACTGGAAGTTTGTGAGTTCAATACCAGGCTGCAGTGAATGATCTGTAATGTAATGTAGTCAAATGAGGACATTCTCCCAGTAACATATCAATAAAGATGAATAAAGATGAACTGGTTATTACTGTAAGTCTAGGAAATACAGAAAATAAATTACTTGAATAATTATTTAAGATCATGTGTACTAAAATATCTATAAAATGGGGCTGTTTTTACAAAGTAAATTATCTTGACAAAAATGGCCTTACCAGCTATTTATTCATGGTAAATAAAAAAATAAAGAAAGGTCCAGATTTAGTAACATCCATGGATAGCAGGTGCTTCATCACCAGCTGTATTAATTGCAGAAAGGAACTGAGAAAAACATTGAGGCACAACTAATTCACAAGTTCCAAACCCAACTCATCTTAAGGAAGGTGATCGCAGTTATTTTTTTTTTTAAACACATTAATTAGCCCACGGAAGTTTTTGCTTCCAAGCAGTCATGAGGAATCACTTAAAATCAAAGATTTACAGCCTCAGAGAAGTCTCAGCGGAACTGTCTGAGCTTAAAGAGTATCCATGAGGAACTTTCTCATTTAGAGTGTGTAAAACATGTAAATGTTCACCCCAAAACATGGAAACACGGAAATGTTCCCTAATGAAAGCTTCAGAGGGAGGCTTCATTAGTCGGAAGGTCTCTAGAAAGTGAAAAACAACATAGAAATTCTGTGATTCTACGCAGACTTCACAGCCAAGTGTGCTGAAATGTTGAAGCTTACAGCATCTTTTCCTCCTCAGACACCACATCCATTATGCCAACACAGTATGAAGCCATTTCCTTTCTTGTGACATACATTCATTTTTCTCGAAGGCCCCATTTTCTTCCGGTGGTTAGGCTTATGAATGTTTACAGGTCACCGTGGAATTTTTTGTTGTCGAGCATCCCTCATATTTCTGTGTCTGCCTGAGTGTGGAAAATAACAGACATAAATCCCTGCATTGCAGTGGCTTTCGCCAGATCATGAATTTGAACTACATTCATAAAAAAATCCCGGCATGTGTGTATGTGTTGCTAGCGAAGCGGAGGATGAAGCCTGATATTATGGGATGGCCCGTATTTTTCTGTTTATTTGCTTTGCATGAAGTAGCCGAGCCTCGGCAGTGGCTAATGAGCCAGCTATGAAGATGTAGCGAGGGCTGCCGCTGCACTTCTCGGGATAAAACGCCCCACAAGTCAACAAACTACCTCACATCTCATCTTGCGGTTTACTCCAGCCCTCTTTCAAACTGTTTCCTGATTGCTGGCATCGTTATTGCACCAAGGGACAATACCTTTCTGGTCGCGTTTAAAACCTGCTTCAATTAGTTGATGGCAAAATATACAATTCCATTGTCAGTATATTCCACTGTATTTACTTTTCAGGGCCTTTAAAATGACTCGCTGTGGCCACATCTCTGCATCATATCTCCACCATTTGTTCCGACACGTACCTGTCTTGGGCTCCACTGAGAAGTACGGCTGTCCGTGGATGATGCTGTAGATCACCCTGGCACTGTTCCCATATGTTGGGTCATCTGCATCTGTGGCTGCCACTTGCACTACCATGGTTCCTGTGGGCAGACAACCCTTCATTAGTTTCCGAGACAGCATCCAGAAGCCAAGTCAAACAGAGCTAAATATGGAAACAGTTATCGTATCAACAGAGCGTGTGACCAATTCCACTTGAAAGAGAGGGGGGTGGGAGGGAGAAAGCGATGAAAATGTGACTTCTGAGGCGGTAAATAATCTCATTAGTCATTATTACACTGTATTCTTTTGTTGGGGCTGGTGTTTTGTTTTGAGTTTCATTTGTATACAAAGTTTAAAGCGGTTCTTCACTTCAGCAGCGCCACAAGATCTGACATGTGCTGTGTACTGGCTTTTGGCCTGAAACGCTGCTAAACAAATAACATTTTCAGTTGGAGTCATTATTTGCAGGGATGCTGCAGCGGGATAAAGTGTAACTCCGAGCCTTTGGAGATCATTTCGCTGCCATTGTTTCCATTTCGCTCCCGCAGATCAGTCTGCAGCATCTTTTCTGGTATCTTCAATCTGTTGATTCGAATTCAGCAGCCAAATGGGTTCTGTGACCAATCTGTGCTCTTTCAAACAGGCCCTTCACCCACACCAAAAATAAATTATTATGTGTCTCATATCATACTGATTCCAAAACTTCTAAGATTCTTTAGAAGAGTCAAAGAGTTTGAACTTGTCCTTTAGCAATGTAGGACACTGTATCTTTGTGTTGCACTAATTAGGGCTCAGTAAGTTTTTTAAAAAAAAGGCACAGTTGGGAAAACATTTTCCCGTCACTTTAATCTTTTTTCTTTACTCTTACTCCTATTTTCTTTTTTTTCCTCCAGTTAAAATCTTTGTTAATATGCACAGATGGTAACCCATTCAGTTCGTTCACTGATTTCAGTGTCCATAAACTGCTTCTGGAGACGATGTTGATATGCAGAGAGGAAAATGTAACTATGAAAACAAAATAAACACCTCTTAAGTGTTATTTGTTGAGGATGCTCTGTCAAATCCTAGTGCTGGTACACAGCGCGAGGCAGATCATTTGGTTTAGAGACTTATGAATACGGCTCTCAGTAGAGTGAAAATGGGTGAATTTATTTGAACCAAAACAAGTTATGATACACTGATATAAAAGAGAATCCCTTAGATTACCAAAAAACTAAGCCTTAATTTACACCCTGAAAACATACACCTTAATTAACAACATGGTTGAGGATAAATGTATTTGGTATAAATCCAGAGATCCCTTAGTTTTTGCATTTAAATGGGTGAAAACCAAACCCAAAAAAAAAAAAAACCTTAATTGACAAACTAAGTATAATTTAAGGGGGAATATGACTTTGCCTATAATTCACACATCCATAAGCCAGCCACACACGTCCAACACACGTTTAACTAAGTACACATTCATGTGTTTACTAGTATTATATAATACATCAGTTAGTAGTTAATGCTAACTTAGCTGACGCAACACGATCCACTGGCTATTAGCGACTGAGCCAAGACAGTAAACCAAAGACAAAGTTTGATCGACAGGGACGGAATCTGAAAATACAGAAAATATAACATTTATTGCACGCTGTAAAGAAATGATTGGCATATTGTTACATCCCGTTAGTTTAAGGGGGGGAAAAAAAATGGTGATTACGCAGTGGACTACTACAGATAAAGTTATAAAGCCCAAGATATAAAGCATGATAATGTTTTAGTGCCCGTAGTGCCCCGAATCCCCAAACTTCCTCCGAGCTTACAAGAAGGAAATTTGTTTTCAAACTCGACTGTGAACTCTGCTGACAACTGACAACTGTTGTTTCTGCGTGCAGTACTGTATTGTCCTCTCCCACTCTTCCTCCGAGGCGGAGAAAAATACATCAGACATGACGCCTCGTGCGTTTTCTTTATAAACATACCGGCTGAATGTTGGCTGATGTGACTTGAGCTGACAGCCGTGGCTTGGAAGGTAAAGGCAGAGAAGTGTTTGAAGATTTCACAGAGAAAACATAATCAGCGACAATCATTACCAAAACAATTTCAAAAGGTCGGTCACATGAGCCTCGTTGTTGCAACTAGGCTCATTTAACTGTTGCAGGTTTTATAATGTCAAGTAACTGATGTGCATCTGATAATAGGGAGGGGAAAGCCAATGAACTGTTAAGTTATCTCAATCGACCATTATGGTTCTAATGTTTGCTGTGAGACTGTACGTCAGAGTTGGTCTTAAAGCTGACGCCGACTGCACTGTGCAGTGGTGAAATCATCGACAATGATTTCAACAACCATTGTTAAAATAACCTTGAAAATGAAAAAAGAAAACATACTTTTTTCCAGTTGGTCACCCACATAGCTGCTTTAATATTTCACTTTAATGGCAAGCAGCACATATCTTGAAGCCTATATTGTAGCATCTGACAGAAAGTGCTATTTGCAAGTTGGTGATATTTTACTTTGAAGAAAACATCCTAATAAAAAAAATTCCCACTTCCTAACATGAGATGTATTTTACAGGCTCTTTACAGAATGAAAGTGATCATGGAAATTGAAGATTAGAGTCCTCCACTCTGGCAATAAAGCAGAATTAACAGGCTCTGGCCCTGGATGTGAACAATATAATAGAAAAAATAAAGCTGGGAGAAGGTGGAGAAGTTATCACCAGGCCGGTTGCAGAAGGACACCTAGATTATATCATCACCTCTTAGTCATGACAGGTTATATTACAGGTAGTTTAAAACACCAAGGTCAAAAGGATGGAAGAGAGCTCGGGCGACGTCTAAATCTCTATTACAGGTTGATAGTTAAGATCGCGTCACGATCACGTCACAGAGCGCTCTGCAGAGGAGGCTGTAAATCAACATTCAATATGGACAGAGTACAGCTTTTAAAGGTTTATTTTCTTTCTACAGGTTGTCCAACAAACATCCTGCTCTAACAATAGTGGCAGAATGGAAAAAGGTAATCCTCGGCGGGTGAGCTTGGATGTCAAAACAGAAAAACACCCTGAAATTTGAGTCTTTCTGATCCACAAGGCTGTCATCTGCCGCTCAATTTGCCCCGTCTGTGTCCCTTCAACATTTGTCCATCTTCATTGACGTGATATATCTGATCTTTTTTTTAAAAATGTATTTATTTTTATTTATTCCCCCGCAGCTGTGTACAAAACAGGTTTCCTAATCAATTCCGCATCCTGGGTGATGCTGTCATCTGCCAGTAATGAAAATAAATGTGGCATGCTCGAATCTGAATGGGAGACAGGTATTCTCACATACAGGATCCGTCCAACTGTCAACAACAATACGCGTTTGTGAGACCACATTCACAATGCAAATCCGAAGACTGTGACCCAGGATGTAACTGTTACGTGTGTTTTGAATGAAGGGCCATCTTATGCATGGAGAAATACGAGCGTGTGAATAAAAGAACAGCATTTGAAACCAAAGCTGTGGCTTCAAAATTGAATCGCTACATAAATAAAACAAAACATAAAACAGTATTATAAATATTAAAACACTCTGTTTAAGCTTTCATAAGTATTCAAAGCTGCCACTGTTGATTAAGTTGATTATATTTTGTGCACATTCACACCTGCTCTCCATTGCTTCAGGGATTGATGCTTAGATTTCAATAAATTTTTATTTGCAATTGCCAAGAAAAAACAAATTACAGCACTTTGAAAGTTCCCAACTACGTGTGTTTTAACATTCAAGGTACACTTAGATAGTAGGTATGTCTCTACTATCTAATGCGATCAAACACAACTATTTTAACATAAATTCCACTTTTATGATGCCTATAATGTGTATTACAATTACAAAAGCAGAACAAAAAACTAGAAAGACCTCTCAATATAATGTAGTCCAGTTCAACCGGTGGTGGAAGAAGTATTCGGATCATTTCCTTAAGTAAACGTAGTTATACGACACTGTGAAAATAGTCCACTAAAAGTAAAATACGTGCATTCAAAACCTTACTTAAGTAAAAGTAAGTATTGTCCCAAAATAAAATCCCATTTTCATGATTTTCAGCTTTGAGACGATGCCTCTTCCAGCTGATCCAATGACCAGCTGATGCTTTTTTGATCGTGTTTTTAGCTTAAGAAATAGGAGAATATACTCAACCTATGAAGGAAATCTTCATCCTTCAGTTTAGAACACAGATTTAAATTTAAAATCACCAAATGTGGACATGCATGGTTTTCACTGGACAGGAAGGGTATATTATATCTAATGTAGTGCAATATTTGTCCGTGACATATGATGTAACAGTATCTCAGTACTTGAGTAAATGTACTTAGTGACAACGCCATCTTTGACATTTCAGACAATGTCACCAAAAAAACTGATCATATACAGGTGTACCTAATAAAGTGGCCATTGAGTGCATAATTGTAACACACAATGCACAAAAGGGATCAACATAAACCCAAATAATGGCGTCTTTTTTTCATTTGAATCAACTTCCCCTGAATCTGAACACCTTTTTCCTTTCCAGAACGAAATGTCTGCCCCATCCTTGATCTGCGCTCTCGTGAACTAGACACGAACAATGACAGCTGGATATAGGACTGATGAGCAGTAAATTCCAGGGCTGTGACCTTGGGTTGACATTACATTTTCTATGCTTGTAATGAGCCCTCAAACTGCTCCTCTGGCCCTTCGCTGTGCAGCGGGAGAGAGCCAAGCCTCGCAATTGTCACACCTCCAACTGTCCTCAAGCCCCCTTGTCTTTTATTTGACATCCCCGCCACGATTAAGACAAAAGTCTTCAGAGATCCCCGGGCCATAAGGTCTCCTTGTGTATGGACGAGCACTGCCTCTAATTACTTTAATTAATTGAATTCATGATTTCCCTCCAAATTGAACCCATTCATCAGCGGTGCGGAGCTGTGACCATTAATGATTTAAAGACATCTATAAAGGAATTATTGAGGACAAGAGGTTCACGGCCCTGACCGCTTTTTACTGCACTGATGATCGCTTTGAGCCGATATTTACAAAAAGAGAGGCGATGCGTTATTCTACCGGCTGTTCTCTCAACTCGCGATGAAGACCTTCACAGGAACTGGCAGATTAAATAAAGTGGCGAGGGTGACCCTGCGTCCCGCCGCTTGTGGTGCAAACGCGTTCCTCCTCTGTGGTTGATGTACCGAGTTGCTGTCTTATCTCGGGTTGGACACGAGACTCCAAGCCCTTGTACTCTAATCCTCTGGTTCCTTAAGCCTGAGCTCTGTACCCCCCGCTGACAGTGGGCTGCGTAATCCTTCAGAGATCTCCCTGCCTGTGTAGTAAGCAAAGCACTGTTTCCTTTGGAATGACTCCCACTACCACAGTATGCCTGCTCAAAAATTTTCTTTTTGACTTTGAAGGCTGTAAAAAAAAAAAAAAAAATAAACACCTTTGTTTTCACTCATTTCCATCTGTATGGCGCCATGCATGTTTGAGGTATTCGATGTGTCGCACAATGAGCTTCCCTTTGGGTTTATTGGTGTGAGGAGGTGCAAGTGTGCTTTAATTCGTTCTGCTGGTAAACCCCTGAAATTTAAAGTGGCTATAATGAATTATTTTATATTAACATGCACGTGAAAGGGGTCGTGCTTAGTGATTAACCCACAGAAAATGATCCTCTGCAGTTTCCCCTCGGTGTTACAGAGCTTTCATTGTTTTCGGGTTTTCTGGCACACATCTTCGCCGCTTTGCTTCGCTCTCGCCGCTCTTAGAGGGTCGTATCCAGCTGCAGCAGGGAAACTGTTGGCTAACAAGTTCACCACATCAACCTAAAAGGTGACACTACGTTTGTGTTGTTTTCACAGCTTGTTTCTGCTGCCTTAGGGGGGCCAAAGAAATATGTAATCGCAGGTTTAAAGAGCAACTTGACAACCCCTTCAACTCAAACAACACCCCTTTAAATATTAAACATTCCAAAAGATGCATTCAAATCCAAGAAAGGCCACTAACACTTCACATTTCAGTCATCCAACCCAGTACGTCGCACACGCAATCGCTCGCTTTAAAATAAGGTGGGAATGACGTGTTATAAGTGATGAATGAAACCAATGATTGTATGGAAAAACAACAGATTTTTGAGTGCAGAATGACTAAATGTTGACACGAAAACAAGAACTGCAATCGCAGTTTACCCTGCTATAATAAATAAAATGTCTGTTTGATTTGCTACCTTTAAAAATAAAACGGTGGACATAGTCTTAAATTAATCTTTACAGACATTTTCGGGCACTTGCTGAATGATGCATTGTGCCTTATTTAGCAAATTTGAACAAAGTTATGTTGATTGTGTATACCCGCTAATCTACACCTACTTCTAATCTTTTCCACATTGTGAGAGGACTGATTGCTCGCTCCCATTCTGATAATGAATTATTATTCAGACTGCAGATTGAAGTGCCTGACAAATCATTTTTTGTTTATGTACAGGTCCGGTGTCAAATATCTAGAATTATTAACCCTCCTCCCAGAGGATGCATTGTGTCGTTGTGACTACTATAATTTAATGAATGTCAACTATTAATAACCAATGGGAAAAAGATACATATCATTTATCATTCACCTCCCGTAATCTTTAGGTGGAAAATTGTGTTTATCATATCCCCATTTTTCTGTGGATTGACAAGCGGGATCATTCCTGCCTCCACCCCATCACTCAGACCTCACTTGTGATTAGACCACAGCTCCCAGCATGGCCGACAGCGCTTTGGGAACCCCTGGGAGGAGCTGAAGGAAGTTAAGGATGTCTGTGCTGCACTGTTTAATGGATGGAGAGAAATGTATTTGTCTGGATCAGACATTTTTCAGAGACATTTTTCAGTGGTACCTGCAAATACCAGCTGGTATGAACTCTGAGCCAATTTGCCCATGGCCTTCAAGCCCGACTCAGACCTTAAGTTAGCATGAGTCAGTTTTCAAACATGCGTCACTCATCAACATTGCTAAGCCTGGAGGTCTGTGCTGGCATATGTAAAGTGATAAATATGTAAATTAAGGCACATCAGACTTCATTACAATACACTGACTTTAAAACACCATGAAATAGCATTTTGATGGCATTTTATGCTCAGCACCACCCATTTCTTCTTGACCAAAATTGCAAGAAGCATTAATGGTGAACTGGAAAATTACTAAGAAAGAAAAAAACAAACCCTTAAAAATAACTTAACAAGCGTAGCTAATATAATGATTTTAAGTGCCATGTTACAGTCAGTTCCATATAAAGAGCAAATATGGAGGTCACTCTCTCTGTTTCTTATACACCTGCTGAGTTGAAAGCCTCAGGATGTTGTTGTGGCTCATTTGCATTTACTAGCATTTTGAGCTCGAGCGTGACCTGTTCTAAACCTTGGAGGAAATCTTGACCATGCAGCTAGAAACAGCCATTTAAAGACAGGGTCTGATATGAAGGCTTCCTCAGGGACTGCATTTAAAACAGACTGATAAAAGAAATATCTGCAGTTATGAATGCTAATGTGAACAACGGAATATTAGCGGCTGAGTCCCTACGACAACCACAGCTGTTTAATGTGTTCAGCCATGCTAGCGGTGAGGCTCTGTAAAGGGCAATGTCAGTCCGTTAGTTCAGCAACGTTTGGTGCAGACTGAAATATCTCAACAACTGTTGGACGGATTGCCACGAGATTTTGCGCAGACACTTCCAGAGGATGGATCGCAGGGACTTAAGGTTAACATTTGTGGTTTTGGCTGAACTGGGATGGATTGCCAGACATTCAGGATCCCCTCAGGATAGTTTGTCTTGACTTTGGTGATCATCTGACTTCATCACCAGGTAAACATAGAATTTGTCCAATGTGACCAAGTGACCTACAAAACTAATGACATTCCCATCAGCCTCAGCCATAGTTTGTGCTTACTACCAATTAGCAAATATTAGCTAGAATACGATGGTGAATATGGCAAATATTATACGTTAGCATGACATTAGCATTTAGTTTAAAGCATCGCTGTAATTAAGTACAGCCTCGCATACGTAGCTGCTAGCGTGGCTGTAAACTCTTGTTCACTATTCTATGAGTAATTGGAACAACAAATCAATTACTCTAATGGACAAATACTATAAGTCTTAATGTCTTAATGTAGTTTCTTTCTAATTTCCACGCACAATGAACCCCACAGACCCATCAGCTCATCTGGCACTTGTTAGTTTTCAAATAAAACACGGTGAAGCTTGACTTTTTCATTCTGTTATTTTACTATGAATGTCTTTCGTGAAGTACTTTGAATTTCCTAATGTGCTACATGAATGAATTGCCTTGTCAATAGTTCCAAGGGCGACTTGGTAGTACAGTCTTTGTACATCATCACGTTTTCAAAAACTGAGCTGAAGGTATTTAAAAGCTCAATGACCTCAAGAGGGGAAAAGTATAACTAAGTCCTTATTCATCAGCATACAGTGAAAGTGAAAAAAAAAAAGAGAAGAGAATACACCGATACACTCGGGGCTAAAGGATGCCAAAAATCCAAGAAGTTTAACGTGAACCTCAACTGTTGTGGAGCTCACGCACAAGAACCTCACACGGTTTAAATTGGGCCTAATGTGATTAGTACGTATTGAGTCGTACAATATGAACACTCTGGGTTCAAATTAATATTGCAAACTTCTCGATTCCCCCCATGACCTAAAGACTGGGAGAGATGAAGACAAATTCGCTGAGGTGGAAAATGATCAAGAGTAGGAGCGAGGGCAAACCAATGAGAAAGTGAGAGTGTAAGAGGGAGTAGAAAAGAGGGATAAAGTCAAAGGATTGGAATAGGAGCGAACTATAAGAAGGAACTATATGGGATTGTCTTACCTAAAGGTGACATCTCCGGTACACCTGCCAGGTACGGTCCATCGAGAAACTTTGGCTCATTATCGTTGATGTCCTGGACCTTGACTACAAATTCAGACCTGGGCTCTACGGGTATATTGGTGACTCGGTCTACGGCTTGAGCTTGGAGAGTGTAGTAGGGCTGTGCCTCTCGATCTAGGCGCTTTGTGGCGTGGATGTCTCCTGTGTTCTCATCAATGGTGAAGATGGAGGTGGCGCCCTCGCCAGATAACACATACTTCACCTTGCCATCGCCTTTGTCCACGTCTGAGTGTAGCTGAAAGAAAAAAGAACATCAGGTTAAGGCCTCCATATAAGAAAGTCGAAAATCTCTTGGGAGAAAGAAAAAGCTTTCAATATTTAAGGGGTGATGCTCGACTTAATAAAGAACGACTTGAGGGCATTTGTCTTAAAGGATTGTTCGGCTAGTAGTTATTGAATAATGATTACACAAGTGAGGGTGCTACTTCACATATTCAGAGATAATGAGCTATATTGATCACACTTGAATTGAAACTTTTATATATTTGAGCACATTTCATGTCACATATTATATTTAATATAATGTATAAATATCTTATATTAAATGCTACTAAAATATGTAAACACAAGCAAATACACATCATGTTTATTGGACAAACATCTGATCAAAAGATCAAAACATGCAGCATTTATACATGAATTCATTATCTTACAAAATCCCATCATGATTTGCATTTTGCTACAAAATAATGGAATGAAATGAAATGATGCCACTTACTGCAATACCATTGTGACTTGCTAACTAATGTAACGGTCATTACGAGTGATCAAACGAGCAATTTTCCATCAAAACCTCCAGTAATAACTGTTCTCACTGTAAAAAACACTACAGCTTTTACAAAATACAAAATACAATGACGATTCACCAAATGGATCTTTTTATTTCACTTATTTTCTGTCCAGAAACCAAAAACACTGGATCCTACATTTCCCATAATGCAACTTAGTAACATAGTTCTGTCCAGAAACTTGTAAATTGGAATGTCAAGATAAACTGTTTCCTCAGGAAATATTTATCATTCACATTATGGCAAAGATTTAATGCACAACTTTCATAAAGTTGCACTTGGAAAGGTTTTATGCAAAAATACTTCCCTTTGGCAACTTTGCTTAAATTGCACTGATGTCAGGAGTAGATACTTTTTAGTAGACACTCAATGTTCCACGTTATATATTTTTTTGCATTCATTGTCTGCCCTTTGGAACAGAAGGAGCACAGATGGTAGACGTGAATGTTCTCTGTGAAATTTCTCAATGACATATCTGATAAAAAAAAAAAAAAAAAAAAAAAAGCATTCCACAAGTTTGTGAACTCAATAGCAAGAGCTGAAGCCACGTTGTCAGATCAGGCCTATTAATGGCCACATAAAACATCCTTGCCTAAAACGAGTGACACACCCAATAACGGTCAAGTTCATGTCTTCAAATCAAATCTTTCCAGCTCAAAGAATGTGGGCCACCACTGTCGTGTTTCTTAGAGAAGCTAGAATATTAATGGGAATTGTTTTGATGTTCCATAAACAGACTACAAAAAAAAGTCGGAGGAAGCTACTTTCCTTTATTTTTATCATTGAACCTGCGCATCCACTACAAAGCTTTCTCCTGGCAGAGTTTTAATCTCAGAAGAACAAGTCATGAGTTTAAAGATGACTTTAAGACCCCTCCTCAAAGCACGACTCCAACAAAAATAATCCTTGAACACTTGAAGCTTCTTGGAGCATAAAAAATTACCATGACAAGTAACCAGCCTTGAATAATCACGTTTGAAGCCAGAGCTGTCTGATAGCCGTCAACCCATTCTGTGTTCCAAACATCAGAGCAATCTCAGACACTGCCACATATCTTCGGGGGAGGCCGTTGTTGGGGTTTTAAAGACGGACAGATGGACCATTTTTAACTGTCAGTATTTAGCAGAGTGCATAATTCTGTCTTTACTCCGTCACCTCAAACGTGACAAAACACCTCAATTAACAGCAGAGCATGCAGAGCACGCTTTTAGTGGGAATGTTTTTTTCCCTAATTTGTAATGTTTGGTGTTGAAAGTGTGCAGGCTAAAGCTTTAATTGAACCCGTAATATCTACACTTCAACTTCAACGATCTTCCAAGTGTTTTGCATCTTATTACTTCCGAAAATTGGAGTGTGGCCACTCGGAAAACAACTGTCCAACATGTCCAACCAACTAGTTCTGAAGAAGGAGCCGACCTCAACCATGGGATCTTTGATATACTGTATTTTGCGCCATTAAAGGCTTGGGAATAACTGTAAACAATGAAAAACTATTTTTCTCCATGTAATCCATTTATATCAATATAGTGTCTATTTTCTAGTAAATACTATATTCGGATTGTATAACATAACTGTATAATAATACTAATTGTCTCATGAGTAATGTATCCAATACGTGTAAATCAATTATTTGGGCAATAATTATGTCATAGTATAATGATACTGAGATTTTTTATCATATAATGAATGGCAGCAGGGGTAATATTAGTGTTGTGATATTGATCTGAACCACTATCTGAACCAGTCGCGTGGTATCGGCGGGCAGCGAGGCTTCGGATGACATCAATGGCGTCATTGATCTAAAACGATACAAGGCGCTTCACAGTAACTTCCCCGAAGCCTCGGCACGTAACATCACTACTATGCACAGTCTTCACCAAGAATGCTTTTCACTCAAAAACAACTCATGAACCGTATTGGTTCATGAAAAAAATATGAAAGATTCCAGCATGATTTTGTAATTTGCTAGACATAAGGAAATGACTTAAAATAGGGCAACTAAGTGTAATGCTACTGACTGTCCTTTGCTTAAAGAAAATTACCAAACAACCAATTTCCCAATAAAACATCTGGCAATAACTAGCTCATCTCACAAAAAAATCCAACCTCAGTTTATGTTAACAGCACTAAATAAATGAAAAAAAATGATGATTGACCAAATGAGATTTTTTTTTCCCACAAAAAATGTAAATATAAAAATGATTCATCAGGAAACATTTATATTCTACATTTTGACAAATTTCAAGGCGAAGCTTTTAAAACATTAAAAGAAAGGTTTTGCAGCTTATGGCAGACAGGCTTCACTAGAAAATACTTAAAGCAAAAATTCTTCAGTTTTAATTAAGACCCTTTAGCTAACGTTACGGCATCTTACACTACACCTTGGCAGTGCCTCGAGATTATGTCCCCGAAAACAGAACTGGTGACGGTGCATAATTGTCACCAAGAATGCTCCTTAATCACTGCTGGTAATGAAAACACAGCTCTCGCTTTGGTTGAGTTATTCCAGCTCCCCATACACTTCCTGGAACCTTCAAAAGACAATATGAACCTTATACAAGTTCCCAAACACATGTACACTGGATGGGTGCACTCCAATGACCACTCCCGTTTCCAATGCGATGGTGAAGAGATGATCAACTCTTCCAGGAGCCAGAAGTGAAACCACATTGCTCCTCCTAAATCTGAGGTTCGCCAATCAGTTGGCAGTCTCCTTGTCAGCACCCTTTGTCAGACTAGTCTGTTTCCTCAAGGAGCCGTAATGTGGTAATCTCCGCAAGGGAGATAAGTAAGGCTTAGAAACGAGCTCGCTGACACGCCGTCATTCGGTTTCAGGAGATCTTTGTTGTATTCCTACCACTGCATGATCCCCAGGTGAGGTCAGTGGCTAACTATTGCGGATGAAGACCGTCAGGGTAAAGGCCTCTAGACGTCTAGAGCAGTCTATTGTTTGTCAGAATCTCTTTCAGGCTACATGAGTTTTAATATCCTGATCGAACCTGACAGGCGCTCAAGAGCACAAAGTTTATATTTGAGCAATTAGATTATATTTCTTTTTAATCACCGTGATTATGTTTTGCTATCAAAACGGAGCAAACAGTAGCTTGTGCACATTGTTTACAGTGCTTTTCAATTAAGCACTGGCCTCTCTCTTTCTTGTTGTTTATCGTGTCGCGCAATGACAAAAGCCTATTATGCAGCATTTCTTTTTATATTTCGATGTACTCAAACAGGATTGTTGTTGAAACTCTTCCTTCAATCTATCTGTAAATGTCAACATCTCATTATGGGATAAATAACAATGGTATTTCGGGTTCCAAGCCAGCACTGCAGGGGTGGAGAATGATTAGGTCAATAATATATTGGTGGCACTGAAGGAGTACAAGCTGAACAGAGGATACAACACCAAAGGTCTTTTATTAATGGAATCCATCAGCCCGCTGATGGATGCTGTGTTAGGGACGTGATGATTGCATTGGCTGTGTCCTCAAGCCTCAGCGTGCATATGTCGCCCCTCTTATGGAGCTCCCTGTGTTTATTCACCATCTCCTGCTGTCAGGAGGAAACTTGAGGTAAACTGTCAGTCGCGGAGAGAGAGTCAACATTTAATCTTGAAGAGGCCATCAGTGGCCATTTGTTTTTCGGCAAATGCCATTGACGAGAAGGACAAAGCCAACATGCGAGCCGGGTCAAGCACACTATGTGGTCTTTTCAGTGAACTATTTTGTCCCATTTCACACTCTCTGCCTGGCGGCAGGACACACTACAGTGCAGCAGCTGCTGCCATAAACAATGAGGGCTACATACAATATGCATAGCTTGGCAGGGCTTATTAAAGTTTACCTTTGTCAAATACTTTTCTCTCCCAGTCATTTATATCCATTTTAAAACGGCCGCTGCTCAATTTTTAATGAATGCCATTTCATTCTACATCAAATAAATACATAAATTGGCATTAAGCAATAAAAGTCCCTTTTTTTGAGGATTTATTTCACAGCCTTGAAAATAAATTTTATAGCCATATTTATGTATGTATTTATCTAATATTGAGTGAAATGGCATTCCATAATTGTCAGGTGGTATTTGAAGTTTACACTCTGTTACTGAGCACCATGGTTGCTTCACTTGCAAAAATGTAGAGACCCCTATTCTTAATTCTTTTCGTCGCTTCCCCTCGAGGTGAGCGTAACGCAGCATGCAGCATGGCGGCGTAGCTCAAAGGCACTCCAAGGGGTTGCGAGAGAGGGATGGGATCTGAACACGAACCCTTCTGAAATCAGTGCTGACACTTATCATCACTTTGTATGCAGGCGGATCTCCAGGGACCAGCCTGTTAGCTTCGCGTTTGATTGTTTACCTCGTAGCGAGGGAGATGAGTAAAAAAGCCCAAAAGATGATACAGCAACCCTCTTCTCGTCCTATCACTAGCGCTTGCTGCACAATGTGCACAAATTGTTATTGCATTTTCACTTTTGCTACAAGAAAAGCCGCGTTCAAAAGTGTCTATTTTGTTTCTCTCTACGCCCGTTTGGCTCGGCTCTGTGAAACCCTGCAAGTGGAAAATTATAAATAAACATAAAACTAAAAAAAAATGCTCTAACCCCAAGATGTATGTTTCAAGCTTTGTATTTGCACCTCCCTTGAGGAAAGTACAAAGTCTCCTATTCAATGGACTGTGCACAATCCAAAATAGATACAAAAGTCCACACCTACAGGCAACCTGTGAGCGATACTGAATCCGGTACACCGAATCAGCCTCTGCCACTGCTCAAGTGCCCTTAATCAAAAATCGCCCTCAAGATATTTCACAGAGCAGCCGATTGTCGGGGCTTAACGGGGTCTCTATGAGCAAGGTATGTTTCATAAACAACCCAAAAATAAACTGGGGACAATGGCACTCCGGGAAGGCTTGCAGGTTTCTTGTGCAACATGAGGAAACGATGCCACGGTGCAAATCATATACTGTTAATATACAGTATATCCAACGGAAATCAAATACTGGTTATTACAGGACACATCAGGGATATCAGACTCATAATAAAACATACAAAAATAGCTGAAAATGTAGACGGGGACGGGGAGCCTTTGGTGCAGCTGTCACTGACATGCTTGGCTTTTCATCTATTTACTCGGCCATGTTCTTGTGAGTAGCCATGGTGCTGTGCTCTGCCGCTCAGCTTCTCCTCTTTCATTCCATGTTAGGAGGTGGGGAATTAGCGATCACCATGGAGAAACTGTTTGCCATCACACAGTGGGATCTGTACACAGAGGCCTTTCGTTTTTCTCCTTAACTTTACTGAATGACACCTTTATATTTCACTTATTAGTCCCTCCATTAGCTTTTATTTCCCCTCATGTTCTATGTTTGGATGTCAATCGTAATGTCTGTGGTTTGTCAGATTTTATTTTGCTATTATCACGTAAACATAAAAGAATATGATGAACTCGTGCACTTGTTTGGAATAGTGCTGTATGAAATTGAGTCACTGAGATGCGGCCGATTCTAGCTTAAAGGCATACAGTTTATAAAAGCACAAAGTTCTCCGTGTGGGGTCATTTAAGAGATTTACTCTTAAAATACACTCTCCAACAAAGCTTCATGTATTTGCTTGAGCAGCCGAATTGTTTTCTGACTCATTTGCAGTTAAACAGTCTATATTCCCAAAATAAATGTAAGTTATTTACTTCGCCAGATGAAAACCTTCTCAAGTACAAAGATATTGGACGCTGGTGGAGTTTACATTGTCTTTTTAGTTTATGGAAATAAAAAAATTCAAATGAGAGCTGTGAAATGTGAATTCTTTGAACCGTTTACACGAAGTGTAGCAGCAGCAGTTTAAATACGAGTTAAGTTACGTTAAAGTGGCCCATGTGTCAAAGTGAGCAGCACACTTTTTTGATATTTTTTTTAATTCATTGCACAAATTTAAATAAGGTGAAATTATATTTTATGTCCCAAATAAGCTAATTAAAAGTGTATTGTTCCTTTTAGCTCTACTCCATCATGTAAGTGTTGTAACTGATACTCAATTGATATTAACACATTTTGGAGGCTCTTGTCATCACGAGAGACAAGTGTGGCTGTCTGTTATGCTAGAGATTGTTGCTGAGCACCATGTATTGCTATAATATTACACTTAATTAACAGGTGTTTTTTTTTTTTTTTACAGCATTGTATAGTTAAAAAGGTGATAAGTGATCCATTTTTATTCTGCAGTAGGTGCCTGTGCTGCATATGAATCTAAAAAAAAACCAAGAAAAAACATAAACTAGAAAAGGCTTCATTTAAAACCTTTTCTTGCTTGCACTGAAAAACTGAACGTGTAACTTAACACTTAAGGTCTTAAAATGTGAATTATTTGCACGTGAAATCTTACACAGCAGTATGAAGGATTTGAGGTGAGGTCGAAGTTGAAACACTGAAAGCATTCGAAGTGTCAGCTGATGTTTAAAGCAATAATCGCGAAGATTTGCATTAAAATACATGTCTGTTAAATCAACATCTATATTTGCAGTATCACCAATTGGGTGTCTGTGGCTGGCGACAGTTTGGATCTCTGGGAAGTTAGATCCCACAACACACCTGCAATTATTACTTATCACCCTATGTGCCGCCAAAAAGACCGAAACAGAGGTCTTCTAGATTGTAAAAGGAGTTGAGGTGTCAGTCGAGATGAGATGATCAACTGTGAGAGACGAAAGCAGAGGGTTTAATCGCGAGAGCATTTTCAGTTTTAAGTTGGAGCCATGCAATAAGTGTAAGAAATAAAAGCAGTTGAAGGTAAAGCACCAAATATAGTTTAAGCGTGTGCACCGCAGTGACAGCGGTTGAAATGTAAGTAGTTGAAGTGTCACTTTAAAGAGTAAACATGCAGTGAATATTCATCAAAAGAGCAGCACACTTATTTGTAATTTATTGAAAATATTCTATTTTCTGTCCCGAATAAGCCGCTTCAAAATGAGTGAAAAAAGGCAGTTGAATAGACTGTTAAATATACACAAACAGATGTGTGCGATGGCTTGACAGCAGGTACAAAGCAAGTGCAGATAGCTTTTTTAGAGGATAAATATGAAAATGCAGAGAAGCTGTTTTCAGCGGGGATAAGGCAGGGTGTGCCGCTCTCTCTCTCTCTCTCTCTGGCGGTGACTGTTCACACACGAGAATCGGCTTTCAATCAAAGTCAGAAATGATTTTCTGAATTCTGACTGCCATTTATACACTTTGTCTCCATCCGACAGCGACGGCTTATATCTGCACCTGTTTGCTGAGTCATAACACCAAAGAGATAATGGCCCTGTTCCAGTGTGGGGAGAATGAATTTGGGTTTTTCACAGAAATGGCCTTGAACAATTTTAGTCAAGATCTCAAAAGGCAAACAATAGTACATACACATTTTTTTCAATCCAAGTTTTCATCAGAGTATTTATTAAATTAGTCATTCATGTTTCCGTCAGCATGTTTTCACATTAAACCAACATGAAGGTGGGTGTCAGTTACATGTGTTCACACAATGAGCCGCACTTAATATAACCCTGAAACATACCGCACTCGTAGCCCAAGAGGCTCTGCCTCAACAAACCCAAGCTATCAGATCTGACAGGAAACAACGGAGCAGCCGGTGTGTTGTGTTGGAAAAGGTCAAAGGGCCAACAACAAAAAGAAACAGGCATGAAAGAAATAACTGACAGTGTATTGATCAATGGTCTTCTATGGCAAACCCTTTCAAGATTTGAAAGATTAAACATATCTGGAAGTCGAAACTTTAATTCAAGATATCTCTAAACACATTTCGATTAGTATTAATTAACCGCTGAGTTGAGTGGAGAATTAAAAATAAAAGATATGACATCCAGTTTTGACGAGTCATAATTTCACTTAAAGATATTCTCTTGCATATCTCTCGTGAGAGTCTCCATTCAACTCAATGGTTCCTTCTTACTAGACAAAATGTAATTAAAAAGATCTCAATTTTAATTAGAGCTATCTGGCTACTCATAAGTGCACTGTGGATATCTGTAATGTGAATCCCGTCAGTATAATAAATTAGAAATTAGAAAACAGCTTGGTGATTCCTGTCACGTCATTAGAGATATCTGAAAAAGATTTCTGACTTAGCTGAAATCTATTTGAAGATATATCGAATGGTTATTCTTACCAGCCAGAAAGCAATTGCAGATATGTTTATTATATTATAAATCCAAAAAATGGTCAGATTGCAATTATGAGTCAAAAAGCATTTGTAGATGTCCAATATGTAATTAGAGATGGTAAAGTGAAAGTTTAAACTGAAATGAAGCAGATATATCACGGGCAGTAAAAGTTGTGTCAAAAGGCTACTCCAAATACTGTTGTGTTGTAATAAAGTAGATTAAAGTCATCTTTAGTCATTTGAAATGTATTTAAAAGCTCATGTTGGGCCGCAGCTTGGGTGTGATAGATGCTGCAGCTCTTGCTGTAAAACCACGTTTTCTTTCTTCCATTTGTGCGTGTATATGTAGTATGTGTACAATGAATGCATGTTTTATCATACAGTTTTTTTTAATACATTTTTTATTATTGTGTCATGCATGCTACTATGCTATGTTTATTACAAGACACCATAAATGCGTACAAGTCACCCAACTTGGCTTGAGTCACCCAGTCACTTCTGCAAAAACAACATCAGAAATGGAATTTGTCCATTTCTGATTCTGATTTCTTTTTTTTGCAGAAGTGCTAAGCATCTGTATTCCTTCCTGAACTTCTGCGAGCTCTGTGATTTGGGTGAAATGGAATGTGAGTCCCATTCTCTTTGTACTGTACATATTCTAATGATTTAAGAGAGCTAATGTTCCGTGAAATGGTTCGACGGAACCCTGAAATATTCTGGTGTACAGATGAGCAAAAATTGCAATGGCTGTTTAATTTTGATGCGTTTAATTTGCTAACTTTGTCTCAAAAGATAGATTATTTAATTAGTATTTATTATGAGTTTCTTATACGCTACATATTAAATGTTTCTGTCGGGGATTTATGAATTTTGTTGCTCTCAGCGATGGTTTGTAGATTGTGCCGTGAAAGATGCTTCAGCTGTTTCTCTGCTGTACACTGCTTCTGGCTCGTACGCATTTATGGTGTCTAGGAGTAGTATGCATGACGCAATAATAAAAAATGTATTAAAAAAAAATTGTATGATAAAACATGCATTCATTACACACATACATACACAGGCAGACGCACAAATGGAAGAAAAGAAAACGTGGTTTTACAGCAAGAGCTGCAGCATCTATCACACCCAAGCTGCGGCCCAACATGAGCTTTTAAATACATTTCAAATGACTAAAAATGACTTTAATCTACTTTACTACAACACGACGGTATTTGGAGTAGCCTTTTGACACACACATGTTAATTAAAGTCATGCAGGAGTGCTTCCCAGGCCTGTCAATCTGGTGCCCCGCTGTCTTTTGTGGCGTGCCAGCCTTGCCACCATGCCGATTTGTCATCCACATCAATGAAAGTAATCAAGGTAGCAATCAGGGCAAGCTTTCATTTTTTTATTTTGTGTCTGTGTGTGTGTGTGTGTGTGTGTGTGTGTGTGTGTGTGTGTGTCTGTGTGGCTTTCAGCTGCCCTCATCACTGAGATGCACATAACTGGAGGACAGGAATAGGCATCCCTTTCAAAGTATTATGGAGGAGGGAATCAAAGCTCTGTTGTCACAAAAAGGCTCCTTAGATGCTATCGATGTGACGACTTTTTTATTTCTTTTTTTTTTTTTTTATCATGTGCAAGTGAGAACAGGCTACAACTGACAGTCTATTGAAGGACGAATCAAAACGTACACATGAGGAGTGAGGAGGAAAGTATATTTCCACATCAGTTGGGTTCAATACAAGAAACCATCTTTGCATGCTGGAGCTACAATAGTTGTTATTCCTCCCTGCGGGAAAAAATGTAGAAAGATAACAATACTGGATAAACAAGCAGAAAACAAATGAGCAAAACGTCCTGATGGAAACATTATTATTGAACATGAGGTTGAAGTTTGTATCAATGTGAGTGGAGTACCTATTTACTACAATATGCTGAAAAAGCACACTGCATTTATCTTTTCAAAATAAGTTGTTTTTGTACTGCTTCCATTAGTCTCCCACTAGCTTCAAATATGGATGTATTGGACATGTTTCTTAACAGAATAACCTGGACTATTTGAAAATGAAGATGTGTTTGATGTGAGTAGTTGCCTTTAAGATTTATGATAGATTATACACACATGTAGAATGTTGCCTAGAATTTTTTTTTTTACAGGATTATGATGTGATGATTTTTTTATCTTTTTATTTTCCAAACTGTAATCCAACTAATCTGTGACATCTGTGAGTTTCTTGTACCATTTACTTAGGTTTACTCAAATGAGACACAGCCATACTTTTATGCTCACATCTTTGTGTATGTTTACAAAGTATGCTCCAACTAGAATTATCACCTCGCGGTTTGCCTCCGCAAATTAGTCGAGTTGCAGTTTACATCAGTGTCTGTCAAAAATGTCCTCACTTATCTAATTAGACATTTGTGTGATATTGACATAATAATCAGTTCATCCTCGAGTCCGACTGGACGTTTGTGCCAGATTTGAAGAAATTCCCCCCAGGCATTCCTGAGATATCGCGTCACGAGACTTGACCTTTGACCACTAAATTCTAATCAGTTCATCCACGCCTAATGTCCACGCTCACAGACTCTCTAACTTGGAAGCATCCTCCCGCAAATAAGGCATTAAAAAACATGAAATAAAATAAAAATCCACAATTATAACATGTTTCGAAGTTGTCACGGTAATGTGATATGTCGCCGCTAAGTGCTGCCCCATTCGTATTTTTGCCATTTCAAGCCCTTGCAGCCTCTTACACTCAGGTATTTAACTGGCGATGTCAGTGAAATCCCCTTAAGATTTAGGGTGGAGGTTGAGATTGGGTCTATGTGTACGCTTGTGCCGAATTTTAAGAAATTCAATGCGTTCCCGACTCATCGCGTTCACAAGGATAGGATGGAGATAAGGTCAAAGTGACCTTTGACCCCTCAAGCTCTAATACGTTCATCCTTGAGTCCAAGTGGACACTTTCTGCCAAATCTGAAGAAATTCCCACAATGTGTTCTTGAGACATCGCGTTTACAAGAATGGGATGGATTGCGAGGTCACAGTGACTTTGACATTTGACACCCAAAATCGAATCAGTTCATATTTGAGTCCAAGTGGAGGTTTGTGCAAAATGTTTTAAAGAAATTCTCTCACGGCGTTTCGAGGTATCTCTTTCACTGACTGAGCTAAGGACAGACGTGAGGACAATAGTTAAGGACAGACATACGTACGGACATCCCGAAAAAGTAGTACCGAAATAAAAGGGCTTATAAATCACAAAATTGCGAAACTACACAACCCAAAGCGTCCAAAAGAGCTGCTGGAGACGAGTGCAGGACATATAGTACAGCATAAGAGGCCACAGTGGGCTATAAATATCACTTGACATACTGTTCTGAACCTCTGCCTCAAACTCTGGCGCATCCAGTGTTGCAGCTCACTGAATCCACTAAAACACTGTTTCTACAAAATCCATATTGACTATACCCCTAGGTCATGGCTTATGGATATTTTTTCTAATAATTTATTACAATTTGACACATTGTATATCAACGTTATGATTTCCTACTGAAATGTACCAATCTATCACATCTGCACAGCACTCTAACATATCTGCTTTCAAATGTGCTCGCATAATACATTTAGTTGGAGTTTCAGTAGAATTTAAATTAAAACAAAATTGGACCATGGTCCGGCCATTGTAGAGAATTCAAGGTTCAAACTTTTTTTTTGTGAGTCATTTATAGGCTATGCAGGGTGTATGGATTAAAAAAAAAAAAAAGACATGCAATGAAAAAATAAGAATTACATTAGAGTCAAAATATGAATTAGGGAAAATTGGAAATATGACGGCTAATGGTGCTTTGAGTGCAGTTTTTTCATGATTTAATTTCGAAGTCTAAGGACTAGATCTTCAGATTAAAAATGTGAGTAAGGTTAGACTCATTTTCCTCTGGATGTTTGGAGAAAACATTTTCTATGACACACGTTATTGTGCAGAAAATAGGGAAAAGTGAGTCACAAAAGACGTGGAGCAGTCAAAGAATCAGTGCCACAAATACTACAAACCGCTCTATTATTATATTATTATCATATTGTGTCAGCTGTGTAAGGTAAAACCTTGTGATTAGTCTGCTCACAAAAACAAAAATCGACTTTGTGTGGTCGCTTCTATAAAGTTAAAACGCTCTTCAACTTTAGAAAGAACTCCACTTCGCCAACAAAAAAAAGAAAAAAAAAGAGACAGGCCTTTCCAAAGTGGCTGCTTTCCATCTGTCTTGCAGCCGCTCCCCATTGGCTGTGATTTTAAAAATACCCTGGCAGTTTGTTTAAACGCCTTAAATCTGGCCAAAATGAAGAGCGTATTTCCACTGTGCAATGGAGTAGCATTCACTCCAGTTTCTGTGCAAAGATGACAATAAAACAACTGCCATTACAAGGACCTTGCTATATACCTTCTAGATATCTATGTATTTATATGTGACGGGTAAGTAGTCGGTTTTATCTATTGAATGCTTATCATGGGGAGTTACCAGACATTTAAACCTGTCCAGGTGGTTTGGGGTTGCACAAGACGCTCATGGGTAGTCAACGTCACCTTCGTTGAATTGTGAGAATTACAACCGCCTGGGAAGCAGCACAGCTCTTCAAGCACCCACACAGAAATATTACATTAACACTAACTTTGAAGGCCGTTGAAATCATTTTTCAGGATGGTTCCAGAAATGCTATGTCTGGAGCCTTGGGTAAGAGGCCCAATTTGGAAAATGTTGTCGCCCTGTCTATGATTCCTAACAGCTGGCCTGCCTAAATGCAGCTTAACATTAAAACTAAATGGGACACATTCAACAGATATCCAGCTGACAAACATCTGTAGAAAAGGAAATATCAAAACATATGTGTGCCTTAAATCTTAATCTTTGTCTGCAAAGAGAACAGACGATAGGTTATTGATAAGAAAATAAAAGACGGTATCCTCCACTTCCCACGTTTTCTTTAGTGATTTTGACAAACACTTTCATATCATTCATATATTTTTTCAATGCTTGGGGAATCATAATTGCCTATGTTTGTTTACTCGTTTTTCACACGCACTCGAGCTCTCCGCAGCAAACACGTTTCGATGGTGTTTGACTCATTATTTTGATTAAAAACCTGTTCAGTGAAGAGTACTCATCGCTCTAAGCACTCAGAGGTGACCGCCCGATGACAGTGACATCAATAATGTCTTCTTAGGCGCTATTCACCTACAATACATGAATGAAGATGACCGACAAGGACGAGGAACAATCCAAATATTGGATATGTGGATCAGAAAAATGATAACCACCTCATTATTATCCATAAATCACACAATTTCAAGAACTGGAGAATGACATTACTTAACAATTTATGATTGGAACACTCAAAAACGGTTTCTAGGGAGTTGGCGACATTGGCCATGGAGTCGCCAAGTGCCCGGTTTGGTCTCGGACATTTATTGTATGTCATCTCCCATCTCTCTCTCTCACATCACCTCCTGTCAAATGTCGACTCTCACAAAGCTGCACTTTGTTTCTAGAGTGAAACAAGTCCTCCTCAGTGATGGGACGGGATGGGGAGGGGCTCAAGGTTTGGATGAGCGGGACGTGAAGTGAAAGGGCAGGCCTCCTCAGTGTTGGGAATAAATACTGTCGTCACCAGTGGGAAATGCTCCATTTGTTTAATGTGCCATTTCCGAAGTGGAACCCTTGTAATCGTAGACATGGCAACCTCACCGTGTATACCACCCCTCTGGAATTTGATCAGAGCTAAAACTGTTTACCAATGTTTGGAGTCTGACATTTATTGAAAGTGGCCTTTAGTAAAAGTCATAGCTAAAGCGTGAAGAGGTTTTCTGATGAGCTCGTGAAGCTTCTCTATCTTCTGGGCCAGTAAGACAGAAATTGGTGTTTTAATAGAGCAATATATCAGTCAGTCACATCAGCAGAGGAACAGATGCCCTCAGAGGGCTTAACTTTTCAAACAATCATCTGTATTTACTTAGACATCTGCAAATCAGTAGTGCGGCAAATTTAAAATGAACTAAATTTGAATCAAGGCTTGACATCCTAAGTCTTTATGCTTTTTATGGCTTGGGATTGCACCAAGACACAAGACCATAAATAGTGTGTGCCTTTGTGTGTTTTTAGCCATGCTCGTGGCATGTGTATACAGTGGGGATGGCCATGTTGATCAGTTGGTTGGTCCACCAGTTTGGTTCACACTAAGATATCTGAGAAACTATTGGATGGATTGCCACTAAAACTTGTACAGACATTCATGGTCCCCAGATGAAGAATCTTACTGGTGAGCCCCTGACTTTACCTCAGATCAAAAGGTCAGTTTGTCCAATACTTGTGATCAACTAGGATGGTGACAATTGTGTACAGTATAATTGTTTAACATTGACATACAAGCTGAAATGTTTCAGAAAGCTCTGATATATCCAGCTCGGAACCAACTTATATGGAAATACCTGAAAAAAAAAAAAAATATGGACACCTCACACCATGACCTCCCATGGTTTCCATCCACCCCATAAGTACAGCCAGCTAGCATGCCTATTGTTTTGTTAGCTTACACTTACCCAACAACATTTTTGAACACCCTCACATCACATCAGGCGGCCTGCTGTTAGTTTGAATAAATAATACGGTCTGAAAAATCTGCCGTTACATTTGGAGGAAACACTGAGCAGTGCAGCCACCCTGGACATTCTAGCAGTATGTTTCCTTGAGTAAATGTGGTATTATGGGCTACTGTGTTCCATCTATTGCTCACATGACATTTGGGAATCTCGCTGTCAGGAACAAGTCAACTTTGATATTGTCTGTTGCTTGTGGGAAACCAATGTGTTGTCCCTGTTGCCGTGTCACTGCCTTAAGTACCCCAGACAGCACAAGAGTGAGCATGACATCTCTGCTGTATGTGCCATCGTCTGCTGAAAAGACCCTGAGGCCAACAGATGAAGAGTCAGCGAAATTTTGTGCCCAACGCGGGGACTCATGACTCCTTGCAGTCCATGAACCAAACCAGAAATACAGGACTACTTTTCACCTCATCATTTATCTTAAAAGAAAAGAGGTAAATTAATGATCTCAACTAGAAAAAAAGGTTGTCATAATTGTCAAAACTGTTTTTTCTTATTTTGTTTCCTGAATACCTAGTCCCGAATATCAATATCAGAATGGGCCTTACAAAATAAGTATCGGTTATGCTACATTTAGCATTAACGGATATCTCAACCAATTGGTAGAGCTTATTTCATATTATTAAAAAGTCATTACACTGTTTGGCAGTATTCATTAAAATAATTTGACATCACAATCATCAGGTCACATGGCAAGGGAAATTATTCTGTGACTAACATCCTTGAAGAAAGCCACCTGAAAAGGTCTGATTCTGAAAAGTGCCAGTGCACCTTGGGAATTTGTTGGGGCTAGAGAGCGCTCAACCACGTTGAGATAAGTACAACTAATTTGTAAGCACTAAACACACCATGTGGGTGAATTCAGCATGTTCTTCTTTAGTAAATTAGATGAAAAGTGTCTGTAACAAACTGAATAATCTTCTAATTGTGTTTGACACATACAGCAGGTGAAACACTGCAGCGTGTCTGCGCCTTAAATATAGAAGATCCATGTGCACGATGTAGATTCAGATCACATTTGTTCACTTCTGCAAGTTAGACGAAGCAGAGGTCAAATGAATGAAATGTCTATCATTCATTATACATTTTCAGTGCTGTAAAACTACTTTTTCCCATTTAATCGCAGCTTTTTCTACTTCACTAAATGCTTTCCTACAGTTCCCAAAATGCAGACAGCATACCTGAAGCTGCTCGTATGGATTTTGTGTGTACTGTAAGAACATCTCCACAGTAAGAGCCGGAGCCTTCTGGATGCATCCTGGTCTATTGATTTTATTTATGTAGGTATGAAGGTCTCCTGACATTAATGTTATAGATCTTTAAAAAATTAAATTGAAATGAAAATAAAAAAGGAATTTGTGAGTTAAAGCTACAGTAGACTTTTTGAAGTTTCTTATGGTGGTATTTTTGCATTAAATCCTGCCACTATTAATATCCGTGGAGGTTGTAGATGGAGATTACATTTACAAACTTTTAACCTCACAAGAGGTGAAGAAAAAGAATCTCATTTACATGTAATAACATCGGCGTATCTTAAGCGTGCGTCTCAGAGAGAATAGTTAAATTCATAAGAACAGAGACATCTCTACCACACTTCTTTTTAAATCTACTTGTACATTTTCCCAGTGTACTCAATGCTTAAATGTAAATGCTGGAAGAGCTCCTGGTAGATAGCTTTAAATGATGAACTTTAATTGATTGGCTGCCATGTAAAGTATAACTGATCATCTAGAGGAAAGTAAAACGGACGTAAATGACCTCACAAAGCATTTATCCATCTGCATTACAGTCCACAGCTAATTAGAATGAAAGCCTATGATGTAGCTCAGAGTCAACATCGGCGGATGCTTGTCCACACTTTACTATATCAGCGTGTGTCGATGCCAGTCTACTGCACTACATCATACTGTGCTTTCTTTTCGCCACTGTAAGAAATACTGAAAATCAAGTCCATCTTTTTCAGTTTATCAAAAAAAAAAAGCAGAAAAAACGTCACTTTTGTTCTTTTTGTTGCCTGCTGCAGGCCTTTGTGTGCTTTAAATGGATTTCTTTCTGAAACAAAACATGTCACAGGGACTGTAAGAAAACAAAAAAAAACCAGAAACAGCTGGATACACAAAAATCCATACACAAAAAAGATTTATTTATATTTTAGACTTTTGGATTTTTAGACACACAACATATGTAAGGCTTTTACTTACTAATTATTTTTCATTATCGATTAATGTGTTGATTCTTCATTCGATTATTTATCTAGTCTAAAACATGTCAGACAATAATGGAAAATGTTCAAGTTGAGTCTTTAAATGTCTCGTTTTGTCCGACCAACAATCAAAAACCAAAGATATATCAGTTTACGATGATATAAAATGGAGGAAAGCAGGAAATTGTTCATATTTGATAGGCTGAAAACAGCATTTTTTTGTTGCATTTTTGCATAAAAAATGACTTCATTAAACCTTTATTTTCAAGTTAAGGGTTCATAAAGTATGGGAACCACTGCTATAAACTCTTGATCTGAACCTATAAACTATATTTCACGGTTCAGTTTGGCAGCTTTAAAAATGGGCAATTCTGAGGCCCTTGAAAGGAGCAATATACTACGGTAAAACTAAATAAATACAACCTAAAATGACAAGTTTCCACACTGAATTTACAAGGACGTTGATTTGGTTCGGAAAAGTGGTTCTGAATTTCATGCTTTATTTGTTGTCGCAGTTGTTATTGATGTAGTTGGCCAGCATTCTTCCAGTTGCAAGGTTAAGAAAACAAAAAAGTAAACTCTCGCAAATAATGTTTGATTTTGTGTTTCTTGAAATCACAACATTTGCAGGAGTGATACAACACGGAGAAAAAAATCAACTGACCGCTCAACTAAATCCAATGTAGCTAACACACGCTCCACCACGAGACGTTACATAAAGAAAAACATATTTACCTTGTCCCAGCTTTCCATTTCCTTTCTATTCTCCGTGTAGCAACAAACATGTGCATCGCACACCACTGGCATTGAAGTAAACAATACCCATTCTGAGCCCTGTGACTCAAGACTTCCTTTAATTCTTTAGGGAAAGAATGATAAAAACCCACCTGGATTATACAATGTGACCGAAGACACTGCTGGTGAGAAAGAAAAGAAAACACGAGGATAATGCCATCCCTTTTATACTACCGACAGTGCTGCTACGATCCAAAGGGATTATAAACAACTCAAACAAGCAGTACTACTTCAAACAATAAAATACCTTATTAAACCCCAACATGAGAGGGCCTTTGGGAAAAAAGACGTTTGATGTGTACACAATCCCTCCAGTAGTGAATATATTTAGTCTTGCACCAAAAAAAAAAAAAAAAAAAAAAAAAAGAGCAAATCACTCTTCTGACTCCATTCTTCATTGTGAGGGATATCAGGAGCCAAATTCAATAACAACTTCAGATCATAGCCCAATCCATCTCTGAATCATCACATAGTCTTTGCATAGCCTTAGCCCCCTGGCATAATTTAACACTGTCAGACTATGAACTCATCTCCTCCATAGAAAAATGAATTGGCTCGGTTCCAAGAACAGGATATCTTCACAGAAATCTCTCAAACTTCTCTGGAGCCACTAAATTTAACTGAATTCAAGCTGTTTCAAAGTGATATTTACTGGAAGGAAAAAATGCACTGAAATAGAAAGAAATTTAGTCTGAATGGAGGGGAAATAATGTGTCCTAAACCTTTAGTTAACATTGTATTTAAGCCTTAATCAACCAGCAGCTTAAGGCTCCTAGGTCCTAAGGTCCTAAGGTCCTATTGGCTGGAAGTAAAGTTTAATACAGGTAGTTCGGAAATTGTTAGAAAAGTAGTCTGTAGTAGTCGGGTTTTTTTATTATGAAAGAATCATTTTCACAGTGTAGAAACAAAAGGAAAATAAGAAGAAAGGGATCACAGAAACGTTTTGAGGCACATTATGAGCATGTCAAATGAAAGAAAAATATCATTGGTTTTTCATGGCCATAAAAAAAAAAAATGTGAGGCCAGTATGAGAAAGAAAAATGACAATACAACATTTTCAGCACTACCTAAGATCCACTTATCCCTGTTGTCTCTGGAATTGGATGAATGCGTTGGGGTAGGAGAATGAAAAGAAACAGAATTGATTCAGCCACCAGCACTTACCAATACAGTTATTGTGATTCTGAATTTCATGAATCAGCCTTGGGGCTCCAAAGGTCTGATCCTAACTGGATAAAATTTCCAAAATGAGTCATGTGGAGTAAGTAATGAGGGGGGTTTACTTTTGAAGAAGAAAAAAATACAGTATATATATATCTATATATATATATATAGATATATATAGATATATATACACACACACACACACACACACACTAAAAACATCCAATCTGCCCAGGTGAAAAATCTGTTTTTCTCGTACCACATGATTGATAGTGGAGGCACATTATTAGGCAGGAATAAAATCTATAATTAAAATCTTTACATTCCATGATGCAATTAGTGACTATGTGCAATTAAATAAAATAAAAATAAAAAAGTAGACTAATGAATTCAACACAATGATTCAAACATGCGAAACAAAGATAGAAATCGTAATTAAGGCAACCAAGTGCACTACTTCTCCTCTATCCGTGGCCGTTCAAAACAGAAAGACAAAGTAGGCATTATCTCCGTGTTCTCCTGCTGCCAAGCGAAGTTTTTTACACAATGAACCGGTGACAGCATCTTGGGCTGCAACCAACACGGTCTGCAAATGATAAAATGCACCTCCACGGGCAAACGGTACGGAGGCACCATTGTGAATCACAAACATTAGTCCGAGGACCGGCTCATGCAATACACTAATTGCTTGGTGTTACTATGCACGGATTCTCTCTCCACAGAGCAATGAGCCCCATCGTATTGCTATTAAACTCACAAAAAACAGAAGCTGGAACCATAACACACACAACTAAATAATAAATAAATGAAGATTTGACCACATTATTAAATGCTTGCAAGCTGTGACATGACTTGCTCTGCATCTTTTGAAGCTACTACCTGATTTTTTTAACGATGCCCTGTGTGATATATATATATAAAGGAACAGCACTGATATGGAAATAAGCGCACCGCATTTACTTTCAACACAGCTCAAAGTGAAGTTTGTGTGTGTTTGTCATGCTTTCAGAGCAAATGCCAAGGAAGGAAGTGGTAGTAGAAAGGCTATACTAAGAGTTTTTTTTTTTTTCCCAGTACATGTAGGTCATTTCTCCTCCCTGTGGAAATATCGGCTGTTTTAGGATTAGGGGCTATGATTCATTATGACTGAATTTAATTACAGCGAGAGGTGGCCAACGCATGCCCGGTTTTAACATATATCTGTTGGATGGTAAATGTCTAGATGAGGGCATGGGGGGGTTGGGTTGTATTAAGTGTGTGTGTGTGTGTGTGTGTGTGTGTGTGTGTGGGAATGGAGTAGGAGAGGAGGCTTCAGATTACTTAAGCAGAGCTGCAATTTGAACACGCTTGCATGCACTCACACACAAACACACGTAAAAGCAGATTACTGAGAGTAATCAAGTTAAGGTGAGAAAGTCGGATAACTCGTTTATGCATTTCTTCTCCTCCTGCCATTTCCAAAATAAACCAGTCTGACGTCAGAGTCAACCCTCCGTGCACTGGTGTAAACACAGACGGTGTGTGCTAATTATTATGAAGACTTCATACCGTTGATATAGATATAAATCATATACACAACCAGTTTGTTACACCAGTAATTATCATCAGGAGGAGATGGGGTAGTGCAGTGTCTGTTGTACCTTCAGAGCCCTGTCAAATGAGCTCAAGAACCACTGCATCAACAATTAAATTGGTCTTAAACTGGATGTTATGTCACACTATTAATCATAAAAGTGGATATTGTTATAATATTTCCAGTCGTGTTAGCAGCACGGCTCCAGGGATAGTCCTCCAGTTTGGCCAAGACTGAAATATCTCAACTATTGAATGGATTGCCCTGAAATTTTGTACAGACATTCATGTTCCCAACGAGAACAAAACAGAAATGGGACCACACTGATATTGGAGAAATAATAACCTCCGTTTCCCAGCACTGGCACAAATAGCACAGAAATACCTTTGTTCTCCATGCTCCAGCACGGACAGTGAGCGGCTGTTCAGCTCTGCATCTTACATCTTGAACAGGAAGAGAAATAGACTGAGCTGCAACAAGGCAGAGATCTTTTACAGCATCTTTAGTAGCTGTAGTGAGCAGAGCTTTAGAATAGTTACAACAACTCTATTTGAAGCAGTTATTTTTGCAGAAGAAAAATAAAAAATTTTCATGTGAAAGAAGGCTACATTAAAGGTTGTTTCATACATTGGATTGGATTGATGCTGACTCAGAGATGTGTGTAAAGAAGGGCTGAATGACTTTGAAAGAGTTTTGTTTTTTGAATGAATGAATGAATGAAGATGTCTTTGTTTCCCTGGCAATAAAAGGGGGAATAAATACAACAAAAACAGAACGAATAACAACGACAAAAAAACACTATCTGCAATCAATCAAATTGTAATTCTAAACATTGATATCGGTGCATCCCTGGCTTCCAGTGGGTTTGGTAAAATCTAAAGTCATACTACTATCACTTAAAGTGGCAGAAGGTGGACATTTGGACCAGTTATCCATTACTCTTACTTATTTCATCTCCTCTGCTCACTTGCTAGCTTGCCGTTGCATTCTGTGGTCTGAAGGTGTTGCAACTGACACAGGTTGGAGTTCATTGGGGAGTTTGTCGGTTATTGCGACAATTATTAGTTTTTTTCCTAATCATAATTTCTGGGCAGGTTTTCCAATTAGTGTTCTTTCCATGCACCCCTTTAGATACGAGTATCCCTGGTTGGGAATCATTAGTGCAGTGTTCCTTCAATGGTTCTTTCCGACGTAACGTTACATGCAACGACTCCAAGAAACCCAGATAAGGTTATACTGTACCAAGTAATTGGGTTTCACCTTCACAAATCTACCTCCGTTAATTAAATTATTCTTCCTCCTTTAACATGAAAAAGGAAACCGAGTTTCTACCTTAGATGGATGCTTCTGAAATTAGACTACGGCTGAAAGTGGGGAATAATCTGATTACTATGGAGCGTCAATGTTTGTTAAATTCAATGGAGGTTTGAAAGACTTTAAACCTGGGGTCCCATAAGCCGCAGTCGGTGATACATTATGAATCAATCTCAAAACACAAGGAGTAATTCTCTAATGGTATCTGTGGTAAAAGGAGATATAACAGAGATGAGGGAACTCAATATCTCTAAAAATATATACTGTAAAGGTTCTCAGTACGTAATCCAACGCATAGGGGTCGCATCCACACGGCTCTCAACACGAAATCATTCACTGCTAAAGTAGCCATTATTCCGCTATATCTTTACACAGCAAATAGTAGTTTGCTGCCATGTTAATTCTCTGAATATCAAATTGAGAACTGTTAAGGAAGCATTTGCAATGCCTCAATCTCTTGTCTCATGGTGCATCAGGCTGTGTGAAAACCTCTTTCAGATGCACTGAGATCAAACCGCTTTCATGTCGTACAGATATCATGTGAAATGTAATTAGTCAGAGTATAAAAAAAAAAAGGAAAAACGAGCGCCTCTCTATAATGTCTGTGAGGGGCAGAGTGGAGTAGCCTCTGCACGCAACATCCTTCTCTTGTCATGTCTTTGCAAGTCAATTAACTAAATATATATTTCACAAAAAAGGTAAATGGTCTTCCCACCTCCTCTTCTATAAACCACAACACCGTCTAGTAGGAACAAGTGTGAGACATTTACCAGACCTACTTTGTTATACATGAACTGCTGTCGAGCACCACGTGCTTACATTATTCATTGACATGGAGAAGAATGCTTGATACCATCGTTACACCAAACACAAAAGTCTCTGGCCCACCTGTTATCCATTTTGTAGAGGGGAAAATAGAGAGATCTCTAAAATCTTAACTTTTGGGTGTATTCATACTACGTCTATACTCTCAGTACAGGTGGAGGACCTCTCTTGAATTATTCAAGATCAGACCTGTTGGGGATGTGGGAAATCCAATACATCAGCACTTCAGGAAACTTCAGCAACGGCATTCACAGACAAAAAAAAAGAGCACATAAAAGAGGATTTAGACAGAAAACATAAAATATATCTCACAACTCCCTCTCGCCCCACAATATTCCTTAATATTTAATTGAGTTACAGTATTACCAGCTACAAGAAAGAGGATTCATCTCATACAGTACATCCAAATGCCACAATGATGTACCTTTGTTTTTACCAAGCCATAAACGGACCACCATAAATCTGAAGACCCAAAGCTTAAAGAGGTGAGACAAGGGTAGAGGGAGTAAATCCAAGCTTTAAATAACAACTTAAACTTGCCAAAATGACAAACTGCTTCTGTGATAAGTGCAAACATATGAGAAGTAAATCACTGTACAAGACCAAAAAGACCACCCCCTTTTTCTTTTTATGTCTGGGACCACTTCGCCTACAGGTCTTATTTGGTAAACATGTTGTAAACAAAGGAGAACATGTAGTTCATTGTAAGCGCTGAGAACAACATTTTAATTTGACGCATTTAGCCTTTTTCAGGGCTGCATGAGCGTGCACGAACTGCGCTTGATTGACATCTCTCTCGCTCTCCTGTTAGTATGTTTCCAGGTGTTGGGACAGGAACACTTGCACCATTATCATTCTTACTATTCAGCTTGGTGACATCATGTACTTCCCAGTAATGCTCCACTCGACAGCCGACGGACTGGAGGTCTAATCAGCCTTTAAACATTTGCATGGCTACATTTAGACAGCCTTTAAAACAATCTGCACCATTGTGTCATGAGTGAAACATGGGACATTTTGTCTTGTCGTATTTAACAGACCCGATCAGGATGATGGGACACAGCTAGATTCAACAACTCCTCCATGTGCAAAAGCTGGATACACCTTAACAATACTACGTATTTTAGCTAGTGGTGCAAATGATCCCATTAGTACCGTCATTTTGCCTGTGCAATCAATAATTAAAGAAAATGTTTAAATGTGTGATTAATTCAACATTTCATAGTTTCAGTCTTTTTTCTCTATAATAGTGAAACGGTAAAGAGCTAAAAATGGAAACAAGTCTGGTTGTTGATGTTAAAAGTATAACCCAACATTTTCCACCAGACTAGTTCTTAGTTTACTAGTTACTAGTTCTGGTTGCCTAGCAACTGCTCAGAGCCAAGAAATTGTCTGGCACGCAACCCTATGTAAAATGGAAAATTGACGTTTTCCCATGTTTTTCAGAGAATAAACAAATGAGATATACAATGATAATGAGTGACCTTTAGACGCGCTGGCTCATTAAGACAGAGACGAGCTAGCCGTTTCCCCCCGTTTCCAGTCTTGATGCTAAGCTAAGCTAACTGGCTGCTGTAGTAACTTCACACCTAACAGACAGACACGAGCGTGGTGTTGACTTTCTTATCTGACTCCGCACCAGAAAGCGAATAAGCGTATTTCCTAAAAATTTACATTTATTTTGCTTTCACTGTATACTAATGTATACCAGAAAAAGCTGACACTGGATCTTTCATACAGGTACATAAAACAATCTCACCTGCAAAAATCTATTTAGCAACTCTCATTTGCTTAAAGTGTCTCATTTTTGGTTCGGTTATCCTGAATTGTTCTTGTCCAGTGGTGTTAACTCGGTGTACCCATGAATGCGTGGATACATATTTAAAGAGACTGGTGCTGCTGCAACTGAGCTGCTAGCCTGACTCGCTTTTATTTACCACAGTTATGCCTTCGCAATTGTTAGTCGGATGTTGAAGGGTAAATCACCTTCTCTGCTGACTACTAAAGAAGCTCTTATATTTCTGGATGAAATGTTCAGGTTATTGCGTGCTTTGGTGTTGAATCAGGCTCAGTTTACACAACACCGTCTTGACTTTGTCCTGACCTCTTTTACTGGACATCTAGAAATTGCCCTGATGTTGACTCCAGTCTTGGCCCGATATGTGAGCGAGGGAGTGTAAACAATGTTCTTCTCCTGTCTTCTCCCCTACCCCGCTGATAACTACCCTCTAGTCTAGTTTACACCGCTGTTTTCATCCTCTTTGATACCCTGGCTCAGATAAAGGCTTTCCCACCATCCCAGAGGCCCCCAGGATGTCTCATGAGCTCCCCCCTCTGTGAGCTCTTGTCCCTGGGTACTGTGTGTATGATGTCCCCCCCTGTCAGCTCGAATTACCCTCCTCCCCGGCTCAACATGCTGCTCTCACCACTCCCCAGCTGCGGCGATGTGTTTACGGCACCAGCGAGTGTGAGTAGATGCTATTGAGACTGACCTTTTGCAAGAGCGCCCTGTGCTCTATGATTCTAACCCATTTGACAGTGAGCGTCTAATAGAATGCTAATGAAGCAGCTTGCATAGTAACTGCTACGTTCGCTCCATTGTAATTATCTGTGGGATTATCCCTGACGCCCATGATGCAAATTGTTTGATTATTAAACTGAATTACTGTCATGCAAAACACCGGGCCCTTGCTTCCAGGTCAGAAATGACTAATGATGCATGCTCATAAAAATGCGTAATGGTTGTTGCAATAAATATAATCAAACAGCGAAACTTGCTGTAACAGGAAAATGAAAATGTCCTGTTTCCCATGTGTGTGAGATGAGCAATTTCCCTTTCTTCAGTTTGACTTGAAGACTTGACAGCAAGCTAAGAGATTCTTCCATCAAGAGATATTTTCCATTTGAGGTTCTTTATTTGTATTGGAAGAAGTCCTTCTGTGAGTGTGAGCCTGAATGTGGCCTGAATTATAAAGTGAAATAAATAAGTCCATCCATTACTCTGATGGTTTTCCGGACTGCCACATTCGAAGACATCTTTATAAATAAAGAGAGATTCGGTAAAAGGTGACGTGAGGCATGTCCAAAAACAAAAGATAACAACATGTGTTCCGAAAAATGCACGCATGCAAACATTGCCTGTTCAGCGGAAGCTACAGATCGCTACGTGTCAACACTTGCAAATATTTAGTCACATGAACGCCCATCAGAAATTGTTAATCAAATCATGTTTACAAGTAAGTGTTTGTTAAGTGGATGAGTTGCTCCGGCGTGTTCGCTTGTTTCAATATGTGCCACCAATTTGCGGTGGTGTGCTGTGCAGTTTGGTCCTTAATGTATGTTTCCACTGGCTTGATGTGACTGCAGCTGATTCCAGGCCAGTACACTTACCCGAGGCAGAGTGCCAAGGCATAATAGGACATTTGGTTGTGAAATTCAGAATCTGACAGAATGCATTAAAGCCAAGCAGACTGCAGATGCAAAGGGAGCAGCCAGGCCAAAGTGATGACTTCTCATTTCCTAACAACTATATCATATTTCCCTTTGCTTGCAGCCAAATAAATGAACCAAATAGTGCAGAGACTGTGCCATTGTTTGGACAGAGTCCCATTGTTGGTCGTATTAGATACTCGCACACATCTGACAAAAGCAATTACTGTTAATGCCACTCTGGTGTTTTTGCTTATAACCTGCTGGAAATTTTAGAGCTGAGTATGAAGTTTTGGCTGCATTTTTTATTTTTTTTGCAAAGCTCCATAAAAAAAAAATTCATTTCTAGTAAGGTCATTCTCTTGACATGGCAGGCCCTTCCATGGCGCTTCCACTGAGTCACGAGGTCGGGGTGGCCTGCCCAGACTTTTTGCAGCA
This sequence comes from Bovichtus variegatus, assembly GCA_943593645.1. Lineage (NCBI taxonomy): Eukaryota > Metazoa > Chordata > Actinopteri > Perciformes > Bovichtidae > Bovichtus > Bovichtus variegatus. Next base: position 10,260,509 of record CALSCE010009814.1, read on the forward strand.
GCAGCGCGCCCTTGTGATACCAAAAAAAATAAAACACACACACTATGTGACAACTATGATCTTGGGGAACAAATAATGTGACAGCTTCTAGAGCTCCCAGGCAGCCGGCTCTGCCTGCAAGGAGTAAATGAATCTGATTTTTCATATTTCTGAAAGGGTTGTATTGAGCTTGGGCACGAGGTCAGCTGTAAAGATGTAGCCAGGCTGGCTTTTTACATATTGTCTTTGCCCTAGGGGTACCAACATAAACACATATAGAAAAAAATGTAATCAATACATATATGGAGAAAAAAAACTAAAAACTACTTGTTAGAAAAGACTATACAAATGTGTATATCCCATGTTGATAAGCAGATCTCTACACATCTATAAATAAATAATCAGCCTGTTCACGTCCTCCGGGATTCACTAACAAGAAAAGCAATCAGACACAAGCATATGTAAAAGAAAAGAAACACTCGAAATTCACGACGACTGTACTGGCCTTTTTTCTTTCAAATGGGAAACACAGGACAAGGACACAACATCTGAATCAGACAACAGATGTTCACAAGAAAAAAAATACTCTCCCCACAAGTCAGCTCGAGTAGATATCTGGGGACACACAGATCAGACAAGACAGGATGTTTAAGATACTGTGGACGCTTGGACAGGAAATGACCTTTAGCTGAACTCCAGCAATGTCACAAATGCGCTCATTCTGATTTAGATGCTTTCCTGCAGCATCCCCCTGGCGAAAAAAAAATAGAGAGGAGAACAATAGGACAGTCAAATGTATCCTAATTCCAGATGGAGACGCTAATCCAGTTCAGAGGCAGCAAGGAAATGGGCTTGTGAGAGCAGACCCGGCAAATACATGCAGATGAGAATGATTATCCTGCAGATGAGCGGAAAGATGAAAACTAATTTAATAATAAGACCAGAAAATTCTCAAAGATAACAGGGATCTAGAGACCAATCCGAGACCCATCTGGCCTGCAACGCACACAGTGGAGCCATTTTCCAGGCAGGAGCTGTCCACTTACACAGTGGTGCTGAAAGCTTGTGTACACCAAACACTAGCACGTAAAACCAGCAATTTTACAACAGGCAACTTCAACGTAATATTTGAACAAAAAATGTATATGTTGTTATTTGATGGGTGTTATTTACAGCTGCAAAGTAACAGAGTAGTACATTTTGAAATACGTGTGCCTTTATTTTACTTTATTATTAAAATTTTAGTCTGCTTTTTAATTTTTACTCCCAATACATTTCATAAGGAAACACCTTTTGTTTTTACATGACCATTTTTTTTGACAGCTATAGTAACTAGTTACATCCAGTTGTGAACTGTAACTAAGTACGTTTATTCAGGTTCTGTACTTGAGTACATTTTGAGGTACTTGTGCATACATTTTTACTTTAAATTTTATAGTCATGTACATCTATTTCAGTGCATTTCAGAAGGAAATAATGTACTTTTGACTCCACTATATGTATCTGACATCTATTAATACAAGTTATTTCCAGTGGTGGAATGTAACTTAGTATTTTTATTCAAGTTTTTTTTTTTTTTTTTTTTTTTTTTTTTTACATTCTGAGTTACCTGTGCCTGTATATTCCTTGAGTATTTCCATTGTATGATACTTTATACTTCTACTCCACTACATCTCAGAGAAATAATGTACTTTTTACTCCACTACATTTATCTGACAGCTTTAGTTACTCGTTACTTTACTGATTTACAGAAAGAATGACTCTGGCTCTTGAAATACAATGAATTGTTATAAATGAAACATCCCAGCAGTATATAAAGCAGTGCAAACCAGCTCATATAACAGTAAAATGCTGCTTACACGTTAATGCACCAGTAATAATGTTCTAAACGTATAATATACATTATAGTCATTTTTAAATCATGGTAACATAATTCTTCTTCCACTGGTCTACATACATTTTTTACCTGAGGAACTGTGATCTATAATAAAAATTGCAGTGTTATCATAGCTCATAAATACATGATTTGTCACTTTTTTCGGTGTACACTAATGTTAACTATGCCATTTGTGACATTGGGAAGGTTTCATACTTATTTATCTGCCAAAACATGCATTACTTTGATTTATGTGCTCGTACCTTGGCAGAACACCTACTGTACAAAGACACATTTGATATACCTTTTCTAGGGACTGATTGCGATGCAAATTACCGTGTCACGTTGTGCACCGGCCTCGAAACTAAAACTGCACATTCGTACGAGCGCATACTTCAGCCTGGCTGGAATAAAAATGCAGAATACCTTCCTACACTCTGTTATTTGCTGCCATGTGTTAAACATTTTATATAGGGCATTGGGATTATGTATAACTCTGTAAAACACTGCTGTGCCCCAGATTGTGCAGGTCATTATGGTAAGAGGTTATTGATACATGTATTACTGTACAGGCGCAATGGTGCCACCTCTGCAAAAACAGGGAATGTGTGAATCAGTTTATCATAGGGGTTTTTTTATAACCAGAGATAGAAATTGTTGTTTTAATGTGCATGTAACAAAACATTGTCACGCCGTGCTAATACTGACCCATTAACAGTCACAGACCGCTTACCTTGCCAACATAGAGTGGTTCATTTCCTGTGTACTCCTCCAAAACGAAGAACTGGTTCCATACCCAGCTGCGTTTGTGCCTGTGCAGGGCCTCCCAGGGGTCTGGATCAGAGTGTGGGGACTTCTCCAGATCCCCAGAGCTGGGATTCAGCCCCCAGCAGCCCCTCTCCCGCAAGGGAAACAGGAGTGTCAGGAGAGCCAGGGCTCTGCATATGCCTGAGCAACACCACCCCATCATCTGGGCCCCCTCCAAAAAAGCACTGATGCCAGAAAAGGAGCAAAAAAAAAAAAAAAAGGACAGTAAGTCTGAAATGTCAAAACCCTAAGGGTTTTATCCACACAGTCCTGACCCTGTGTTTCACCAAAGAGCAAGAGCAGTCAGACCATGAAAAGAGCACATGGGTTGAAAAAGAGTCAAACTCTGCATTTTGCTGTCTTGCTCTTCTTTTTTTCCTGATTGCAGACTAAAAGTGGGTGTAATTCCCTCCACTTAGGAGCCAGGGAGTTGACATTAAAGCTGGGTAACAGGGTCAGTGGCGACCGGGCAGGCTTCAACACAGGCTGTATAATTGGCACCTATCAGAACAGAGAGAGACGGAGGGAGGGGGGGGGGGGGGGGGGGAGGAACAGAGAGACAAAGACATAGAGGAGAGAAGAGAGAAAGTACCGTCAGCAAAATTGCCTCTGTGACCGCAGTCACTTTAGGCAGCAAGTAATGTGCTTGCTGATGCAATGATAATGACGTTTTTCACCAATTCTGGAGAAATTGGTCAAAAATGAATAGACAGTAAATCTTGTACATACAATCAACACAATGTCCTTCACCTACGAGCATGGCAAAGAAAAATCAGTCGAGGTCAAAATGTTAATAAAGTTACGATGGAGGGGAAGATGACCTGCACATAAGCATGGGATTTCACAGAGAACGAAACAGCAGTGGCTGCGTGGAATAACAATCATACAGCAGTCAGCTGGCTCCCAATTATCTGGGCTTTACCTCACCAAGGTCATTATTGTGTCACATTTTCTTTGTATAAGCGCGTGGCATAATGGTGGCGGGGCTCGCCACTCAACACTAACAAGCCACATGATCTGTGTGGCGAGCTCTCATCACCGAGATTAAAAATAAATCTGAGCTGTCAGCAGCATGATGGCCCGAGCGCTTCTGACCTCTACTCCCAGCAGTCTGTTTGCCGACCTGAGCACATGCGAGAGGGATCCGTCTCCCTGCCGTCGTCGTGCCGTGACAGGTCCCCCAAGATGCCAAGAACATGAAGACTTGTCAAAGTAAAGAAAAGCATCATCTCCTGACAGATAATGTTCCTCATGTCACAACACATCCTGCAGTCCCGAGTAGTTGAGCAATTACATAAAAACTTCATTATATCGCTGGTATTATCTGCCTAATTTGACATGTAACAATGACTTTCCTTAATAAGTGTTTTTGAAGGAAGAACATGAAACACACAGACGAGCTCGCTGTGTGCAATTTATTTTTGTAATGTCTTGGGATGATACTGACGCAGAAATGGCATTTAAACTTCAGGGGGTCTTCTGAAAGCAGACGTTTAAACAACTGAGAGCTCGACCGCATATTTATTTATTCCCTCGCTGACCTCTCTTTCTCTCTCCTCTACACAAGAGTATTGGCAGGGCCCTGGACGAGGAAGGTAATTGCTTTGGCATAAAGTGACCTCTTTCTTCCCACACAGATTCTTCAGTTCTCATTTTACTTCCTCTCTGTTCCCCTTGGCAAAATAAAAAACGGCACACCACACTTCCTGTGGAAGTGATTTGTTATATCTTGCCATAGCAAAGTAATTGCCGCTAATATTCAATGCAGAAATAAATAACAGCACGATTGTCACCCCCTCAGACACATAGATGGTTGTGAGAAGCATCCAGAACATTTGAGGATTGATTATGAAAATGCCTCACTGTTAAATCTCCAAATTCCTAATGGAAGCATCTTGAATCATTTCCTTTTTTATTTTTTAGCTCCTTTCCGGTCAAAAGGTCCAGAAAACACACAAACCCCTACAGGGAAAAACTTTATCTAAGAAGCCATAAATCTGTGGAAATGTTCACCCTGATCTGCTTTAATGGGAACTAGAATACACGCTATAGGCTGAAACACATGAACGTGCACACATATACAAAGTCTACAGAGTCGCTGCCTCTGTATGACAATTTAGGTGGAAAGTGGAGCAGATCTGGCTGCAGGGCAGCACGGGTTGTGGAGGCAGGTTGCAGCGGTGGTATTGTGGGGGAGAAAATCGGCACAGGGTCAGTGTGAGCCAGGCGGCCAGGTTAATGCTTTTCATTTCACTAAACCTTGAACAGTGGAAGAGATGGGAGTGAGATACAGACTGGAGATAACGCTAATGCACTTATGAGTGCAGCAGATATTGACTTTTTATTAAAAGAGCTTTTACTGATTTACTGTGTAGTGGATTTGTCCAAATTATAAAGCAATTCATGCTGCAGAGAAATCATTTTTTTCCAATGCATTTCTATTGTTAATCATTTTTAAAGATTAAAAGCGCATAACGTCAAATCTAGCATGAAATTAGCTGCTCTATTCGCAAACAAATACAAAGAGATGAATGTGTGTTTTATGAAAATATTTCCCTCTTCCTGTTGGTGTCAGGTGATTGACAGCAAGCGGAGCGTAACGTAACGCAGCGCTGATATGAAAACACTCAACTCGGGCACAATGAAGTGACAACAAGGCAGAAAAAAGAAAAAAACTTTGGGCAGAAAAAACAAATGAAGGCGTCGTGTCGACTGTGATGGATTATCTCACTCGGGGGAAGTTGTTTTTTTTTTTTTTTTTTTTTAGACTGCACAGGACTGAAAGCCAGTTCCTGATGTCTCCAAGTATCATGCCTGACTGTGGAGCTAAACAACCCAGGGAGAATGTAAAGGAGAAGGACAGGCACAAATGTGAAAAACAGAGGCATTGTGCTTTAACTACCAGATATCAAACTGTCTATTAGTCTCCATTTAAAGGCAGTTAGAGACCTTCTGATGAATAGCTGGTAATAACCCATCTTTAAAACACTGGCAATGTGTTGGTGCCAAATGCTCGAATATCCAAATATCAGCACAACATATCATCTTCTTTTGGACTCAGCCTGTGCGACAGCTTTTTTTTTTTTTTAATTTCTTTTTTTTAAATGGTCAAAGTCCATGTTTGACTCTCTGTGGAGAAGCAGACTCATTGTTGGCCAAAAGTGTCAAAGCGATGACGCCAAATTAAGTGAAAATGTGAGATAAAGCCGTGAATGTAAAGCCTCCCAGTCATCCCCAGGCTCTGTTTCTCTTACACACAGAGTTCTAATCCCATTTGCCAGTCTCACAACAGGATTACCAGTGCTACAGCGCTCAGTAACCAATCACACGCTTCCTCTGATCCATATTCTCCTCAATCATTGACTGTCTTCACTCCTGGGCCAGAATGCACAACACAAACGGCTGAGAACTTGAGTTAATTATGGTTTCAGACACTTCATAAAGGCTGTTTGTGGTGTCATTTAAGCATATAGTGAAGCGTCAAGTAGATCAGGGCTTTTTTTTTCTTTTCGTGTGTTATCGTGACATTTGAAGCTCCGGTTGTAATTAAAAGAAAGGCAGCATATGAGCGGTTTTCAATAACATGGCACTTCATTGATTTCTCCTGCACATTCCCTCTTTGTCTGTCTCTTTCCAAGGACACCTACAAACACGCCAGACTCTTGCTGATGCAGGAGCTTGAACCCGGTTGAAGGGTGGTCTCCCCACATTTCTGATACCTCATCTCGAATTCATTGGAATTCCTCTCGCGTCCTTCGCTATTACATGTGAGGCTGACTGACGCTGTGCACCTTTTACATGCTGCATGGAAAGCCACAATGCAACATCTGTAAAGAGTTTATTACATTTTTTTTCTTCTTTGCAGAGTTTAATACACATGCTGCATTTGTCTTTTCGTGTTAAATCGCTCTTGAAAAGATGTTGGAGTTGCACAGTGAAGCACTGTCTATCAAACAGCAAGTGGATAATTGATAAGTGAAAAAGGCAGAGGTGTGACACTGAAGGAACTATCTTGTGCCAGTCATGCATTTTAATTCATATTCCCGTGATAAAAAAGCAAAAAACTGCGTCTGTTTAATGAACGATAAATATTTCTGGGATAATGTTTTCAAAAAGTCCTTAAACTCAAGACCTTAAGTTCCACACATGAACAAACACACACCCTTCCTTTCCCTACAGCGACATAATATAAATTATAAATGCTGCAGATGGGTTGTGCAAAATGCTATATCATACTCAATAGTCCACTCACTGAGGGGACTACAGGGCTTACAGGCAACAAAAAAAAACACTTTTGTTAGAGATCTCTTATAAGATAATGCATTTTACTTCAAAATGCACTCATACTGCAATGAAGACTTTATCATTATAAATCATTTTATTATGTATTGATCCCTTTTTTTTTTTGTGTTTAATCAAGTGGAACACTGCCAATGTCTTCCTCTTATTCCCACTGCACTTATTAAATTTCGTGAATTTCCTTGAAACATGTGGAGGCATATTCATCTGAAATAGAGCAGATCTTCTCATTTAGAAAATCCTTAATTTGATTGAATCCAAGTTTTTTTTTTTTTCTCCTTCTTCCACTTCTTATTAATAAAAAAAAGGAGATGTTGCAGCCCAGTCCTGCACTCAGCCACACTTCGCAGTGTAAATCAGCAGGTAGCCCTCTGCTCGGCCTCGCGCACCGATGTGACCCGACTGCTTTGACCCGGCTGTTAAGTATCAATCATTGCGCATTAGCTGTCAACACCTGCACAATGCAGAAAAAGTTCGCAGGGGCGCACCTGTTCCCGAATCGATAGGAGACGGTTGTCCGATAAAGAGCAGCTGGCGTCATTAACACAAATCGATTAAACATCTTAACAACTTTGGGGGTTGGATCAAATGAGGAGGACAGAGAGAGGCGGCAAGGAAGCACATGACGGGAATCAAGCAGCACGGAAACACCGACAGTAAACAAATCTCAGTGAGCGGCCGCCGCAGGAAACCCGTGTCCGTGGAATACTAATTACACAATAAGCGACGGGGCAAAAAATGCACTGCATACATAAGCAGACCATAAATTAACTGAGATGCATTGTGGGAATGTTAAATAAACTCGACACTTGACTGAAACTGTCTGCGCTTTGAAGTCTATTGGAAGAATTACTCACCAAAAGAAGATGGAATAACTTCACCACCGCACGGATGGTGTCTGCTGCTAAAAGTTGTGGGTTTTTTTCTCCCCACGCACCACACAGAGGAAAACGGCTTATGTCTAAATAAAGAGTTTAAAAGTTGTCGTGATGAAATTAGTCCTGATGGCAGAGCAGGGCTGCTGGAGATCGGCTACTGGATCGCGCGTAAATGCTCACCCTTGGCAGGGATGTGGCAATTCTGATACCTCTCTCTCTCGCTCTCTCGCTCTCTCTCGCTCTCTCTCCCTCTCTCGCGCTCTCTCTCCCTCTCCTTATCCTGCGCAGTGCTGCCTCTGTGCAGGGAACCCCAGCTGCAGGGTTTTGGGTATGCATCTATAGCTCTCTTACATCGGCAACAGGGGACGCGCATCAGCGAAGACGAGACAGGAAACGCTCTATACTGAGCCAAATCCTCGCTGACTGGAGCGCGAGGGAGCCTATCGAAATAGTTTGACCAAAATAAGTTGGCGAGGATGGAGCCAGAAAACACACACAGCGTTTTGGCAGAGGGAATGAGGAGCCGAATTTCCAAACCTGCCAGGTTGTTTGGCAGCAGATGGCATGGGTACTGTTAAATGATTGCCTTGCTAGTGAGAAGAAAATCAATAGACAATTCTTGACACCTTCAAGCACTGAGAGGACTTGAACGCCTCCCCCCTTCACGTTGAGAATGAATTAAATCCTGCAAGTCACAAAGTCAAAATAAAATAATTACATGTCATTTTTTTTTTGGGGGGGGGGGGGGGCAAAAAAATGGGCTACATTGGCCATCGTTCCTTAATTTACATTACATAATTCCACATACATGTATCTCAGCTCTATTTCAGAGTTTTGTTTTCCATCCAATTAGCTGTATACTGAGCTCCTGCAGTGACTGAAGAATGCAGCATGAGGCCGGCTTTTCTGAACTGCTGCACCTCTACACTCGCAGACCATTGAAAAACCAAACCAGTATTACATTCCTAATTAGTGACTGTAAACAAATGTTTTTGCACCGGCGTCTCACATGCATTTGCACATATTATCTTTTTTCTACCAGCCTCCTCAGTGTAAACAGTTTGAACTCTCATTTTTACATACATTATTTCACAATATTTACACCTGTTTTCACGTAAAAAAAAAAAAAACACCCACCACATTTCACTTTAACTCTCACAGTCCTGATCATCAGTCATCCAAGTATTATCCTCCGTGAGTTTCTTCTCATGCTATTTGCATTTTTGAGACAGAATAGATTACAATTGTGCAGCTCTTTCTGTCATTTAGGAAAAGGAGCAGTGACCCAAACTAATAGAAAGAGCAGCCTCTGTCTGTCATACCTGGAAGAGCAGTTAGCAAAGGTGATTATTTGACACGTCCCGTGTAAAAAAAAAAAAACGTTACATTATAATGCAATGGTATATATTTAAAGGGAACGTTAAAGGAGCATAATGCCAAGAAGATAAAAGAGAGGAAAAGTGGACTAAATAAGAACTCAACTTAAAAGAAGACAAGAGTACAGAGGGAGAGTGGGGGTGTGATAGTAGAGGGAGAGGTGAAAGGGAGGAGAAGAGGGAGGTGTATCGCAGGAGGGGGTGAGCAGAGGGGGGAGGCTGCAGTTCAGCGGTGAGAGTTATTTAATTGGAGAGTGACATTGGGAGCCCGGCTCGTCAGCTCTTCCCCATCAATCACTCGCGGTCAGGAGATGCCTGAGGTGATGTGGCCCGCGTGCCGCTCCCTCCGGATCCCGAGGCTGGCCCCGGCATTTAACTGCCATGCCTCCATTACATCTTCTCCACCCTTACCACCCCCTCCCTGCATCAGGATGCTCTGACCTCCGCTCACCTGGCCTACTGTTATCGGCTCCCCTGTGACAAACAGCTTGATGGGTCTTTTGTTCACCGACTAACAAGGAAATCTGTGAAGGGTTACTGTAGCAGCTGATGGAGCATTAATGAAATATGACCTCCAAGGACAATCAAGTTGGATTTTTGCATAATATTTGCCACTGCTTCTCAGTAAGTAGTTGCATTTAGGATTTAAATGAGTAGTTATGGCTCTAATACAGCCTGTGATACAATCATGAACTGAAATGATATTGTTAGCCTACAATAATGTTTTCATACAGTCTATAACTATCAATATTTAGTTTGGTCAAGTCTGAATTTATATTACCATTTGGAATGGCTGAAGTCATTACTTCTCCTTACAGGCATGTAAAGGACAAAAATACAGTGACTCCAGGGTTGTAGTGCAAAAAACATACAATATACATGTTTTTAAAGCAATAACAGCAATTTAATATCTTTAAAAGCAGGAATAAAAGACAATAAAGCCTATCCATTCTCATACACTAGATATTTATTTCAACCACTATGTTTGTCCACTACTTTTATATCTTTCAATACTTTATCTATTACTTTTAGCTATCTTGACGGTTTATCCATTAGGCTACGTTAGCTAACAACTTCTACCCTTTAGCTAACTATTTTAACTGTTTATCTAATACTTTAAACAAACTATTTTAACTGTTTATCCATAACTTTTAGCTCACAATTTTAACTGTTTATCCAGTACTTTAAACAAACTATTTTAACTGCTTATCCAGTACTTTAAACACACTATTTGAACTGTTTATCCATAAGTATTAGAAAACTATTTCCGCTGTTTGTCTATTACTTTTAGCTGCCTGTTTAGACAGCTTTGCTCGCTTTCCAACTAGTTTTCACACACTCTCAATCACAGCATGTCGTGCTCTGTGCTACAGCTGACTCGCGGAGCTACTCCACAATCGTTTCATATACCCTTACAGAAATACCCCTTGGGGTACAAGTACCCATGGCTGGATACCACTGCTTTAACTGACATATAAATATGGAGTAATACTCTTAATAGCAAGATAAGTAATGTTAATTGCTGGTCAATTGCTGACCTTCTAAAAGACAATTGAGATTATAATTCCAGTAACTGCTTTTCACTGTCATTGAAAACAGATGATTGTAACATTGGAAGGCCAATTTCAGCTGTAAACAAGCTATTGATTTCCCCAGTGGACATTTAAAACATGTCGCTGTGCTCACAGCTTAAGAGCCGTCATAGCATATGTTTTTTTGAACAGCACTGCAGCTACAAAGCACTAAATCTACAGTCAGGCGCATTAAGTAAGACAAAAATGGTGAAAACAGCCACACATGATCTAGTTGTTCTTATTATGCAGATAAGAAAAAGAAATGTCATTACATTTACAGTTAAATTATTATTTTTTTAAGTTTATGAAAATAGAATTGACTACACTGCGTCGGTCTTGGTGTTCTTTAGTGCCGGCGGAGCAATGATTCAAAGCAAGTGACCTTTTTCACACTGTGATCTTGACAGTGGGATCCTGATTTATCATCAAACTGAATTCCATTTAGTGGTTGTTCTCATTCATCTCTGACTCCTTCTCTTGTCCATAATTGCAAAGACACATGCACACACAGTGAAACTGCCCCCTTCATTTATTTGATTTTATTCTAATTCTTTTTCTTGATAGATTTTTCTTTCTGTTGAGCCCAGACACTTTGAGGAGCAGTGTTTCTCTCGGAGCGGCTCAGCCTGTGTGGGTTTTGCATTGCACACAGTATGTGAACATGCATTTCACTACATGGTGTTCATAAGGCTGCAGAGAGCCGGGGATCAGAGGCGCTATGATGTTCAAGGGACAAGGCCGGGGAGTTGATGTCCCCCTGACTCCGGCACCATGACCAAAATACAAAAGCCGGACTTATTTGCATTTGCTGCATCAAAACATTCCTGCTTCTCCTCTTTTAAACGCAGGGATTTGGACTAATCATCCAGCAAGTATTGAGCGATTACATTTTCATCTAATGCTATGTAAGAGGGTCGAAAGATCAAGTGAACTAATGGATGACCTAATCATGGGGGATTGGATGTATCGATTCAGATGGTCATATCCTTATTGTCTGTCAGGCCACTGAAGCTGGAGGCGGATACAATCCCTCACTGGCTGAAACCACCATATTCAAGAAACCCTCATTGAGATTACACTAATTTAGCCCATACCTCTGCTGTTCCCCCGGGGGTTAAATAGATTACGGGGGAGGAATGGCAATCTTGCTGAGTTGCAGCTTAGAACTTGTCTTCCAGAGGTTTAGACTTGGAATAATTTAATGTAACAGGTTTTTATCATCCCTACTCCCTTTTTAGGCATTTTATATTTTTCTCATATTTCCTCACAAGGAGATTCTGCAGCACACAGTACCTCTGCTTGCACCCCCCATATATAAATTGTCTTAATCCTCATTGATATACAGTGTGTTGAAAATGTTGTCATGCTTGCAGATGCAATTTTGCCCGCAAGCAAAATTATGACTTGGCGGTTGGTGACACTGACTGCCAACACTGCAGAGACAGTCATTCTTCAAGGACAATCTTCTGCATCTGTGCGAATAATCAATGTTACTGAAAGTTTATCATGAACTCGTGGCATCTTTCATATCCCGCCAGGCAATAACACTACGGCGAATCGCATCTAGAAGTAAAGTGACATTCATTGTTTCTAAAGAAGATCGAGACAGAGAGCCCTTAAAAAGAGAGGGGGAAAAAAACAAATCTAGGGAAATACTTGAGATAGATAACAGACAAGTACAGAGGTCATTCTCAGCAATTTCCCTCCAGACGCGTCACAGCAGGCTCTGAAAGAGAAACCTCTCACTGCAGACAGACATGTTCATTCACCTCAGTTGGTGTCGACTGAGACAGCATCCTGATCCGCATCCTAATGACACACCAACTTGCTAGCATTCACCGGTCTGTGTGTCACGGAGCCGTGGCAGCTCGGGCTGTGCTCTCAATTCGCACTCAAATCTGCACCTACAAAATCTCTGCGAAAGGGAAATAAAGTTGTCAGCGGAGATCCTCCTTGTCAACACAGCCATTATAATATAGTGTAATATGCTGAAATCCCGCATGTACGACTTTTGAAACCGTGCATTTGATTCATGGCTGGCATTCTTTTTCCACGAAGAAATGTTTAAAGCTCCACTCATTTAAAGTAAGTATTATACATTTTAAATGACTACATGCAAGTTAAATGTTGCAAATACCGGAATGACACATTGGCTAATCACAGCTAGGTTTGTACAGGCGGTTGAAACCAATATATCACCCAAAATCAATAATTTAGTTATCAAGCACTCACCCCTTATTGTCTTTACCTTGCTCTTTCGTGGAGGTTCAGTAAACTTGGATTCACAGCAGTTATTCCAATGGTGAACCAGTTTTATTGTGGAAAAAGATGCAAACCTCTGGAATCACTAAGAATAGTTCAGACTAAACACTTATATATGGCTAGCCAGCATGTAGCAGGCATAAGCCTATTCTAGCTCACTCCTCACCAGATTTAGCCAGATGATATTTACTCATTTAGTGTGGTGAAAAGTAGGCATAACTGGAAATAGCGTAGGTAGCGTTGTACGCTTAAATTGCAGGGGCTAGCACTTGAAGGGGAGACGTGTTCCTTATTCATATGAATGTGACCACAGCTTCATAAGCCATGTCCATGTCTATTGTGATCAAAGTGTGTTTATCCGTACAGTATTTCGGTCTAACTATGAGTAGTAAGCATACAAGTGGATTTTGCTGCAGGAGAAGTTTCTATGGCTGTTTTAATACCTAAAGAAAAACAACAACTGGATTGTAACTGCAGTAAATCCAAGGTGACTATAGCTGCCACTATCTGCAAAGGAGCCACAACATTCTAATTTTTTAATTCCACCTTTCATGTCTACAGGGTACGCAAACGATATTTCTTTTGAGGAATATCACAACTAAAAGGTTGACTCTCGCGTGGGATCCGCTTTCAAAAATGTTTCTTCCCATTAAGACACACCAATCATTTAAAGAAACTGCGTGAGGTTGTAAATCAGTTTGCATCTGTATTCATTTCTAGTTTACACATTTCTAGTTTATTTGTTGCACCTCCAGAGTCAGGGTTTTCAATTAGGATTTCCCTGAAAGGTGGCAAGTGTTCCAAGCTTTTGACAGCAAGCCTAGACTGCATATCACCCAGATGCTTTTCTTTCAATTTTGAAAAGAGGGAAAATAATGTCACCCTGTGTTATATACAATGAGAAAGAAAGGAAGAGCCAAACAGAGAGCAAGCACAAACAAGACAGAAATGAGGACAGGATGAGACAGAGACATAGACGAGGAGCAGGAAGGGATAGTAACACAAAAACAAAAAAAAAGAGGCAAAGGCATTGGCTTTGTCATGACAGTCTCCTCTCCCATGGCGGGGAAGATGTGTGTTCACATGCTCCAGTAGTCAGCCTGAAAAACCCGGGCCTGTTGCATTCACTCCAGCAGAGCAATAGCACTCATGGTTGTCTGGCTGGCAAAGAGCTTGTTATCCCTCCATCCCTTCATCTGCTTGCTCCTCTTCCTTCCACGTCCCTTTTTTTTTCCCACACCACAAGCATCTGCATTCTGTTTGCTTCAACAAGCCCCCATGTTTCCTGGCCACCATGTAACAAGGAAACAAGCAGCGCCTTTTTATTCTTCTCGCAAGACACAGGTAAACACAAAATCCGCGGCCAACAGCCCAGGTGGCGTCTGAGTCAGGCGATGCGTCCTGATCCTGAAAATCAAATACAGTCCAGTCAAGCCGAAGCTGTTGCTCCCGCGGTGCCTGAACCATCCTGCTGGTAACAGAAGTGAGTTCCCAATCTCGAAGAAAAAGGGAACTGAACGGTGATAATCTAATGGACGCAATCAACCAACAAGTGTCAAATGGGAATACACAGGCATGCATGAAGAGCCAGGCTGACTGAATACACTGGGTAATGAATGCCGGTGGAAAACTCAGGTCTTCTTCTTCTTATCTGGCATATTTCAAAAGTTTCTCATTAACTCCAGTAGTTTCTATTCTACCCATTAAACGTTCTTGCCGTCTTTATGTGAATGGGATTGTCTGAGCCAAGAACACTTGCTGAGTCAGTGGGTGGAGGGCAAGCAGAACGAAAATACATTACCAATATTTCTTTCTTTTTCTTTTCTTGAACACAAAAAGTGAATATAAAGTAAGGCATTGTTTTTTGAGCAAATAAAAATAGACTTTAAAAACGGGGCAGCAGATTGTGTTCAAAATGGAAAAACGAGGACAAACACTCGCTGTCATGTCTGGAATACCTCAATTTGTTAAAATGATGCTGCGTTAATGCATCCTCTTAATGGAATACCCTTTTAAGGAGGAAGCGCATAATTATAAAACTACCTGTGTTGCTTGAGAATCAAGGATGAAGCGGCCAAAACTTTCCTTTCCAAATTGTTGATTTCCCTTGATGGTTTTAGGTGACTGTTTGCTAAACACCTCACCCTAACAGCTACAGTCCAATTATAGCTTGCCAACTGTAACTAGGCACAGCAGGCTGCGGTTTTCTCCACTTGTTGAAGCAGTGTGCACAGGGATGTAGTAAGAGCAGTACTTAAAGAGTTTATAGTCTTATTTTAGCCTTTCCAAAACCAAAAACACAAAAGCAAACATGTGAAATGGATTAATCAGTGTGATTGTCTGCTCTAATGTTAGATGCAAAGGTTAGCATGTCTGGCTAACTTTTTTTTTTTCATACATCACTTTGTGGGGTATGCTACATTTAAAATACCCATATCAATCATGTCCACTGTATAGAAGCTGCTGGGTGCTAGCGAGTGCAGGGTAAAGTTAGCAACTCTTTATTGTATTTGGGGAAGTTTTGTAGAAAGTGTTACATTTTCCAAACACATCAGTAAGTCTTTATAGTAAAAGTCTTTACTCTTGTAAGGCTAAAAGTGAAACATACGGTTTGAAAATACAAAAAAACGCAAACATTTTCCCTCTGTCTTGCTTGTCCAAGTATGGAAGCTAAGCAGCAAAACAGCGTTTTGTTAGAATAAATAACTATTCTGATTTTATATTTTTCTTGATTATACAAATTATACTCCAATACAAGTATAATTCTGTTTCTTTATTTACATGTCATCTGTTTAGTCTCTGTTGAGCATATTTATTAGGGGTGTAACGGTCCATCAAGCTGGATCGACGTATAGATTTAATTTAACCAGTGCTAGTTGAATTGAAACAGTGCTAGCAGCGTAACCAAGTGCCGTTAGCGAGCGGCGTTAGCGAGCGCCGTTAGCGAGCAGTGCTAGCTGCGTAAGGTGTGTGTGTGTGGCAGTAGCAGTAACGTTAAAGCTGTGAACGTAGCAGTGCTGTGTGAAATGCGCTGATTAAATGAATTTAAAGGGGTTAGCCCTGAAGTTAGCGCCAACTTCAGCCCAAGCTCACTTAAGATGCACTGACCTTTAAGGTGAACCAGCTATTCTCATTTGAGTGACAAGCCGCTCTCCAGCTTGGGCCAGCAGTCCTACCTCCAACAACAGGAGGTCTATTTTTATTCTTTTTATTAAAAGGAATAGATGGGTGTAGATATAGATAGAAATAATAGATATCAAGCAAGCTTACTTTATCTTAAGATACATTTGAATACTCAGGGGCTGTGAAATATCAAGAGCTATATTTATCAGTTTGAAAACAACAAATGTACACATCTAAAATGTATGTTCCATGCACATGGATTCAAGGAAATAAAAAACGGAGGCGATTAAATCCATTGTTGTGAAAAATGAGTGCGATACGTACACGCTATCAAGATTAAGCAATAATGAGTTCTATTGATTATCAATGTGACCAGAAAGAAGTCTATACAAAATAATGCTTTCTGTCCGTTCGCCATTTCCCACTTTCACTTAACTTGAACTCTATTTTCTAACTTCTAACACTTTGATTTCTCATGTGAGGACAAACCCCATGTTTGAAATGAGAAAAGTTCTCCACTGGTGCAGCAGCAGAGCTCAGTCCAGAGTGGCACAAGTTGATTGAGTTGATCGTGTGAGTGTCTGAGGCCCTGTAAGCCTTTTCTAGAGAGGCCCCAGTGGGCTCTCCATGGTTCAGGAGTGTGCCGGGGCCACACTGGCTTCAGCTGACAGGGCCCCCCCCCCCTCATGTCCCAGCAGCTGCCAGCATGAAGAGAATACTCTGAGTGGACATACGGTGACAGGAGCTGATGTGGTCGTCCACGTCCGTCACAGCTTTCATTTCCTACGCTATGCCATCGATTCCCCGACCGGGTGACATTCGTGACACTCTCTTTTAATCTGTTGCAAAGAGCTTGACCCGTGGAGCACATCTCTTGAGGATGAGAACAAACTCCAAATAGAAACTATCACTTTCTCCCTGGCTGAGGGAAAACCTCTCCACAGCGACACTTTTGGATCTGGGCGGAGGGAGGGGGGGGGGGTGTTTTGCTTTCACAATGAGAAAATCCCAAGGGGAGGGGGGAATATAAAAGATGGGCTACCAGGAAAAGAGCAAAAGTGAGCAAATTGCAAAAGGGAGTGGGCTGAGTTCAGTGATTAGTTATTAACAGAGAAAATGTTGGACATCATGACTCTACAGGGGAACATTGGCATATAATTTTCTCATGGATATTTGAAACCTGAGAGTTGCTTCAATTTGAGCTTCAAGACGAACGTTTGGGTTCCTCCGTGTGTTGTCAAAGCTGTTTGACATATTGTTTCAGGAGCGGGAACGGGAGGGTGTGCCGGTGTAGACACAAGCCTGCGTTTGGCGAGTGAAATTAAAGGTCATTTTGAGAAAGTGAAAATTAATGTGAGCTATCAATTTCAGCCTTTTAAAAAAATGTGACATATTTCAGCCTGACACATTTTAATTAGGCCATCAATAGTATGGCAACAGTGGCTAATGGTGCAGAAGACACAACCAGGATAAGTTGCCTTCACTTTAACTGTTGTGGACACATTGAAATGGCATTTAAAACGCTGTGTTGACAAAACTGAGGCTTTTTAGACTGTTTCTGCAAAATAACTCCATTTATGCCGTCAATATGGGCCAATTCTATTTGTGCTATTGGTATAAAAAAAATAAGAAAAGTGCATATTAATACACCTATAATCACCTAATATGTTTATATCAATACTGACTTGCGATGTGATCTTCACTCTTTGGATTTAATTTCTTCTAAGTGATTGTGAGAGTAAACTAGGCCATCTGCATGGATCTAGAATAGTCTACGTGATTTAATTACGTTTTTGTTTTTCCAGAACAGCAAAACAATCTTCCAAAGAGGAAGATTTTGGTTTTCAAAAAAGGAGGAACCTTCTTCATTAGCGACACACTAAGCTGTTCCTGCTTTTGTCCCCCCACCTCCCTCCCTCCTCTGCCCAGAGAATAAATAAGATAAGGGAGAGCAATGAACGCATCCATCATTCAAAGTGGAAAAGGGTAATTTAGCTTGGCCCTCCTGACAGCTTTACAACTTTGCACGCTATTCTATTTTAATTGGCAATCATGAATTAACTGAATGAAAGCCCTGTTCACTACCAATGTCTTTCTCATTGCAGCTTTTAATTGGGTTGACTTGATGAGTTCCTGAGATAAAACCAGACAATATATTCTCGTGATTGGCAACTCGTTTGTTGCCATATAATTAGGCCGCAGACAAATCAAACACAAGACTGTTTCCTCCTCATCCAGGCCTCATCCTTCCATCAGACACAGATTGAAGGAGTGCTACCTACAGTACGGTGAAGTGTTACATATGACATGATGGACATTCGGAGCAGGATTCTGACAGACGTGTCGCTTGACTCTGTAATCTGTCATTGTTCTGTCATGTATCCATGTGTCTCAAGCTATTATTGATCCTCCAGAAAGAGGTCACCTGCTCAAACTGTCACAATTGTTTTCCCACCCAAGCGTGATCATAATTTTTACAGGAAAAGGAGATACTCAAATGCTGCAACATTCTGATTTGAATAACATGTAAGTCTGCTCAAATAGAGCAAATTCTTCTTTTTTCTTTTTTTCTTGCTGCTGGTTCTTAATGATTAAAACAATCCCTGAGGCTCCTCAGACTCTCCATACACTTTTACATATAAGGTCAAATGTTCAAAGCTTTCCTCCATTCTCCCTCCATTTTAAAAAATAGGGGGAAAAAAAGGAATTAAACTTTAATGGGCTGATGAATAAATATTTTGTGTCTCCAGGACTCAGCACTTTCTCCCATTCCTACAGCTGGCTTAATTAACTCTTCCTCAAGCCTTTTGTAAATGAACACATCTCTTTCAGTGTCCTTCGACATTGTTTTTCTTCTTCTCCTACTTCTTTTTTTTTTTTTTTTTTTTCGGTCAAAATTTGTTAGACAGCTTTTTTCTGCAGCAATACGCCACATGGAGGGATGCATAATTATTCGACCTAGAGTCACGGTTTTAACTTACAGTGCAGATTTTTCCTTTTAGATGTAAGTCAGACCGGTTGCTTGAGGCTAGAGCACACTAGGGATGTTTTTGTTCTCACCAAATAGTATGCGAATCACTTAAGAATATAAGACTTTTAGTTCTGATATTCAGAGTACAGCAGGCCAAGACTTTGACTCAATATCTTTAATATTGAATCTTATCTCCTTCTCCCACATCTCCCACAGACAGGAGGTTAAGTGACATACCCCTCCTGCTTGGTCCTGCATGCAAGTGACCATTTGCTAAGCCCCGCCTCTCTTAGTTACTGTTACTACGCCTGACCAGCGTCGCATTCTGGCACAGAAGTCTTTTTCTATACGTTTTGGCCTTTTGTCCACAACCAAACGACGTTTTAGGTCACTGAGCTTTTGTAAAACTGACCAGGGTGAAGATTTTCAGAAACTCTGTTTCAGTGTTGACGTGTAAAAAGGGAAAACTGAGTTTTTGGCTTGTAACGTCAGAGTTTGGGTCGTTATCTCTTCTGTGAGGCGTCATTAATGAGGCAACATGTCATGCGACGGCGGCATAAATACATCCATGAACGCGGCCAATGCTAACAACCATAATAATGATAAAAATAATAACCATGCTTAACAGGGCTTTTTACATGTTTACACATAAAACGGTTACTCTTCCACTATGTTGAGAAACAGAGGCACTACGGAGGTCACTTACTGCTACATTGTGTGTCACTTGCCCTGGTTTGACAGTTCCAATTAAATTTTTGCGTTTTCATCTGGACAGTTTTTTTTCAACCGTGCTTGTGTGGACTGGAATTTTTTAATTTGTTTTGATCACAATGGAGGATAAAACTCTGTTTACAAAAAAAAACAGTGTACTTGTGGACTAGGCCTTAAATACCACTGGTAATTCTTAATAAATTGTGAAAATGGGTCCTTGATTTCAGACAGTGGTAGACAAAAGCAGCTTCTCGTTTTTCTTCTTCGCACCCCGACTTGGCCCGGCTGGAATGACAACTGACACCAGATTAACTAGCTACGGTAAACAAGCTAGTTATCTCAATGAGTTGGTTGAAAACTTGTTTTCAAAACAAAAATTCTGTAGAAGGAGTCCTAAATATGCTTTTGATGACTTCATACGTGATATAATGGTAAAAGATTGAGGCTAAAACTACACGTCATGCTAGAGGCAAAGAGGTAATCATTCATGTAAAAAATAAAGAAGCATTGTTCTTTGCATTAAAGTGTGCTAGTCTTCATGTACATATGACAAAAAAATGCTGAATTAGACTATTTTACAAACGTGTAAACTAGGTGAAGACTATCCAATGTGTTCGGCAAACGTAGCTTCATCTTGAAAAATAACATTTTAACGTTACCTGGAAGCATAGCAGGACATGCTTACATTTTTAGGTTAGAGTAGATTAACACACCATTTAATCCATTCCTCACACTTTTGCTTGTGGTTTTGGAAAGGCAGTGATGTTAAGGCACAACTCCTGTGTATGTCATGCATTAAAATCAGAAAGGACGCAGTACATTCCCTATCAACGCACCCTATTTTTTCCCTGCTAATGGTAAATTGTGAACTACAAATCTGTGTTGAAATCATAGCAATAAACAAAAGAAACCTCGCTGTCCATTTTCATACTGAGATCTCGCACGTGACGAAGTCTCGCTTTGTTCTTATATCACATTTGGTTTGTGTATTTGTTTATAGATTTGGGATTTAATTTGTTTCATTTTCAGATACATCTTCAACATACATGAATACAACCGTAATTATAAGCATATAACGTCAAACACGAGTTTAACAGGTTTGTTTAATGTTGTATAGGGGTGATTACTGCCAACCTCTACTATCAAAGAATACCAAAATAATTCTACCTGTATTAGCCATTGATATTTGTGTTTACAGTTATTGATTGAATTATTAATCAGAGTTCCTATTTCATAGTCTAGTATATTTTATGAGACTAAATTAAAAGGCTGTTGTTTTCCTGTGACACAAAGGTGGTGCCCCATTGAGGTGATTTAATGTAAATAATGTCATACTAATTAATATAATTGAGCTGCTCTACCTACATCATGGTAGTGCCACATTATTAGCAACCCGTGTTTATGATTTTATTAATATTAATAGTTTTATTGATATTAATTATCATTAATATTTGTTAATAATCAGACTTGCTCATACCTATTCCCAACATCTGTCTAAATGTGGGCTGCCTTCAGAAGACATTTCTGCACAGTCATTCTGGGGACTTTATTCTGAGTTACTCTCACTGTCAGTCAGAGTGCAGCTCCTCTTGCTGGCTTGTATTGTTTGTTTTTTTTCTCTTTGGCCTCTGTTCGCCCCTCAGATTCTGCCCCGTCACATCTGCCGGCAAGTGATAAATGTGACGTTACTCCATCAGAGGATCATTAAATGTCAGGTCCTGCCGTGACAGCGGAACGTCATGGCAGAAAGTCAATGGAGTGAGGGAGGGGTTGTGCGAGCAGAGGAATCGCCTGGTGGAAAAAGCCTGCTGGGAAGGATCAATGGCTCATCTAACACCCACATGCCCACTCCTGAACCAGGCAAGACCACTCACACCACTCACACACTCCCCGCCTGGCAATGAGGTAGTCCAGCTGCTCAGAATGAGGGCGCACAGTCAGATGCAACATTTTGTAGTGATTTGTTGATGTATTACAAGGAAGGTTGGTGAAAAAACGAGGAAAGTCGACTTCGCACTCGCCCATTCATACATTCTGTGTCCTCAGAATAAAATGATCTGTCTGGAAATGTCTTTTGTGAGACAAAACAGAAGATTGCAGTAAAAAGAGGAAGTGGCTAGACCAGAGAAAACTGGACGAACCAGTTTTTAGATCTTGAATTTCTCTTATCCGTCTGGTGTCCTTTAATATAAAGCAATGCTATGTGAAGTTTACCACCCTCATATGGACTGTAAGTATTGGATTTAAAAGTGCTCAAACCCATCTAGCTACCATACGGAGCCTCCGACATCCTTTTGTAGTTGTGGAGGAAATCTAACTCGAAACACTTTCTCTAAAGTGCTATTTATAACTATTTAGTTACAAAATACAAGGGTGTCAGTGATATTGTCACCATGTGAGCAAAAATGATCTCATGCTGTATGTATCTCAAGAACTTGGCTAAGTGGTAAAATGAAGCTCCTTTGTTTAGTAAAAAGGTGCAGTTTGTGCAAGGACAGATACTTTTGTCAAAAATGAATAAAAGCAGAAAGCACAGAAACTCCAAACTATTACTATTACTCTCCTCACATCTTATTTGTGCAGTTATATAGCTACTGTAAAACAACATGAGAAATTCAAGTTCAAATCTATGAACCTGTATTTGTGTTTCACCTTTCAACGCGGGTATTCAATTATTCTTATCGGTTAATGTCTTCTGCTACAAGAATCATCTTTCAAAAGACAAGATTGGAGGTTATTTTTCCTCACCTCTCTCATCATGCTCCTGTATTCAATACACACGAGACAGTAAAGAAGACATTAGATAAAGGAATAGCTCAACAATTTATGAAATAGGCTTATGCTTGTGGAGGGACAGATGAGAAGATCAATACCACTCTCGTGTTTGTAGGTTAAATATGAAGCTTCCTGCTAGCAGGCAGTTAGCTTAATTTAGCATTCAGACAGTGAACAAGATATAACGCAATTCATGAGCTTTCAAGGTGTTGGGAGGCGGATTTTGTCACCTTTGGACAGAGCCAGGCTAACTGTGTCCCCCTGCTTGAAGTCTTCATGTGAAGCTAAGCTATCCTCCTGGATGCTAGATTAGCACAAAGTCTGGAAACAAAGGAAAACAGCTAACCTGACTAAAGGTGTAGTTTTAAGGAAGATTATGTGGTGGGAGCAGTGACGTCCAAGACTCCAGGAAGGTGTTTCTTTTTTTACTTTTATGTGTTTGTACAGTTAAAACAAACTAGATACGGTACAACATGATATTTAGTGAGCTTTAGCTGTACTCACAGGCTAAATGTGTTACCTCCTAAACAGAGCCAGGTTAGCCGTTTTCCCTGTTTCCACTCTTTATGCTAAGCTAAGCTAACCATCTCCTGGCTGTTATTTATATATTTAGCATACAGACCCGAGATTTTTATCAATCTTGTCATCCAACTCGTGGCTGGCCGCCCTTTCTCAACAAAAATATGAAATATTTCCCTATTATAACAAATTGGCCACCCAGCTCATTTATTATATAGTTTATTGGGGTGTTAAGACATGAGAGAAGGAGAGATGCAGGTAGATTTAAATGGTGTTCCATTAAATTAATTGCAATATGGTGAAAAGATATGACTATAAAAACAGACTTTAGGTCTGGGTCTGATCTACTGATGCTAGGCTACATGCAGACATAACACTTAAACTGATGCAATAGGTAAGAATAATAGCAATAACGCTTCAAGCAATCCACATTTGTCCAGCAGTGCCTATTATTATTATTATTATTATTATTATTATTATTATTATTATTATTGTTACCGTGGTATCGCACATGGTATGGCAGAGAAAACAAAAAGGACAATGCTCATTTTATACGGCGTCGTTTTTTACGTGGGTAATAGTCTAAAGGCTATTGAAACAGTAATGTAGCTTCGCCTCAAGGAGTGCAAACAGCCAGACAGACAATGGAACAATAGGGATTCATCAAGCTGCAGCCTCTAAAGCCCCGGATCGTGACAGAGTTAAATGAATTGGTCTATCAGTGCGACACCTGAGAGACAGTCTTTGGGAGTCTGTCAAGATAAACTCTTTAGGATCTTGCGGAGGGTGCATTGCAGCAAGGTCATCTTCACATTGCATCAAACAGGGTGCTGGGAGGAGAGCTTTTGTTCTCTTGTGTGAAGTCCCATTTGCCAGAGGTAACAATTAAGACTCATCTGTCAGCGGATGCTAATGTGTTCATTCCTGATTCCACACTGGAAGACTTCACTTGCTCATTTGTGGTTTCATGGCCATCATTAAAGTCCAAGGTGTTCCAGGCAAATGTTGCTCCCAGATTGCTGCAAAGTCTGTCATTTGGAGCTGCATTTAAACAGCTGTAATATTTATTTATTTCTTTTTAAAAAGGGAGAGGTCTGCTAACTTCTTTTTCCAGCTTGAAGTGATCATCTGGTGAAACCTGAGTTAAAGGTGCATTTAAGTGTCATGCGAGTATGGCACCAACCAATCTCCCTGCTGTCCACGGGTCACGGAAATGGTTACAGTGAGCTTTATCAGATGTGACAGCTTGGGTCCAATAAAGAAGAGGTCTTTAACAAGAGTTCTTTTAGTTGAATTTGTACACAGAGCAAATGGAAGAGTGCAGCTCCCCATTGTGAAGCAATTTCTTTCTCAGATTCCGGCGTTGTTTGATGTTTTATCATAGTTGAAGGTCAAAGTTGGCCGTGCAGGGTTATCACAAAACTTTACAGGCCTTTTTTCTGCTACAGGAAGATACGCTTGACTGTGCTTAAATGGCAGCCCCGTGTAAAACTAAATTATGATGCAAGTGTCGCACATGCCAAGGAATATAACAGCAACGTATACTTGAATCCGAGCATATTTCAAGCAGTAATGAAGTTGCACTTGAATGAGAGGGAGCTGTTCGTGATTCAACTTGGGACGAACAGACTGCAAGTCAATTCCAGCAGGTCTGTTGGAGAGTGTTGCGGCGAGATAAAGGCAAGGCGACATTGTTTAAGTCTTGATCCTGATGCAGTACTCCTCTGCTGGGGGATTGCAAATTTACAATGTAGAAATCAGCCTCATCCATTGTCCTTCTACCCCCACCGCGCAAATGCGGAGAGAATCCAAACATTTTCCCTCCATCTCAAGATTACACTTTGCTTGTTTTCTTGCCCTGCCTCTCCACCCCTCCCCTGGCCTCTTCTCTTCGAAACTCTTTCATTTCACAAACATCTGTTGGCAAAGGGGAATCCCTAATCTCTCAAGGGCTTTCTTTCAAATTTCATTATTGAGACTGAATGCAGATTTCAGTTACTGCAGATGCTGCCGTGTTTGTGTAATTTTTTTTATTTTTTCCATTCTTCACTCTATTTGAATGGATTTATGAAAACAAAAAAATCTATTCCCCACCATACACTAAATTACACAAATTCGGATGGCTTCTGGGATAAAGTCACTTGACTGTTGTCTGCTCAGGCTGCCTATCACCCATCATCATTTGTTGTAAAGGGAATGCATGTGTTCAACTGGAAAGGTGCACTCAGTACAGTGCAAATCTCAGAACTGTCCCCAAAAAAGACGTTTTAAAAAAGGGTCCTGAAGCGAATGTAAACGGTAACAAAATCTGTGTAATCAATGGGCTGCAGTGGGACTGCCTCTCCCCTTCCGTAGTTTCAGCTGGGCGATCAATGTCCGAGCGGCGGGTCCTCTACTTTCCATATGCTCTCTTAGCTTCTTTAATATAATAAACAAACTCACAAAAATGACAAGAAAAGAAATAGTCTTACACCTATTGTCCTTAATAAAACAGACAAAAAAACGTACGCCTTCGAATTTTGAAGTTTCAGAAGCCCGCTGCCTATGTGTCTTTCTGCTCGCTTTGCAGTGCCGATGTAAAAAGCTTCTTTGCAGCCGTGACACAGCCAACGGCCGATTATGCATTTTTTACATGGATGGATACCCATCAACATCACTGAGAAAATGAACTTTTTTTGCTTCAAACAGCTGTTACACCACAAATGAAAGAAAACTCCACAGTCCAAGGACATTTTTCTTGCATGATGAATCTTCCAACAAGCCTATTTAACACTGATCTCTTTACCAAGATTGAGTTCAGAAAGTATGAAGACTGAATTGATATTCAAAGTGAAAGAAAGAAAGAAAAAGTATATTCAAACTTTAATCAAAACAGCTCTACTCTACGCTTGCATTATTAGTTTTGAACTGTTATAGTCCAGAGTAAAGCCCTTTATAACCACTTTTTGTAATTTTCTATTCATTTTTAAAGGAATCAGCACAAGGCTTTACATCTTGATGAAATCACCGCTTTGAGCATTAGTGGTTTTACTAGTCCATCTTTTCGGAAATACAGTAGTTTTTCGTGTTATCAAACTGTACTGTCATAGAATATGTGCAAGACACATTTGAATGTTTGAATAGGCTTACATTTCCTGTTAAATCTCCATGCAAAACTATCAGACTTTCTATTAAAAAACAGTGAAAGCCTCACTGCCTTCACTGGCTGCCTCATCGACTGCAACAAGGAAACTTGTGACAAGAGAAAGGCAGCCTCAGTCTGTGTAGAAATCACACTCTCCCTGTGGGACTGAACAAAGCTATGGCCTCCATCCCATATCAACGGCATCGCCTGGACTGGGAACATAATGGGGAAGCAGAATAGAGAGACTGGAAGGATGAAGTCCAAATGGAGTTAGGCGGTTATTATAATGGAGTCTTGTGACATTTTGAGTAAAAGAGACTTAGTACATTAAAAGTAGTTTGTTCTTCCACTTTTGCACAACAGAATTAAGGGGATTCTTTTCTTTAAGTATCTTTTGATGTAAAGCATAAGAAAAATATTCCTGTGCCAGGATGTCTGAATTTGTTAAATCGTTTTCAAACTTTATCGTCAAAAAAAAAAAAAAAAGAAAACCCACACCAGAGGAAATTATTTACTGCCAGGGAACATTTGAAATATCTGATAAATGTGCCATTTTGACATCACACATTTTATTTCTCAAAGCTTTGAGAAACATGCTGATGCTATTTATGTGCTGTAGAATGATTGAGGAAAAAAAAAAAAAAAAAAAAAAGCAAGTTTCCTGTTCATTTGTGTTGATTTGTTCATTTTCCAGCTCTGGACGCATTTCCAATGCAATAAGCAGATTCCAAGAATGCCTGCAAGAATACATGCCAAGATGGTAACACTTCAGATTCTAATATCGGTCTTGAATTAATTTGCTCCTTTCATCCGTCAGGACTCATTGTGCCTTCTGTTAATGACTGACAGTGACAGCAGAGGCTCTCTCGCCTACACAAATAATAACAACAACAATAAAAGAGCCTAACAATAGCAGCAGCAGCTGGAAAATAGCACAACATTTTATTGGTTGACTTCAAACATGAGGAGTTCTATTTCCAAGGTGTGTTTCAATATATAATACAACAGACTCAGTGTGAAGTGAAGGAGTTTTTATTTTAGCAACCTGACACTTAAAGAGGAGGAAGCCGGCAATTTAAAACATTTACAGTCAGTGTGTTGCCCCGATGTCCCAGGACAGAAAGCACCGATCTTTCTGAAAGACGGAAATCGAAGAGAAAGCCTGAGACTGAGCAGTCACAAGGATGTAAAATCAGCTGCTTCACAGACAATAAATGGGTTGATGACTTTCTGGAGCCATAAGATGATAGCTTCAGGTACTGAATGAAAACAATTATTTCAACTTCATCTGGGCCCCCCCTCCATTCACCTTCTTGGCCAAGTACGATGTGATGGCTGTATTCTACCCAGATTGCCAAAAGCTTATTATCCAAGTATCTAAAGCCATTTTTGTTTATATTGATTTAGTTTTGTTTAGCATTACCAAAAGGGACTTTACACTTATGCACACAGCATTTAACAAAGCCTCAGCTGGTGTAAGGCGCTTCTTTGTGAAATTGATTTTTGGTAGTCTAATTTAAGTTAATAGAGGATGTCTACTTTTAGATCAAGGCATTCAAATGTGCTGTTAGGATTGTTGTCATACTGCTTACAATATTACAAATGATATCACAGGTATAGTAACGGTTTAAAACTGCAGAACATGGACATTTTTAGCTATTAAGCGTGTGTAAAAAAAATGTTTAATTAACTAAACTGACTTTAATTAAATTAACTTCAGAGGTCTAGGCTAGACGCATCACTGAACAGATGTTTGTATTTATCCAACATGGAGGAAGAGGTCTCTGATCTGTGGAAGATTATTTTCACACCTATTGCTTTTACCTCATGGTCATAATCAGCTGTAATAAGAACAATAATCCACTGTGCTACAACCTTCAAAAAAATAAATAAAACTAGACTAGGTATGTGCCATATCATATTATTCATGACAATACCGCGTGGCAGTGGGGGGAGGTCACGGCGCCGCCTGCTGGGGAGACTCGGGAGTGGTTCAGCTGGGGATCAGACAGCTGGACAGAATCAGGTAATCAGCGACACATTATAAGCGTGCTGGTAACCTGGTTCTGGTCTCTTGCAGTAGGCTGGGTCCAGGGCGAGCCAGAAACCGACTCCGTGCTGGAGAAGACCCCGAAGGGAGCAACGACTTGCTCAGCAAACCATTTCCCGTTGTTTGCCTGAAAAGGCTGGAACCCACAAAGAAACAGTCTTTTTTGTTTTTTAACCCCTATTTACGGCATTTTTACCTGGGTGCGGACAGGAGACTTTCACAAGTGGCGCCTGAACAGGGACATGACAGAAGAGGGGAAGAGGCCGCTGGGACAGGCACTTCAGCGTCTGGCTGCAATGCAATGCAATGCATCGCGGCCTGCCAGCGGGAGGATCGTGCCCTCCTGCGGGAGCTGCTGCAGCCTGGGAGGGCGGACCAGGGAGCCCTCTGGCCCGGCCGGTCCTTCAGAAGATGACTGCGGAGGACGATCCAGAGGCTTTCCTGGACACATTCGAGGGCACGCTGGAGACGTGCGGGTGGCCGAAGGAGGAATAGGCGGTGCGGCTGCTTCCCTTACTCTCAGGGGAGGCCCAGCTGGCTGCACACAGCCTGCCAGCTCCGGGGGGGGGGGGGCTATCTTGGACCGGCTGGGCAGCACGCTGGAGGGACACCGTCGCCTGAGCCTGTCCTTGGCCGGCCGCCAGCTTCCTCTTTCGCGCAGCAGCTCCTCGACGCAGCAAGGCGCTGAATCAAGCCGGGAACCCACTCCGCGGAGGACGTCGACGAACAGGTGGCGCTGGAGCACTTCGTCGCCAGGCTGCCATCCTCCACCGCCAACTGGTTCCAGTGCCACCAACTGGATAGTCTTGATGTCGCCGTCGTCCTGGCGCAGGGAGGGATGGTCTGTCACTTGACGTGCAAGTTTGATTCATTGAGCTAGCTGGTGTTATCCCGCTTCGTTAATTCATGGCACGCTAGGTCGCTAGCTTTAGTCGAGTAGCCTACCCATAGCGCATTTCCCTAGTATTTTGTCAACATCTTGAATATCGTTATCGCAGAATTACCTCGAAATATCATGATTTGATATTTTAGGAGCATATCGCTCACCCCTACGGTGCTTTAGCAACACAAAGCACATTTTTCATACTAGTAAAAAAAACACTACTAACCAACTAAAAACTTTCCCTGCTGTGATTACTTCATTGGTAATCTGTAGGTGTTTTTCACAGAACATGAACAGACTAAAAACAGCTTAATGATGACTCCTTGAAGCCATGAGCGGACTAGGCAATTGCTATAGAGCAAAAATCTAAAAGTACATAACTACATAACATTCAGAAAAAAAACCTTGACCTGAAAGTCCATCTGGAGGTGGAGGGCAACAATGGTTGTGCAAGTTGCAGCCCGGAGTTGGAAAGTTGAAACTACAAATTGTACCTACTACGAGTTTGAGGTGCTTTTTTTTTCTTCATTCAAGAGCAGACTGATAAAGTTGTTGTCATGAAATATGAAATACAGGTACAACCCTACATGAGTTCCACTGTACGTACTGCAAAAACTTTTCAAAATCCTTGCAAGGCGAAAAACATTCATCCTCTTATACTGAAAGCTCACGGCTCTTAGATAGTTTTAATGAAAATCCTATCTCTCATCACATTATTATTGTTATTATTATAGTCGCTTTATTAAAATGTGTATTTACTGCGCTGTGTGCTAAAAATAATTACTGAATTGTCAGTTGTGTTGTCATTGTCTTACATTGATAAACAGCTTCACTTTCAATGGGATTTAGCACAGATTATAAACAAGATGGTTCAACTTAGTGTATCCTCTTCTGACTTTTGATAGCATTTCAACTTATTAATGATTTAGATAATAATAACATTGTGTATGTTGCTTTAAAGTGGTTCGATTTGATCTTAAAAGTACCACCACACTTCGAAACGTATAAATGTATTCATTTACCATTTACATTTGTTGTGTGTGATGAAAACACAACTTTGTTACACTCCTACTAATACATACACATTATATTACATTTTGTTTAGCTGACGCTTTTGTCCAAAGCGACTTACAGTAAGTGCAAACAACCATGAGGATACAAAAAGTATATTAGCTTCAGATAAGCCAAACCACTTTAAGTGCTACATACAGAAATTGATTGTATTATTCTTTATTATTTAAAAAAAAAAACACTCATTTAAACTTTATATAACAATAGTTATGAAAGGCAAGTGATATCATCTGTAGGAAATAGTATCACCACGATACATAGTACTTTTTCTCTGTGTACATACTATTTATGACATAATTATCATATTTCTATAATTTAATTATGCCTAATTAGTGGCCTTTTTCTGTGGTCAATTATCCCGTCGTACCGATCTCCTTTAATATTAGTTTATTAATCATCATTATCATTCTTACTGTAGCTAAAAGCATTGCTGTTATTAAAATATATTACATTTTCATTTTCTGAATGCAGAATGCTAACACACACACTGGCTCTTACATATTTAGATTTCAAAAGCAAAAGCACATCATTTGGTTTGATTTCCACACAAATATATACTGTATATAAATACAACCGCCGACTTGTAATTAGCCGCTCTGAAGCCATCCACAGTGCCATGCAGCTGCTAAGCACAAGCCCAAAAACAAAAGGAGAGGGTGTGTATGTGCTGCATCTTCTGAGCAGTGGACCACGGCTGTGCACATTATGCAGTGTCGTGCTGCTGATGCCATCATTGTAACCATGGAGAGGCAGGAGCAGGGGGTGTCACCACTCCGTGCTGTGCTAATTCCACTTGTGCGAGTCAATGTGCTGGTCGGCTCAAATTACCGAACATCGCATTGATTTACGCCGTGTGTATCTTCCGGTCAGTTGTGAGGATATTGAGGTAATTGGTGGCCATTCAACAGAAAACAACCCAGCTGGGTGGCCTACACAGTCCCAGAAAGAGGAGGGGGAAAAAACTCATAACAAGAAGCAATTGCTTGGAGCTTAAATTGGCTGCATATCGAGTACAGACAAAGTTATCTCAACAGCGCCTCACCACCACATATTCCCCCCTATAAAGAGGTGGGTGGGGGGGGACACTTTGGTATGGAAATGAAACACAAAATTATAGTAAAAAGGGAGGCATTCATCTCCTAAGGGGTGGGTTTGGGTGGAGGGCTCGGGACAGGGGTGAGGCAGCCAAGCAGTTTAACCCCTCTCCAATTAGCTGTGAACGTCCTTTGATTTTAATGCAGCGCTACAGACCAGCAGTACAGTACATGTCCCTCAACCCTCATTATTCCGCAGCCTAATTTTCTGACATAGCTCGCAGTCTCTCCCCAGATGTAACACTGCTGTTAATTACCGCTGCAGAGATGGAGATGAGCAGTGTGAAGGACGGAGGAGTGAGTGAGAGGGCTGGAGAACGGAGTCTGGAGGAGCAACTGGACTCCTGTTTTATTGAATCCGTGAAAATGTATCCGTGCGCAAATCATCCAAAACACCACCGAAGGGACTCGTGCAGTGGGAGAGTATGCTAATCAGGGCCGTGTTCCCAAAATAAGAGCACATAACTTAGAAGATATTTCTTGTTCTACATTAATGGTCATTGGGGAGAGTGTCTCATCTGACTGCTGCTTAAAGGATATATGCCTACAGTGCCTCTCCGCGCACCTGAAGACAGGAAATATATTTATTATTGTAAACTGACACCTTACATGACATCAAACGGCTCAAAACAACATGGTACGCTGACTCCGTGGGAAATCCTGAACTCCAGTCTTGTGATTCTATCAAGGTGACATTTCTTGAAAATTCCGTCTTCGTCTCCGCTGTGCAGTAAATTCCTTTGCGACAGCGACTGGTGATCCAAGCACTCTTCTGGTGCAACTATGATGTACAAGAGCACTGCTAAAAGGCAAAACACGGGAGTTTCATTATTTAACTCATAGGAATGAAGAGACAAAGTAAAAGGGCAGGCCGAGGGGATGTCTCGCCCAAAGTTACTGGAAAGCTCATAAAATAAAAAACACCACGAAAAGCATTCTTCCCCACACTTTCTCTCTCATAGCCCCACTACATAAAAGTGCCAAGTGCAGCTATTCTGGACCCATCTAATAGACCATAACTCTATGCAATTAGGGTCATCCTAAATTGGACATTTTTCTGATAAGTGCATTGTTATAGGGTTATTACAGGATTTAAATTTATTGTTGTAACCACGTCAGTGAAGATAGTTGCGCTGGAGAAGCTAAAGCCATTTTTTTTTTTTTTTTATTACAAAAAAAAAGGTCATAAAAAATAGCAACATAACTGTGAGGCGGATTATGCAAAAAGACTGGAAGTACATAAGTAATGATTAACAGTTTATTCAGGGATCTGTAACACTGTTTACAGTTTGTTTGTTTTTTTTCTAATAAAAAAGGAAAACAAACCTCCTGGCCATCATTTCTCACTCTGCAAATGTAGCCAAAGAAAAACAGCATAATTATATAAAGTATGACCTGTATTGGTCGTCACGGTCATGGTGGGTTTCGCCTCAGTTCTCTTTACACTCTCATCTCGGTTTTCTAGCATTATGAATCTAAATGGATATTTCTGGCATCAAACAGTGTAATTATTCCCTATTCTCTCTGCTGCGTTTGTGTGTAGAATAACTTCCCTAATGATATATGACACCATGTTGTGGTTTGGAGAAAATATAAGCCTGCAACAATATAAAACCAATATACGTCTTCACCAACACTGTGTATATTTTAAGCTTCTTATAATTATTATTTTTACTGACCTGTGATGCCGGGATCAGACTACACAGTATTTCTGTGTTTTGAGGTGATCACTGTGTCAGAGTAGGCAATCATAAAATGAATCAATAAATTATTGCCGTAACTTGCCCGAGAGACATCGGATCACAACCTACTTTATATTTTGTCGTCTTTAGGTGAATATTCAAATATGCCAATAAAATCATAACCCCCCCCCTGCCCCTAAAATAACTCACCATGCTCTCAGTAAATCAGTGAGTCATGATGACCATGATATATAACATATAACATTATGTCAGTTGAATTTTGGTCACAAGTCACATTTTCAAGTCATTTCGTACGTAAGAAAAAAAACTCTAAAATGAGTGCGACAAATTCTCTTAAATTACTTTCTGTCCATATTGCGACAAATT
>CALSCE010009814.1:10293959-10339946 GCA_943593645.1 Bovichtus variegatus
TGCGACAAATTCTCTTAAATTACTTTCTGTCCATATTGCGACAAATTCTCTTAAATTACTTTCTGTCCATATTGCATCCAATGTGGATTT
Source organism: Bovichtus variegatus (assembly GCA_943593645.1). Taxonomy (NCBI): domain Eukaryota; kingdom Metazoa; phylum Chordata; class Actinopteri; order Perciformes; family Bovichtidae; genus Bovichtus; species Bovichtus variegatus. The sequence goes on from CALSCE010009814.1 coordinate 10,294,050, forward strand.
TGCAATATAAATGTTTCGGGGCTTCCCCTCATGCTCGTCTCAATATACCTTATTGGTATTTCACTCCAAAAGTCAGAAACAGGAAATGTAGCCTAACTAAGAAAAACCCCCAGTAATAGCCTAGCTTGATGTATATAGGAGAATCCATTTGAGATTCATTCAAAGCTAAAGGCAGCAGCGAAGGATTGTCAAGTGTCCCAAAGGAATATACCACAAAATACATGATTTAAATGGGTCATCCTTGAAGCTGATTTATAGAAGTCTCAGTAACACTTTGCTGTGTAGAAACCATCCATCTATTGAAAGTTACATTTTTCACAAGGTGCAAAGGGTTCAGGAGGTCCACCCCTCACCGCCAGATGAACAACGAGCGCGTGACCTTGCATTTTCTTTCAGTTTCTGGCCCCTCTATCCTAACGCCGCAGTGCCTCGCCTGATGACTACGTTGCGTTTAGGAATACCACACATGACTTCATAATATATTGTTGTCTCCGTCTTGTTACCAGAGCTATTAAAATTATACCTTCATTAAGCCAACTGCCCATTATGGCCCGCCTGCACATGTAAAGGTTTTGAAGGCTGAAATGGACATGGGGAAGGTAAGCCCGTAAATGTACAAGTGGGCGTGTGAGCAATAGAAAAGGTGAGCTCGCGGTGGCAAGGTTACCAGTTTCCAATATCTATGAGAGGCCTGTCCATTTATGTGATATCGAGTTTTCACCGTGAGGCCCATTTGGGTCCTGTTCCACCGCTCATTTTATCTGATTTACTAGGCTGTGTGTGTGCTATGGCATCTATTCATCTGTGTTTAACATCTCCAGGGCCACGGGTTCACCTGCCTCTCCACGTTCCCACTGGAGCTTATTAACCGTTGTCGCTAACGGGAGCACTCCTAGTTAATTACATAAATGGATATGTACACGCCAAAATGTAGCACATCGTGGTTTTATCTCCTAAATCATTTCACATAAATCTGACTTGATGTCCCTCAAGCAATGGCTCCTAACGATGATTGCATAGTTCTCTCCTGCTTCTTGCAGGTTATTTTCTCAGATTGGACTCCTTTTATGAAGCTCACATGGTGTTATATGGAGCAAAACAGTCTAAAACATAAATGAATTCATCAGTAAATAATATCGTTAGTTAAATAATTCAAATGGAGCATCAACACAAATATAATGTGTTCAAACGTTTAGCTAAACCTCCAAGTTGGTCAAAACAAAAAGATTATTTCATTGTAATGAATTGCTTCCTTAATCACAGCATATCAGCTCATAAAAAAAACATTTCAAAAATATCTCATTTACGCTTCCATTTACTTTTCACTAGCTCTTCTTATTCTTGGAACTCATTCATGTTCCTATTGTTTTTGTCTGCACACACAATGTTTGGTCAATGGTCTGACATAACTGAACACACTTGTTGGCTGAACAGTATAGGCATTAGGTAAAGCATCTTCTGGACCCAGATCCAGAACAAAAGTGACTTAAGTGTGCATCTGAAATTGGTGGGGGTGCACAAGTAGCTACAGAGTGTCACATAGGCTACTGATACAGTGAGCTAGTTTATCAGGCGCCTGTGCTCCAAACTAAATACGTGCTGCAGACGCGCAGGAAAAACAGATTAATGCCTGAAAACTGGATCATTTATTTCAATTAAACACTCTCCAACCAAAAGTCAGAATGGAAAAGAAATAACGTTTAATGTGGTTAAAGCAGGAAAGTAAATAATTGATCTATAAATTAATGTGGGTCATTCTAACAGTATCTTAATAGCCTACTGTATAAAAAACCCTGCAGCATCTTATATTGTACATATGTCAGTATTTTCTTTCTCCATATTTTTCATTCTATCTCTATCTTATATCATTCTGGCCCATAATGTGCACGTTGCATTGCTGCACATACATGAACCAGTGCACATGGAGACGCCCACGCAGTCAGTGCGTCTAATGCATGCTTTCGCACCCTCGCAGCACGGGGCCTGCTGAGCCGCCAAGCTAATGCTAACAAAGTGAGCTAATGCTTCTTGCTCCTTCGACCTTCATGTGCATGGTTCTTGCGTTTATCAAGGACCACAATGAGTATGTAAATGAAAACACGGACCGTGGATCAATCACTGCTTTGAAAACGCTCTGGTGCGCCCATTTTATTAGCGCGCAGGCATTGCAAAAAACGCTAAGGAAGTGAAACGTTTCTTGGGGATTTAATGTGCAAGAGAAAAGGTAGCCTTTTTACACTTCATGTACGGTAACTAACAATATTGTGTATACGCAGTATGTATTCAGTCATAGTTTTGAGAGTTTACAGTAGAGATTATTCAGATTAAGTCTAAAGTGGATATCGGTGAGGTACTTTTAAGTTTGAAGAAAGCTTGATCCAGCAGTACTTATGTGATTTAAACTGCCCAGGGCATTTCCCCTTTATAGACTACAGGAGGTTGGTCAATGAAAAGGCTTAGATAAAACCAACATTTCATAGACAGAGCTTGATTGCTTCCTGAAGCCGTCTGATGCAACCTGCTTTACAGTACAAACAATGAAGGGGTGAAAAGACGGAGGGGCGGACTCACACCGAGCGTTACTTCCGCTGTAAACCATATGTAGAAGCTGAACCATCACAGGAAATGGAAAACTTGAAAAGGTAAAAGGCTTCTCACCTGAAGCACACAGAGGGAGTCTCTTAATGCAGTAATAATCCGCACGAATGTTTGTTTATCTGCTTACACACTTCATTTAACATAGATATCTGGAGGGACTTATTCAAAGCCCATGACAGCATCCAAAGTGACCGATAGTGAGACAGTTATTAATATTTTCTTTTATGTTAAAGACAAGAACACTCCCACTTCCCAATTGCCCTCACATAATGAAATGCATAACCCGATGAAATAATCCAAATTATTATAAATATGCTGACAAAAGCCTTTGATGCTTAATAATATATGTTGTTAAATAGTATAAATAGAAGTCACAGGAGATGGCAATGTGAAGCAACTTCTCTAATTGTACTAAAAGTTGCACTTGCTTTCGAGGTATGAGACGGAGCTAAAAATATCTGTATTTGAAGTTAACGCCAAAGGAAATATGTAGAGTTTTTAAGAAACTACTTTTTCTGATCACACTTTCTGCGAGCTTGAAATTTTCAGACAAAGAGACAGAAGGTTGATAGTAAGGGGTTTTGTTTGACATATTTATGCCTGATCATTTCTACAAAATTCAGGCAAAAAGGCAGAAACGGCATGCTTTTCTTTTTTTTTCTTTTTTTTTTTACTAAATCAAAACATTTAATTGGCGTACTTCTGGGCCTGTGTAAGTTTTAAAAGTTGACTCTTTCTGACCTTGCTAGAAAAGAAATCGATTATTTCCTTTCAGCCCTGAGGTGCTTAACGCGTCCTGCATCTCCCCGCAATCAGCAGATGCATCTGACTGGTTTTCATAACCAAAAAAAAAAAAAAAGAAGGAAAGAGTCCAAATAAATTGAGCGAACCCCGTACAGTCGAGGACTAGCCAAGGATTCATCACAGGAGTTATGGGAAATTAATTTGGGGAAGAATTGGTTATAGTTGCTGTTCAAGGTCCTTTTTCTTTCTTAGCAAGACAAAACCAGGGGGGGAAACACGCATGAATATGAGGAAGATGTTATTAGACAGTCCCAACTGGGCGAGACGACCATCTGATGTTCGTCGCCCCGCTCTGCTTCACCCGTTATGTCAGACTGCAGGGCTACTCATGCAGAAGACCTAGCTGCCTTAGTCACTTTAAGTCTCACCGCCTCAGCCATTAATATAATATTAATTTAACATCAATTTCAAAAATCCACAATAAACTGTATCAGCCGGGATATCATATTACTACCCCCGTGGTGGTTGAATTAAAGCACCTCCTGCTCATCTCGCATTCTGCTCTCACTCGCTATGATGTACAAAGACGACGCTGTCAGTCATCGCGTCAAATGTGGTGCGAACACTCGAGCAGGTGCAAAGAGTTTACTGACAGCTGTGAAGAGATGGGTACAGAGAGTTAAATGCAGTTCATGGTGTTGGGAACAAAGAGCGTTTGTGTTTAAATACAACACAGACGCGCACGCACGCACATAGCGAAAGGTAAGCAAAAATAGCTGCCTTCTCGCAGAGCTGTTATTCAATATTCAGAGTGACTTGATGCTTTCCACCTCATAGAACACGTCTATTTACTATTTCATATGCACAGTGGAGGATACATTTAACCCACACATGCCTGTGTCCAAGCACAGAACAATATGAGCACGAGATTTTTCTTGTTTTGGGAGCTTTCTGTGGAGGTATAAAAGGCACACAAGATTCAAAAAAAGCACAAAATCAAATCCTCAGTGGCATCCACGAGAGCCCCCAAAGGGACGAATGACACATCTAAATCCTTGATATATAGATTTCTATCAGATTTGTCACAGACTTAATGTCTTTCATTGTAATTGCAAGTTGGTTGTTGCCAAAGAAAAGCAGTGATCCACTTAAGCCATGGAGATTTTCTGTACAACTCTGTCAACTGCTCTCAGCGTGAGGAGATTGTGACAAATGAAATAATAATAATGAAGATGACTGTGAAGTTGAAACCAAAAGAAAAAAAAAACCCTGCAGTTCCTCACTCATTGTGACAAATGTTAATCACTAGTAGAGATCGATGGCTTTATATGAAACTGACTTCCACACGTTCTCTTCCTAAATGTCACCTGGATTGTCTTGTTCGTGGATGGTGGATTTCCGCACATCTGCCGGAAGCGAAAGCTCCCAAATCCCCATCTGATCAAGGTTTCATAAGCTTCATGGACCGATGTGTGAGACAAATTTCTGCTCCCGACATAGCGAGTGGCCTCTTTTCAGTCCGCCGTCTTCATTCAGACATCACCGCCAGTGCGTTTGGGAGGCATGGCATTTGCAGTTAACACCTGAAGGAATCTAATTAACAACGGACCGGAGTATTTAATCACGTCTTACGAGTTCACAGTGCATCCTGTACTTCATTGATTAAAAGTATTATGATTTTAAATAAACCCATCATTCACTGTCATGGCTCGGGCATTTTGTGCACACTGAAGGTCTAATCTTATAGTGTGAAGACTTGTCACAGCGACAACGTGGAAGTGTTTTGGGTCTGAACTGTCGGAAAAAGTGTAAGTGTTTACTTCTGGTGAAAGGTAACTCCGTATATTGACTAAAGTACTGTACTGAAGTTTAATTTTGGAGGTACAAGTGCTTTATAATAATATTTTAAGCTACTCTATACTTCAACACTACATTTCAGAGGGAAATATTGTAGGCCTACTTTTTTTTTTTTTTCTACATTTATATGAGTCTTATCGTTACTTTACATATTAACATTTGCATTGACAAACATTCCATAAAAAATGTATAAAACGCTTGCAAATCATTTTGGCTTGTGACCCCAAACAAAAAAAGCAACGTCTGGTTGGAGCCTCGATTAGTGTTTCGGATGTCTAACATTTTCATTCAAATGTAGCGCTTAATTTCAGTTAAAACTTTTAACCGAATTTTCAGAAAACTGGGAAAAGAAAATGCTAAATGAATTGATAGCGGTTCCACAGAGAGCGATTTACTTCTTTACTTCTCTTTATTTAAATAACTGTTCAAGGCCAAAAGAGGTAAAAGTATACAGTATTTCACAAATAAAATTTTTTTTTAAAAAAAGCAAAAGGTTAACGAAATGTCCCAAAAAAATTAATGACCTCATGAGCTTAGTTTTATTCCGTTACCTTTTGGGCGGATATAATGTACTTACAACTAGCTCCACCTTGACCAGCTGCTACATCAAAATGCTGCTTACAAACCTTTGCATCAGTACAATCTAATTATGTCATGTTTAATAATATTGAGTATTTTTCCTCTACTTAACAAATGATGTATGTACATATTTATCTTGACAATCAGTTTTTCTGGAGCGTGACTTCTACACATGTGTATAAAACATGTTGCATATAATTACAATACAGGAGGTACAATTCACAGCAGATTGAAGTAGATATATGTTATATGCTGTGTCCATTAATTATATCCAGTAGGCTGGTTGTGTGATTAAATTTGATTAGTTAGAGTGGCTCCTGATTTATTTCCTCCTGTTCTTGTACCAGATGTCTAATAATCGCCGCTACATCGGTTCCAAAGTTTCAGTGATAGAACCGACACACATGCACAAGTCTTCTGCTACGAGATCTGCTGCACAGATGCATGATTCACGTCAGGAATTAGTCAAATCAGTGACGCATCGGAATCAAATGTGGCACAAAGAGTTTGCATTATTCTGGCTAATGCATTCGGGAAAGGAGAAACCTGGAAAATTGAAACCTAAAAAAAAAGGTGGAATTTCGTTCATTTCTTTCTAAACGTTTCGCCAAATGTGCACAAATTGCGCAGGGATGTACTCCACATGTTGTACAGAGGATACCATTTGGTGGATTATGTGATCCAAATGGTAACAGAAATACATGGTTACGTAGTGACTTGGTGATCATGAGTGACAGCAGATTTTTTTGTACAGTAAATACACACCACTGAGGGATAGAAGAACGAAAGCATACGCTGGAAGACATGATTACCTTATTTGCAGAGCTCAAACTGTGCAAATTTGTGGTAGAACAAACAAAAGGGAATTTGTTGCAAATACAGCTGGATGTTCTGCAGCAGTTGCTGAGGAAGCAACAAAAAACAAAAACTAAAAATGAAAACAAACGCCATGCATTAGGTACAAGTGGCCAGGCCTTGGCGGGTAAGCAGCATGTTACAGCCCAATGACCTCGCAGCAGAACAGCAGCAACCCAAGACAGGACCACAACCAAGACGAATCAGGCCAAAGTCCAAAGCAAAACAACAAACACAGAATTTCAAAACACCCTGCTTCAACTCTTCCGAACTTGCCACTTAATAACAACATGACTAACACGAGGGCAGACACGATAGTGTGATTAAACTAGAATCAGCAGGGATCATGGTGAGTTTTATATTTCCGCTCATAAAAAAGGTGGCGTTATACAATTACCAGAAGCCACTATGAATGCTGCATGAAGAGAAGGTGAAAGTGGGCTGCAGGAAATAGCTGTTAAAAAAAAGAGAGACTTGAAGTAAAGCACTGCAATTTCACACAATTCTAAGGGTAAGCGATTTAGTGACTTTCAGCCCCTCTTGCTTTAATCACTTTAAAAATGAAGCTGACAAACAGTGGTGGTAGGAGGCACATAGTGCAGCATATTCCTCTCCCTGTACCGACTATTCTTTGATGTTGTTGTTTTTGTGTGTTGCACCGCCCCATCATTTGAATATCACACAGAGAGGGGGCTCCTACTCGGCCACTTGCTGCGCCTTTGTTGCCGTGATTAAAGCAGGTGTCGCGCAGGGTTGTGTTTGTTAATGACAGTTTGCATTTAAATAGCTGTCACTCCTCTGTCAAGGGGAAGGGAGGAGGGGAAAATGTTTGTTTCCGGGCCTCCAACGTACTCAGAATGCATCTCGTTTACATAAGCTTAACCTAGCTTTGCAAATGAGCTGGCAAACTTTTGCAGGAGTGCACCTGTGAAGACTCTCCACTGATGTCGGCAAGTGAGAAAAGTCCAAACTTTAAAAAAAAAAAAGGGAGGGAAAATGAAAGCTAACCCAGTTGAAAGTGTTGACTTGTAAATATGTGTTTACAGCAGGAAGATCTGAAAATATTTTATTCAATGCATATTTCTGTTGCACAACATAAAACAAATCTGAAATAAGGTGCAGGGAGAAGCGCTTCATAATTGCAAAGGGCCGCCAGATTTGGATTCCTCCATGAGTAACAGCTACACATAATGTGCAAGTGTCCTGCATTACGAGTTCTCCAAACTAAAGAGCAAAATATGACGCCGGTTACAAATGGCCATTATAAAAATTATTTACTGCTGTTTTCTGATCACAGATAATGCAAGGTTAACAAAGGGACAGTTCACCCCGAAATACATATTTTTCCTCTTACCTGTAAATGGACTGCATTTATATAGCACTTTTCCAATCCTTACAATCACTCAGAGCACTTTACAACACATCAGCATTCACCCATTCACACAGAGTCAGAGGCTACCATACAAGGTGCCTCACACTCATCAGTGACAACCATTCACACACACTCTGTCGGCCATGCCATCGGGAGCAATTTGTGGTTCAGTATCTTGCTCAAGGACACTTTGACATGCTGACTGTAGAGGTTGGGGGTTGAACCACTGACCCTCTGACTAGTGGACGACCACTCCACCTCCTGAGCCACAGCATTAGTATTAGTATTAGTATGAGATGAAGTAGTATTATTCATCAGTCTAGATCGTTTTGGTGCGAGTTGCCGAGCGTTGGAGATATCGGGCGTATAGATGTCTGCCATCTCGCATATAATGGAACTAGATGGCCCTTTGCTTGTGGTGCTCAAACGCTAAAAATAATACATTTGAAAAACTTAACAGCAATGTCTTTTCCAAAACTCATGACCCGGAAACTCAGGATGATCCACAGACCTTGCTGTGAGCAGTTTTATGGAGGGACTATTTTTCTTTCTACCATATTACTGCGCAGAAGGAAGCTTGCGTCTACCAATATTTAGGCTCAACACAACACTGATATAATGTCACCTTATAAAGACAGTTGCATATTTACACATCCAGCTATTACAGGGCAACATTTATTTTCTTCCAATACGACCAAGTCCAATATTTACTCTGCTTTTAGCTCTTTTTTGGTCTCCACCAACTCCCTTGTGAAATATCTGCTTAATTCTCCATTATGTGAATGTTGCTCATGTGGTAATGTTATCATTTAAAAGCTAAGCCTAAAGCTTCTTTGGCTTCATGTATTATTAAAGAAATTGAGTAGAGATTGTGTACATTCGCAGCTGTCACACATTTCTGTATTTTGCAATAAAGTTTGGAAGCCTAAAAGTCTGAGATTTAATGTGCCGAGGTAGGTGTCATGTTTCCTCAAGTTTTCCTGCATTTTAATACACTGAAAACAGAACTTGGCCCACAGAGACTGCATCATGGCATGGTGCAGCATCCGTTCAGAGGCAAGTGACAACCGCGAGGCAAACATGACATTTTCTCTACACTAAAACAGGTGATGTGTCTGGGTTGTATATAAAGTGTATTTTACAGGACACTGGAAGACTGGTATAAAGCAATTAACTCAAAATGGCAACTAAAAATCAAAAAGAGATGCCACGCTGAGGTATTAACTCTAATCAAGGCAAGAACGGTGTTGGACCCGTATGTCAAGAACAATCGTATCGTCCTTGAAGAGCAAATTCCTCTTTACAATAATGGCCCCGCAATTGCACTGTTTGATTGTTTAGCTGCCCTTGATGGGTCAGCAACAAACACCCAGTCATTCATTCATGAGCCACTTTCATCATACCAAAGTTGGTAAAACAAAGTGTGTGTGTGTATGTGGGGGGGGGGGGGGGGGGGGGGGGGGGGGGCTGGCATTGCCTTCTGGAAGTAATTAGCCCTAATCATGCTGTTCTGTAGCTATTGGTGGCATTAGCTTACCTTCGCTCTTAATCACTGTTTGTTTATAAGCACCCACGGGTCTTAAAAATGTAAATATAAGCGCAAGACTGAAACTTCAGAGGTGGCTTTATGGATATGTATGGGACATTTTTAAGTAACACAACAGAGGGTTATGAAATGAGTGCACTTTTTTCCGACACGCTGAAGCTACAAATTAATTGTTCCGTGTTACTGACACGAAACAAAACTACAGCTTACCTTTTCATGTGTGCTTTATAGTCAGTTAAACAATAATAAAAAAATTTAAAAAACACTGAGATATCTGCACCTTAAATCCTGCATTAATTGTATTATAAATTTGAATCCAGTCTAAATCCAATTCTATTTACTAGCACTGAGAAACCAGGTTGCTCATTACACTCAACCTATTGATTGCCTCAACCTGAGAGAAGGGAGATTAGTAGTCAACTTTCAACACCTCAATCAATAATCATCTCCCTAATTGGGTATTAGCAACAAGAAAGTGGACTGACTTGTCACACAAACAAGGAAAGAAAGGCTAAAATTCTGCATTTTGAGGCTGCCGGGTTTTAGCCGTTATTCATCTGGAGCTTGCTCTCGTATTTTTAATTTGAAATTAGGGTACCATTCCTATTAAGGATGTGCAGTTCATGCTGTCTGTAAAATATCATAATCCAGGTCTTACGGAATAATGCTACAAATCCCACAGGACTGAGGCACATGTACTCGTTAATTTGCAGACTATCTTCCATGGAGTTCTGTTCAATAAAGCTTTGGTAGAATTTCCTAGATATTCTGCAACAAAAAAACAAAAGAAACGACTGCAGTAGAAAAAAAGGCTACAACGTGTGACCATAAAATGATTTTAACACAAAAGCAGTTTGGTATTTTTCATATTTCCTCATCACAAGGTCAGTGACACTCAAGCTGGGCCTCTTCGATTGACTCTAAAACTACTGGAAAGCCTTTGCATTCTTTTAGCGCACATGACATTTATCTGTTATTGATTTGTCTCAGTCAATAAGAATGCCATACACCATGAGCACTTTTTTCTCTCTCTCTCTCTCTCTCTCTCTCTCTCTCTCTCTCTCTCTCTCTCTGCTTCCCATCTGGCTTCCCATTCAATCAGAGAAAGATTCAAGGAAAACAGTTGCACAGCTTCTCATTCTATCTGGATAATTGAAACAAATGGCCATTTGAAACCAAGAGTGTCTGTTTAATTTACAGACAATACGATTCTGCAGCATTTTGGAATGCAACGACTCTACATCAGCGTGTCCCATTCATAACTGCTAACAATGTAGCTGCGCTCAAAGCCAGTTTGAAGCGAGAAGAGCGCATAATGTAACAGATGAAGATTTTCTCGTTCCCTGAGAAGTTGACAAATGTTGACAGAAAAGTCATCAGAATACATTAGTTTTAATTGAAGTCTAGTCTACCAAAATGTTGTGTAATGAGCACGTCGTCTCAAAATTAAATGGGTTGTGCTCAAAAAGTGGAGAAAAAAAAAAAGACATTTTCCACTCTTAAGCTTGCCATAGAAACAAGCTAGTTTGACATTGGTGGGAAAACAGTACTGGAGTGATAATGGTGGTATTGTGATGTGAAGAAGCCTTAGATTCGTAAGATTCCCCATTCTAAAAAACCTTTGACTAAACCTTGTGAACTTATCATTGACAGCCTTGCACTTATCTTTACCCATCTCACAGTTTTACTTTGGAATTTCTTTTAAAGTTGAGGTGAAAAGAAGCTGAAATGTCTTCACACTTTCTTGGTCATACATACCTGTGAAGAGAACTCCAATTAAACCCTATACTCAGTCTCAAATTCCTTCATATTTGGTCTTTAAAGAAGTCTTACAATGATTCAGTTTAACCTGCAGACACACCTTGTTGAATTTACATAATGTAAATGAACACCTCTCTAAAATGCATTTCCCTAGGACAAGAACCAAGGAGAAATAATGACCCTGCGAGCCAGTGAGTGCGATGAATGGGGAGACATCTTGAGCTTCTCAAGGCTCAACTGTGAGAGAGACTTCTTCACAATGAACCGAGTAAGGACAGAGGCCATGGCAGTATGACTGAAGAAGTTGTTGAGATGTGTTCCAAACATTCAACCCATTGCACTTAAGAGTTTAGGCCGTATATTTAAACACACCTGGGCTATAGACGTTCAAACTCAATTTCACAACTCCACAAGTTTCATGTTACGGTACGTTTCTTGTGTTGTGAAAATCTGTTCTAGTAAATAAAAGCTGAAATGAATGTCTTTGTGCAGATTGTTCTAGAAGCCGCCAAGGTCATTTCCATAAGTGAAAAATAATGCATGCTGTGATTCAGATCCTCTCCAAATGAATGAGTTCTTCCTTGGCCAATGCTACACCCTTCCACTAAGTTTCATGAAAACCGAGCCAGTGGGTTTTTCCTGTAATCCTGCTGACAAACACGAAATATATGGCCTCAACAGTAACGTGATGAAACTGCAGCTTGCTCCAAAAAACACCTTTTTATTTTCATTAATTTGGCTAATTGTAGTTACTTTCATTTTAAGGTCAAATCGGATCTTGCAACAGGCTGCAAGGAGAGCACCTGGCTGCCTGCCTGAGGGTGTCCATCAGTGGGTCCAGCCCAGAGGAATTCAACTAGGGCATCAGGACTGTTTTTCTCAAATCCCAGGAAAATGAACTGTCCACATTCAAGGTGCAAAGTCTGCCAACAGGGATGTAGGAAGAGTTGATCAATACGATGTCCTGTACCTTTTATATTTTTCTGAAAAATGGCTCAGATGTATGCTTTAGTCAATTTTGTATATTGACAATGTGTGGACTGCGTTGAACTCCCGTCTTGTTTACCTTGCTTTGTGGTTCGTGTCACCATCATTCATATCTGCGCAACCAATGTGTTTATGACAAAGTGTTGACTAAAAGTTTACACAAAACTGTTTACGGGAGCACACATTTCTTCATAAATCTAGCCTCTTGATCTTGATGATGCATTTCACTTTAAAATTGTACAACATTTGCTTCCGAGGGAGCATGCCCCCAGAACTCCCGAGAGCGTCTGAGGTGCACTCACCGTAGTCTCTCAAACCCTGAGGGGAAACACTGATTGCTATTGTGACTAACCATAGCGCAAGCATTACAGTATTGTATAGTTTAACACTTTATGTAAAAGGGATTTGATTGCTGTTACTGTGTATGAAATGTGCTTGCTTGCGTACTTTTTGTTTTTTACTTTTCTGCCTGTTTTCCCACAAGCCTTGACAACAGTGTTCTTGTTCAGTTCTCCTTTTCTCCATGCTAATGCTATATTATCCTATACTATCACCTAGAAATAAATATAATCTTTACATTATTCATGTGTGCAATCAGTGGACCAGAGTTTGTTTTTCTTGCATTTCCTGGTACTGTGTTGTTCAAGTGCCCTCACATGAACTGAGAAGAATTTCTATTTTAACTTGAGGCTAAAGCCTGGGTCCCGACCAGGCGCTGCGGGGGACAGTTATAAAGTACTAGCGGTCCATGCCGTGAGCCGGCGCTGATGGTAGGGGAGCCGCTGCACCCCTTCCCCTCTACCGGTTCATCCGGCTCCCCGAGGGCCGCTGGTAAACACTGCACGTCAACCCCGAGGCCAATTAGCCTGCAAGAGCAGCCTAGTGAGGGGCCTTTTGGAGAGGGGAGGGGGACTTAATTCAAAGAGCGGACTCTGTGAGGGTTCAGCTATCCTAATCGCTAAAAGAGCTCCACTCCCAGGGGTACCATTCAGGCTTTCAGGAAATATAACAGAGTTTTATTGTTAGCGAAAAAAACAACTGGTGAAATAATGCACAACGGTGATTTTTATATAATTATGTGGTGTTCTGATATGAAAAAATAACAAGCACAGAGAGAGAGATCTACAGAGAGGTCATTAGCCCGTGACCCTTGAAGGCAGATCCACCCACAAACTGAACTGCCATCCACAAGACATCGCACGTTCGTTTTTTCAATTCAGCCGATGATTTGAGAAATTGAAATTTCATCTTTAGGTAGCGTCACAACACCAGATGAGGCTCGTAAACTGTAATAGCCGAGCAAGTGTGGGAAACGGAGGTTAACAGGAGAGCATGTGAATCACAAAACTGTTAATTAGAATCACACAGTATCCAAGCAACAGTAACAGGGCACCAAGTGAAATTAGCTATTTAGCAGCACCATCCTGCTCCTGTTGGCTCTACAGTTGACCTCTGCCATGGACACTTACTACCAATCATGTTTTACTGCCAGATACTGAAACCATGATGCTACAGTGAAATGCGTTACGTGGGCGACGCATGTGAACAGCTTCACTGTGGTTGTTTCGTCTGTTTTTCACACCGTTATTTAATTATTTGTTTCTCAATAAGTTTGTTTTCCCCCCAGCAGAAGAAGTACAAGTGGGAAAACACATCAGAGCGGGAAAAAAAAAAAAAAACAATGTTCAAGAAACAAGAAAATACAGAACTAAGGATTTAAAAATACTACGAATGTGTCATATGCAGTTATTTGAACTCGCACAGCAAAGAACAGATCAGGAACCAGAACTTAGCTTCAAGCAGAAAGCGGAAACACAAATCATCCAGTTATGCGAGATTCATATCTATTCTTATAATAAGAGCTCATTTGAATGTACTCAAGCGGGTACACAATTGTATTATTGTATAATTTGTCTTACAATGGTGAGGATAATATATATTTTATTTCTATGCATTGCAAAAATTGCACAGCCCACCTATTAACTGGGCCAATGCGCACATTTGAATACTTAGATGACATACATTTATACATCATTTCTGCCCTTATTCTAAATTTGATTCTTTATTGTACCCTAGAATTTCACTGCACATATAGTATGAAAATGGGACAAATAAAACCTTTGAATCTTGAATAATTTGTGCATTGTTTGGGCTCGACAACTGGCTACAACACGACCCATAAAGAATTTTCCCAATGTGGTGCGGAAGACCTTGACTGGCCTGCACACAGCATTTTGGTTGTCCACCATACATTCGTAGTTCTTGACCTCTATATTAAAACTGTGTTGCTCTGGTGTTCTGTCCATTTGTAGTTTTACCATTTTGCATTGCATTTTCTTTCAAATCAAATCAAGTTTATTTATATAGCCCAATATCACAAATTATACATTTGTCTCAGTGGGCTTTACAGACTGCACAGGATACGACACCCTCTGTCCTTAGACCCTCGCACCGCACAAGGAAAAACTCCCTAAAAGATACCCCACAATTAAAAGGGGAAACATGGAAGAAACCGAGGAGGGATCCCTCTGCCAGGACGGACAGACGTGCAATAGGTGACGTGTGTACAGAACAAACAACACAGTTAAAAATACAGCATAGACAATCTATGCGACAGAAAACATGATGCGATCGTATATAAAAAGATGGATCCAGGGGGATGTCTTTGTTTTTGTGTTTGTCTGTATTGTAATTCTACCACTTCCAGGTCTGTCTACTCTCTTATTGCAACATCTATTGCATGCAGGGAGTGTTTCCTCATCCGAATCGAGGATCTAGGGATAGAGGGTGTTCTGAACAGATTGCAAAGCCCTCTGGGACAAAGTTTTGAGTCCGAGCTATAAAAAAAATAAATAAATAAATAAAAAAAGGATGGAATTGATTTGACTACCCACAGCGCCATGTGAAAATTCAGAGGCCCGACTCTTATTCGCACCTCAAGCACTGTCCTGATGCTCTGCTGTCATTATACAAAAGTTTTGGGCGGCTCTTGAAAACACACTGAAACGCTGATGAGAGTATCCATAGTGTGTAAAAAAATAAATAAAAATGTTCGTTATCCTCCGTGTCACGATAGTTGATTGTGGACTTTCTGCTCGACACAGGCCATAAACCTTCACAGACACAAGCAGCCTAACAAGACTTAAGCATGTCTGCTCCAAGACACCACACCAGTGGCCTCTCTCCCCCTCTCTTTCTGTCTCTCCGCTTCAGAAAATGAGGAGCTTCTCAAAGAAATGCGACTCTATAACAGTAGCCTGTGTTTCCCCAAGGACACTGAGCTAGCACGGTCTGCCAGTCTATCACACAGGAGCACACCGCTTTTGTGACAAACTGGCAGACTAACATCTTTCATTCCTGTAGCTCCTCTGTGCTCTTCTTTTTCTTCCAAGACAATCCTCGCAATAACTTCGGTGGTGAGTGCATGACTACACAGTGTTCCCTGTTGCTTTCTGTTGATTCAGTGCGGCACACTGGTGGATATCAGCGCTCGAACACTCCACATTCATTTAAAGAATGTGTCGAACACACAGCAGAGAGCTGTCAAAACATCACAAAAGGTACAGATTTAATTACTTTTCATTGTGTGCCACGCATGTGTACAACACGGAATAACAACTATTCCCTCTAACCTCAAGATCATTTGCTTGCAGCAGAAAAGTCATGCTTTGTCAAAGTTTGCCAGAGGATAGACTCGCGTGGAAGCTCTATTTTAACAGGTGAGCAGCCTGGCCATCCTTAAATCCTCTAGAGGCTGTATCCATTACAGGATCCATGAGAGGTGGGTAAGAGGCAGAGAGCACGGAGGGGCCGCTTCACTGCACACCACACAACCTCTCTTTACACTCTCCCTGGCAATTGTTAAATTCACACTTGTGTCAGTCTTCTTCACAATTTGGAGTCAGGTATCTCCTTGTGGACAACGCTTCCCCGCAGTCACTGATGTCTGCGAACGAAACAGCAAAGTAATTCTACAGTCTGATGGCGACGCTTTCTGTTTTTCTTTTCCTTATTACACAGCCGCCTTAAAGATTCATGAGGAGAACTTGCATTCAAACAAGCTTAATATCCATCCTGTTTCATACTAGTAACAACACAGTCTGGCAGAGGGAAGTGAATCATAGTGCCCCAGTGACTTGGAAGTGCCCAGATATGCAAATGTGTGAATTGGTGCAATAGATTATTCAAATGCTTAGATGCTTTGCCTTTGGGGTAGCCCTGCTGCCGAGCCGTGGTCACCTCCCCGTGTGTAATAACCCCCTCCTCCCCAGAGTCGGGAGGCAGTGGTGACTGTTTCAGTCACACGGGTGACACAAGGTGACACGGTCTAGCCGGTGGCATCGTAGGCCACCCACACAAGAGTTGAATGGATGAATGGCTCCTTTTTTTTTGAGAATTTCCCAAGACTTCTAGCTTTTTGGAACAAAAAATCTGCTCAAAATCATTTTGCAATGAAATAAGCTGCTTAATTTTTGCCAACAAAGTGCCGTGTGGTTTGTCAGAAGAGAAACAGAAAACGGTAAAATTGAGGAAGTGGTTTAAATAATTAAGCTAAAAACCATTTGCAGACCCTGCAAATGCAACATGTCACTTTTTATTCCCAGAAAAGAATCACGGGATGACTCTGTCATTTTGAAATTGGAAGACAGGTTTGTTGAAGGGAGGTTTGAAACTCTTGCTTGTATAAAGCGTTGGAGCAATTGTGCCTTTAAAAGAATAGTTCATAGCTTATTTGCTTTCTTGCCAAGAGTCAAACGAAAAGATAACAAGCACCCTCATGCCTGTACAGTAAATACTGTATGTAGCCGTAGCAAACAGCTGGTTAGCATGTCTTAGCACAAAGACTGGAAACCGGTAGCCTTGCTCTGCTCTGACAGGAAAAAAAAGAAAAAACTAACTAACTTTGAGGCTTACTAATTAATAAACTTGATCTATTTTTGTTTAATCCGTACATAAAATAAAGTAAAAACTGACTTAATATGTGCATACGTAATTTTTTAATCAAAATATTTTTTTTCTTTTAAAGCTATATCAGGCTTTGGCTACACAAACAATACTTATTAGATGAGAACACCACTCCTGTCAATTAAAAAAGTGCCAAAGTGCAAGTAGAGGCTGGTACATTTTGCATGGTTATTTGTCAAATTAGTGACTAATAGGGAACCTTCCCCCGCTGCAGTTGGATCCATCTGCCACTGGTCTGAGGCTGTAACTGCTAATCGCTATGCCTACACAAGCACCAGGCAGGGGTATTGATTCCTCATCCTCACATCGCAAACATGTTGAATGACACTGAGAAACCAGAGGCGATAGACCGACGCCTTATGTGGCATCAGCTGCTGCGGGAGAGTAATTTACTGGGACTGTGTACATGCATGCACATACTGCCGCGGCTCGCACTTAAAAACTCCTTAGACTGCAACACGTGGCGACAGGTGACAAGAGGTTAGTGAGGAAGAATTGCGCGCACTTAAGACGGAAAGTACAGCATCAGTGGATGTAATTAAATCTCGGGTTTTATAAAGCAATGATTGGGTGTGTGTTTGGTGGATCAATAATGATGGACAGACAAGACAAAGAAGATTAATCAAAGTGCTCAGAAAATAGAGCACTTAGGCAAGCCATGAATATGTTAAGGGGAACCTCACAGGGGACAAAAAAAAAACCAAAGAAAACCGATTAAAATAAATGTAAGAAAGGCTTTAAGGGCTATTATTTCGTATTATCGATATTGATTTTGTATCCGTGTGTGAGTGTGATGTTAATATCTATATTGATTTGCCACTTTTGAGCAGCTTTTGATAGACACCACTCACACGTTGCATCTCATAAAACTCAGTTTTAGATTTTATTACAATGTCCGGACAGCTCCCTCATTTCCTCAAGGAGCATCGATCCGCTTCATATAGGAAGGATAAGCTCAGCACATGCTTTTGATGAAATGTGTCTCTTTTTCTTTCTTTCTTTTTTTTTTTTTATTAGCGTAGTGCATCAAAAACAACTGGGACTGGGAGCTAGTGAGTCAATATGGCTGCCGGCCAGGACAAGCTAATTTCTTTGGCTTTGCTTCAGATGTTTTGCATAGCATGTCTTGAACTGACTGACAAAGAGGAGAAGGAAAAAAAAAAAAGTCAGATAGAAGCAGAGATGGAAGTACAGCCTAGTGTGTGTAACAATCCCTGCAAATCACCAAAAGGGAACGTGTTGTACCGTATATTACTGGATGCACACAGTGCTGTGTTTGACTCTTAAAGCAACCACTATTACCGAATGATGACAGCTAATGGTAACAAGCACAAATCAAAAGGGTTCCTGCCCTTTCCAATTTGATTATGGTTATTGTTGTTTACAGTGGTTTTATATGCTGGACCCACAGGATTTTCCGACTCAATCTCCTGCAGCCTGCTTTGTTTCTAGCTCTATTGAACCAGAAAAGATGGACGCTTAGTGGATATCTGGGGGCTTTTGTGCTTGTGATGGTCTGTGTGTTCAATTTCATTACACTTACTGACACACTTCCTCGACATTAACTGTACGGAATCAGGAAAATCGGGCAGCAATGCTATCGCAGACAATTTCTTTGCTCTCTTAAACTCCCATCACTATTGATTGCAGAGTATAATATACAGCATACTCTGCACTATTGATTGCTGAATATATACATTATAATCTAGCTGTTACATCATATATCATTTCTACAGATTAGATGATTGCTTCCTCTCTTCCGTGAACAAGTAAGACAAGCTCTAAATGATCCTGCCTGACAAAAATCGTCTGCACTTATCTGAGAACGGCTTTGATCGTAACACTTTCTCTACTTGCAGTGTAACACGTAAGCGTGTTGTCACGTCCAGGCTTCAGCTATGTATGTTTTACCAGGAACTTCTCCGTCTTGCCACTGTCTCTCATTCCCTCCCCCCTCTATGAAAGCGTCTGCACGCAGTTTCCTTTATCGAAAGGTAAAAGAAAGACATCATGTCAACCTGCTCCCTCTTTGCTCGCCATGATGATAAATTGGTGCAAAAAGAGTTCAAATGTTTCGTCACTCAATTGATTAGTAGATTGACAGGAAATGATTCAGCAACTATTTAAATCGTCAATACGACCGATTTCAAGCAACAACTTTTGATCGTCCCAGCTTCTAAAATGTTAGAATGAGCTGCTTTCTAGTATCTTAAATCGAAATAAAATGAATATTGTAAGGTTTTGATGGACATATGAGGACATAAGCTTGCCTTCTAGAAAAAAATACTTTTATATACTACAACTAATTTGCAAAAGCAAAGACGTTTTGAAAGAAATGTAACGCTGACTAGATTACGTTGTTTTTATCAAAAGTAATGAGGAAATGTTGTTTTTATTAACGCGTCCGGCAATACACTAACAACATATTTAATAATAATGCTCATACAGCTATATTCAACTTTTTTACGGCTACGTTTAAGTTATGTTTTACTGAGAAAAATTCTGCACTGACTTGAGGCACAATGTGTTTATTAACGTTTAACTGAAACCACAATCTTGCCCTAACAACAAAAGTGTGTTTGTTGGTAAATGTATTAATATTAGGTCCACACTATCACCTCTGTACGCCTCTGCTCTTCGCCTGCTCCGACTTAAACTGTTACAGGTAGGCGGCATGTGCAAGATTTTGATTGAATCCGACAGGACCTGAATGGACCTTAAAAATCACTTGATAACATCAGCCTCACAAACTGCACCTTGAGCCAAGGCAATCAAAAACACCAATAACATTACTCACCTGGTTAAATATGGGAAGAGATTGTACGTGTTACAGTATTTGAGCAAAGGACAGCAATGCTGGCAATTGATTCTTAGCCAGATAACTGATAAAAACATGGGAAGCCAGGAAGAAAAGTGAGAAAATGATTTGAATAATGAAGCAAACTTGACAATAGGAGTTCAATGTAACCATTAAGAAACCATTTACTGAACACTTTGTCTGACATGGTGCCGGGTCCAATTTCTGGTTTCTATTAGATGTGTTCAGATGTGTGTGCGTGTGTGTGTGTGTGTGCATGCATTTTTAAGCATCTTGAATTGCTGTTAGATAGGTCCTTCAGGTCAGGCTCTCATTATAACTGCTCTTTAGTTGCCTTATACCTGCTATTTTATTTCTGTGCCAACACTGTTCTCAATTAGCCAAAAGAAACCTGAGGCTCTTGAAACTCAAACAATACATCTCACACCAGATGTTAATACTGTTAACACGATTCTGATGGTTTTGTAGAGCCATAACGGGTTGATTATCATGTTTCCATATTTACTCTTTAAATGGTAAGTTGCTCGTTTAGGTTGGCAGGCCCTCTGGTGTTGTATCTATCGGTTATTTAATATGCGCGAAGGCTAAATACTACTTTCGATGGATAAAACCAGAAAATGAGACACGTTGCTATTATTTCAGATTTGCCCCCCAGTTTTACACAAGCGATAATGTGAGAATAATCAATATGTGAACTGTTACAATGTGCCTTATTGTGTCCTTATTAAGATGTAATATGTGATATGTAAGATGTTATTGAATTAAGTAACTAGTAGCCAATCTACTGTGAAATAAGAAGCAATATTTGTAAACTGTGAAGCGGAAGAGTACACCACCTATAAGGGCGACAGAAGATCTGATTGGAGCAGAGAAGCGCTGAGAGGCGTGGCCTAAGTGCCAACAAGGGGCCAATAGGACCTGGCCCCAGCCAACCAATGGGAGAAGACTATACCTGAAAGGCGGCGGGTATAAAATATGTTGTAAACAAGAGATCTGTGAGACAGAGGAACTACTTAAATGTGGTCTGTGGACAGTGACATGGTCGTCAGCTGAGTACTTTTGCAATGCTACCATATCATCATGGAATAAATACAGTTAATATAAAGAGAAGTTTTCTCAAATTGATTTCTATGCCTCTCTATTTCTAAATAATAGAACACGACAATAACGAGAATGGGCACCTACCTGTTCTCCTCCACTTGCTCTCTGGGTAGCCATGATGTTTCCTCGGCCAAGCAAGTCCAATTCTACCGCTTTGTCCTTGTTTGGCAATTCTCTCAGAAAGATGCTTAAAATCCTGGAAGTGAGTTTCTTGACCCGTTTCCCTCCGAATAACACACATTAATTATAAAAAAAAAGGGAAAAAAAAGTGTCTTCATTGTTAAGCTAACATTAGCAGTTAGACTTTTTATCCTGAGGAGCCACTTCACGTTAAATGTGATTCTTTTTTTTTTTTTACCGGCGGTTTAATATCCGGCAGCTGGTGAGCACCGTGGTGTTTATTATAAAGTGTTTTCTTTAAAAGACAGACTTTCAAATATGTGCTGGAGAAGATATTCCACATCGTCCACGGTGACCGCAGTAAAAAAAATAAAACAATAATAATACTTTTAACGAGCACATGACAAAAATAGTACTGGGATAGCAGCCAATCAAAGTGCAGCTGAGACACAGGCTACCTGTGTGAGCTAACTGGTTATAATCATTCCTTGCATTAATCCACAATTATATTAATTTCTAAATTACTCCACGCCATTAAAACGAGACCTTCTCCTGCTGCCAGCAGGTGGAGCTGTTCCCACAGGGACACATAAGGTGTGTCATAATGATAACCTCATCGATGAGGCATCCGTGACGTGTGTGTGTGTGTGTGTGTGTGTGTGTGTGTGTGTGTGTGTGAGAGATCAGTTAACGGATGATTGAAAACACATAATCATGTTTAAAGATTCTAAATGCGGCATTCAGAGCATTAATTGAGCTGCAAACAACTATTTGCTATGGAAAGATATAGGGAAGGAACGGTGTCCTGCGCAGAGAGAATGAAGTCACACTCCCTCTGTGTGTGTTGCAATCCCAGTTTCTCTGCGCACGTGCGTATTAGTGCACGAGTCCCCGTGTGTGTGTGTGAGACCCCAGTTACTGGAGTTATTCTGGAGCTTTCAGCCACATGCCTTGCCTTCATCCCCACACAATTTGTTATTTACCAGATACTTTAACTGAAAAAGATAGCTAATACAGCGCATTAAATAGAAGTTATTTAATGTTATAGAGGCTTTAGGATGAGGAAAACACTGATGGGGTTCAAGTAAATATGCTAAATTGACTTCTACGATGTGTGTTGTCCTCTGGCTACCGTGGCATTTACTGTATTGTCCTACAAGGCAAATTCCAGCCATCTGGTACTCCGGGCAAGTTCAAGCAAATGTTAAGATGTACTGAATTTGCAACTATTAGCTGGCCCTGCTTTACTGCAACACAATATTTCAACCCGTTCCCCTTACAAGATAATAGAAAAAAGATCTATTTCACCTCTGACGCTCAAAGTGCTGTGGAATTAGATGTTTGAAAGACAAACAATATTTCTGTTAGAGCATCACACACATCGCCATACACTACGGCAGTGGTGGATGTATATTGGCATAATTATACAAAGAAATTGCAGTTATTTATGTTTCAAAAGGCACCAGTTCAAACACTCCTCATCCCCCCCAACCTCCTGCTGTTATTGCTGCGGCTGCTGTTGTTGTTCCTGCTGTTCGTGTTGCTGCTGCTGCTCCATTCACCGTTGCTGATAGTTTTCACTCTCAGCCTGCTCCTCCACCTCTGCATTCTTCATGTGCGACCAACCTCGTAGCCAGCTGTTAATTTATAACTCAGAAAAAACAAGAGCAGAAATGAAAAATGACCTAATCCCTTGGGTGGGGTCATTTTTTTTTCTTGTTGCCAGGCTAGAAAAGGTGTTGCGGAAGTATAAAGGGATTTCAGAGCAGGCTGTCAATCTCTACTGAAGTACAGTCCACAATAAAAACTTATGACTATAAAATAAATATACTGCAAGTTCAACCACCAATGTAAAATGAGAGCGTGTTGAAGATCCCATCTAATTGTTGATGCATTACTGGCCTCTAGTGGTGAACGAAAATATGAGGGTAATAAATCGAGTAAACAGCAATAATGCTGAAATAGAGGCTCTTAGGCAATTTGGTGATGTTCACTGTAGGTAAATTATATGACACTTGACAGGGCCAGTGTTTATAAAGTCACTTCAACGTTGACCTAACTCAGTGCTAAAGACGGTTGCCTCTAATGAGGGTAATCAGCCCCGTAGAATTTCCCTCATTTCCATCAGATAATTACGCATTAGAGTCACATGAGACTGAGGGAGGAGAGATACATTGGAAAATACAGTCAAACAATCAAGTCTCAAAAATGCTTCTCCGGCAATCTGTTGTGGTAGAGTTCAAAATTGTGTAAAAGTGAAACCAGAACAAATATCTGGATGAGAGTTTTCATTCATTCATTCCAATACGCTGGTGTACAAAAGTGCAAAGTTTCCGCTGTTTCCCCCTTCAATCAATATCTTTGATCATAGAAAACCAAAGAAGAGAAAAGAGAAATGTTAAAGCATGCGCAGTATGCAAATAAAAAGACAATCACTGGTGATTAGGGCACAGTAACTTTATTAGGGACATGGATTTTTCCTCTTGTTATCATTTTAAAATGCAGTTAGTTCACGGTAAACCATCGTCCCTCACCGCTGGGAATATTTCAATTTCCTTGATGATCCGATCAGCAATAATCTTGTTGTTTGCTGAAATTAGCCTTCGAGACATCAAATCGAAGGGCCCCCCTAAATTGCCAAACAAAGCGTTTATTAAGAGAGGTTACACCAACAAAACAAAAAAAAAACAATGCTTCTTTCAGTACTTACAAACTTAAATACATGAATGAGAAGGTTATAAGACTTTGCACTCAGTTTAATGCTGCATTAAATGAATTAAATCACTTGATGCTCTGTGATCAGATTTGAAAAGCATACACACCATCAACATCCAGGAGTATTCCTCCGGCTTCTCTGACTATTACCACTCCGGCAGCAATGTCCCAGCAGTGGATCCCAATCTCAAAGAAGGCCTCCGACGCCCCCGACGCCACCAGACACATGTTAGTGGCAGCTGTCCCCGACCCACGGAGCCTGTCAGGACATACCGGTTGGATATGAATGAATACAAGTAGGCTACACTGCCCTACAAAAAGGCAGCAAACAGTAACTATAGATGGAGGGAAGTGGAGGGAAAAGGGTTTCAAATGTCCAGGCCTGGCTGGCAAACTGTAACACATAGAAAAGGGCAGATCTTTGCATATTTCTTGTTGAACTAAGTGATTTTAAGGTAACTTAACCGCACCAAATTGAATGAAATCCACTGGAAGTTGACATGGTGGTTACAGCTACTCTGCTAAGCTAGTTATCTTCAGGCATTTAGCTAACAGTTTTATTTTTTTCTCTATCGTGAGTCGATATACTGTTGCTACGGTAAAGCAGTTTATCAGAATGGATATTTCACGCTTACAGATAACAGCTAGGGAAACAGATATGTTGGCAATTTGAACTAGTTTGTTTAACTAGTAGCCTATACTGTATATACAGGTCACAGTTCATTGGATATGCATGTAGTTTCGCTAGATGTGTATGTCCGTCTAATATTTATATTCATTTACAATTTAATGTGTCGCAGGGATGACGTTTTTTTTCTAATTTGATTTTTGCGTTGGATTTTGCATAGTTGCAGAAAACAAGCTCTATGGCAAACAAATGTTTCTGATACTTACACCACTTTCGTGATTTTTGAAGTGTGAATGCAATCCTGCAACGCTAATGATATAACGAACTACACCACGGTTGCATGACTTCATGTCAACCACCACGAAGCTAAAAAGCCAAAAAGTCCGATTCCGGACAAAAAGTATTTGGTGATTGTGTTTTGCCGTTGTAGGGCAGCACACTGCGTAACAATGAGTCAGTGTGCAACACCACTCACCCATGCACTGGGATGCAGAGGATCTTCTTCATGGTGGAATAGATCTTGTTTACTTTCTCTGCTGTCCTGTCAGTTCCATGCTCGGAGATGATAATGGTCTTTTTGATGTCTGCAATGAAAGCATAAAAAATCAGTTACTGTTGTGTATAATTGCAGGTGTGACGGTTACTGTAAAGGTGCACGCACTCACACATACAGTACCAGTCAAAGCATAGACTATAGGTCAAAAGTCCTCTAGATGGAATGTGTGTAGCCTTTTTCATCTCCAGAGGATTCTGCTTGAATGCTCTCTTATCCTAATTTGTTCTTAGAAAAATTATTAATTACGTTTCAATTTCAAAAGCAAGGCAAAGGATGTCACATGTTTGTGGTCAATGCAAAACTCAGTTTGTGTTATTTCCTACTTGTTTTCCATTTTCAAATATGCAAAACTAGTTGAAACTTTTGACTGGTACTGCACAGAAATAAGACCTTACCCGTTTCATCGGACACGTGAATCGGTTCATCATTGCAGTAGGCTCCATGGCCCTTCCTTGCCTTATACATCTTGTCTTCAAAGCAGCTGTACACCACACCAAACTCCAACTGAAAACAGACGTCATGATTTTACCTTTCACATACTGTAAAAAGTGTGGATAAACTTTTATTGACGCTCTTTGATTTGACATACCTCCTTATTGACAGCAAAGGCAATAGACACAGCCACGAACGGGAATCTGTGAATAAGTAGTTTAATGTGCATCAGATCAGATTGTTTGTGATTATGGTATATCCTGAAAAAAGGGCATTTTTTCTTTCCCTGTGCATCTATTAATAGGTATTGTAAAAGAAGCATTTCAGAAATGATGGTTAAGAAAATTCCTTGAAGGAGGTTTTTGGAAAATAAGCGTTTGTTTCCCCCTGATTCCAGTCTTTATGCTATGCTAAGCTAACTGTCTCCTAGCTCATATTTAGATTCTGTGAATATTTGGTGGCATGCAATAAAACCATACCTAATTTATTGGCGAATAACTTCTACTGCTTCTTGTAATAATACAGATGTTGAGTTTGTGCCGTTTGGTTTATCAGGTGAAAGTAAATCCATTGACACAAAACATGGTCCTTTAGCAACACTGACATCTTACCGATGCACGAAGTTTGTGGTGCCGTCCACAGGGTCGATGATCCATGTAGGTTTATCAGTTAAGATACACAGCTCCCCCTTTGACATGGACTCTTCTCCAATGAAACTGCAGCACAAAAGAAGCAATAACATATAGCAAGATATTACACCAAGAACAACAATTCATATACAGGTGTGTGTGTGTCTCGGTCCATGTCTCACCAGTGTGTGCCTTCTCCAAATCCTTTTTTAAGAGAATCGATGATTTTTTTCTCCACCCTCTTGTCAGTCTGGGTGACAAGGTCTACAGTGCAGCTCTTTGTCTCGACATTTATGTCACCATCCCCTGCTTTCCTAATTACCTAAAAAAAAAAAAAGAATGGCAAACCATTGGCACATGCTTAGGTATCACTGGGATAAAATAGGGCACATTTCATATTTTGATCATCACAAAATCTTCCAAAATATTCAACACTGGAGAAGAAATACATTCAGAAGGCTCTTACGTACCGCTCCAGCCTCTCTTGCCACTTGAACAGCAAAGTCATATTCTTTCTTCCATGGGTCAGCCATTATGTTTGTATGGGGGGCTTACTGAGAACCTGTAAAATGAATAAAAGCTTGTAAATGTGCAGCAATGACTTGTACATGAGTAAAAGCGTCATGCCACATATTAGAAATGCAATAAAACTAAAGACAAAATCATGAGAATCTTTTTATTCTTTAAGTCTTGTCTGGCGTAAAAGGTGTGAACGCCAAGGCCAGATCTCTCCATCTCAAAACAATAGCAGTCCTGCATGCTTAGCACACTCGTCCTACAACAGAGTGAGTCATGCAACCCTTCCGCAGCTGGCATCTCTCTGTAACCGCATTGTATTCAATCCCCACAAGAGGCCTACAGGTTTAAGACTTTAAAATGTGAGGAAACCGTGATGCTGGCGAGGGCGTAGCCTTTAGATGTGGGGCAGGGCACAAAAAGTCAAAGGTTCTCCAGTAAAATAAAAATAAATGAAATGCATGTACATGGCATTACTGGCATTTTATGTTTTACAACACTTTATTTTAAAATGTGTCATATCATGCTTTTGCAAATCGCAGGCAGTCTCATCGGTGAAAGAAGTATTCAGATCCTTTACTTAAATAAAAGTACTAATACTGTAATGAAACTACTCTACTACAAGTAAAAGTATGTATTATCAGCTAAATGCACTTGAAGTATGAAAAGTAAAGTAAAGATATTGATTGTGCAGTAAAACATATAAATAAATATATATACATATATATATATATAAATAAATATATATATAAATAAATAAATATAAATAAATATATATATATATAAATAAATGTATATATATAAATAAATATATAAATATAAATAAATATATAAATATATATATATATATATAAATAAACATATATATATATATATATATAAATAAACATATATATATAAATAAACATATATATATAAATAAACATATATATATAAATATATATAT
The DNA here is from genome assembly GCA_943593645.1 of Bovichtus variegatus. Taxonomy (NCBI): domain Eukaryota; kingdom Metazoa; phylum Chordata; class Actinopteri; order Perciformes; family Bovichtidae; genus Bovichtus; species Bovichtus variegatus. The sequence continues at coordinate 10,321,775 of CALSCE010009814.1, forward strand.
ATATATATATATAAATAAACATACATATATATATATAAATATATAATAATATTTATATATATATGATGTTTTTGGATTGATATTACTGCATTAATTTGTGTTACGTTTTACTGCTGTAGATGTTATCTGAAAATTAGACCTAACTAAAGCTGCAAATGTGGTGGAGTAAAACTAAAACTCAGTAGTTTACTCAGTAAACTCAGTAAAACTCAAATGTGTACTTAACTACAGTACTTGAGTAAATGTACTTTGTTACATTCCCCCACTGGGTAGTCGAATAGAAATGAAAAAAATACTCAAAATTTGTTAAAACCACATGTAGCGTTTGTTGATGCTCGATAAACATTGTGTGTGCATCTTTATTGCGCTGTTGTAGAACATCCTGTAGTCAGTTCGTCACGCTGCCCTTCATATGCATTATCTCTGCTGTGAAGGGTTTTTGGTGATAAGTTACACAATAATTACAAAAAGTCAGAGTTAATAGACAATTATCCATCCACTATGACCATAAGCACACACACCTTTGCACCTTTTATGCACACCCATGTATCATCCATGCACTGCTATAAAATGATTTAAAAAAAAAAAAAACCTTACCTTGTGAAGTCAGGTGTTGAAAAGGCAGCTCCTAGATGCTAGTGCACTTTCTTTTGAAAAAAAATCAACCTTAAGTTCCCTTATTGGAGAGATGAAGCAACAACTAGAAGCTGGGAAAAGTACTAGCACCGCCCTCACGTTTCTTCATAGCGACTCAAAGACAAAAAAAAAAAAAAAAAAAACCTTCCCCACAACCACATAACTGAGCAGTGAGTTCAACACGGGCATTGATATAGTTAGTGGAAACTTTTGGTGTCTTCTTAATTGAGGAAGACACACCCTGCTGTGAAAATCTCTGTCACATACAGCAACAGCTGACGCGACTAGTAATTAAATTCTGAACAGCAAATCATCTTAAACATATTCTTAGTGCTGGTATCATAAACTTCATAGATAGGTGAAAATCTTACTTTTGTTTTTTTTTTTTTGGGGGGGGGGTGTACATTCCAGTTCCTGACTTAGTTTTAACATGGGATTTGGAGCGACAAACAAAAGCTCCTGTTAGTATTATATTCCCTGACAGTTTTCACAGCTATTGAGCTCTTCCTCTATGTCCTTTTATTGTATTCCACTAGTGGAAAAAAAAAAAAAAAAAAAAGTTCCCTGGTGAGTCTGCCCCGTTTCTTACTGTGCAAGTCTTGGCAATATCCGCAAGAACTGAATGAAAGTATACACCCCAGGTACACAGATCTAGACATGTTCCTTTCCCACATTTATGAGTCAAAGTAAGTCCGGAGGGAGTGTAAAACACTATTCTCCAAAAATCTTCAAGCTACTTCTCTTAAAACAGCGAAGGTTGCCTTAAAGGAAGTCGTACCTTGCTGCAAGACAAGAGTGTTGAATTAGCGGTCAATGCTGCATGTCTCAAGAAAATGACATTATGCCTCTTTACCTTTTACTTGCTTACAACCTGAAATGTTGAAACAAGGCGTTAAAAAAATTCTAATAATAAAAAAAATAAAAAAAAACAGAAACAGTGCGAATGTGGATTTTTACGAGGGCTCGTTCAGGCATGATGAATGCATGATCCCCGCCACACCTTGCGCAACTTATAGTGATGTGTTGAGTGACCTGTTTTGTGAGTTTGCAAATGCACTAGTAAATGCCGGGTGAGTACGAAAGCAAATGTTCAACTATCTGATCTTCTTGAAGCAGGTTAGTGATATGTGCATCGTCATGTGCCAACTATTTTTGTTGAACAATGACGGGGAACACTGCCGTCCTGCTACACACGTTGCTGGATCCACTAGAAATCCTGATTTTACAAAGCCGTGCAGCCAAAATAAACAAAGCTCTGTTGTGTTGAATTTAACACATCAGTATGTGGTATCGTGGAAGAGGGCGTTTGTTGAAAGTTTTTGTCTTACCGGGAGCAGCGGGAGAGCAGTTGTCGCCCTGTTGTCCCTGTTGTGCACTAAATATAAGGCGCTCTCGAAAATGTTGGGAGACAGGCTGAGGGAAGCGATAGGAGAAGCAAAACAAATACATCAGTCCCGCTGTCTCCCTGGCAGGTCCGTTATGAATAATTTATCCAGGATGACGGATGTTTTGGATGTTTGCTTCCCTGGATCACAGCTGTAACTGAGTCCTGCTATGATGCTGAAGGTCAATGGTGCATCCTGAAAGATGAGCAGGGAGCGTCAGACATGTCGCTTCCCGTCGAAAAAGTCCTTTAGACGTCCCTTTTGAGTTTTGCACTTTATTTGGTATTTTACAAACTGAAACGTCTACCAGATAGTGACGCGAGATGAAGAGTTAAGGAATCACCAACGTTACTCCAATTCATCCTCTGGGGACCATGAATGTCTGTACAACATGTTATGTGAATCTATCAATAGTAGTGAGGGCATTTCACCCAAAAACTAAATTGAGATACACTATATGGACAAAAGTATTTGGCCACCTACACATTACACCTACAGGAGCTTTTATAACATCCCATTCCAAGTTCATAGGCATTAATATGAAGTTGGTCCCCTTTGCAGCTATAACAGCTCCCACTCTTCTGGGAAGGCTTTCTACAAGATCTTGGAGCGTGTCTGTGGGAATGTTTGCCCATTCATCCAGAAAAGCATTTGTGAGGTCAGACACTGATGTGGGACGAGAGGTTCTGGCTCGCAATCTCCGTTCTAGTTCATCCCAAAGGTGTTCAGTGGGGTTGAGGTCGGGGCTCTGTGCGGGCCGGTCAACTTCTTCCACGCCAAACTCATCCAACATTTAAGCACCTTGCTTTGTGAACTGGGGCACAGTCCTGCTGAAGCAGAAAAGGGCCTTCCACAAACTGTTTCCACAAAGTTGGAAACATAGAATTGTCCAAAATATACTTGGTAAGATGAAGCATTAAGATTTCCCTTCACTGGAACTAAGGAGCCATGGCCAACCCCAGAAAAACAACCACATAGCATTACCCCTCCTCCACCAAACTGTACAGCCAGGCAGGTAACGTTCTCCTGGCGGTCGCCAAACCCAGACTCGTCCATCAGACTGCCAGATAGAGAAGCGTGATTCATCACTCCACAGGACACGTTGCTCCGTTGAGTCGAGTGGCGGCGTGCTTTGCACCACTCCATCCGACGCTTGGCATTGTGCTTGGTGATGTAAGGCTGGCATGCAGCTGCTCGCCCATGGAAACCCATGCCATGAAGCTCCTGGCGCACAGTTTTGGTGCCGATATTAATGCCGAAGCTGGTTTGGAACTCTGCAGTTATTGAGTCGGCAGAGCTTTGGAGACTTTTACGCACTGTGCGCCTCAGCACTCGCCGACCCCGCTCTGTAACTTTACATGGTCTGAGTTGCTATGATTCCTAAACGTTTCCACTTTGCACTAATACCACTTACAGTTGATCGTGGAATATCTAGGAGAGAAGAAATTTCACGAACTGACTTGTTGCTATGGTGGCATCTTATTACAGTCTTCAGAACGACCCATTCTTTCACAGATGTTTCTAAAGGCAGACTGCATGGCTAGGTGCTTGACTTTATACACTTATGACAGTGGGACTGAATGAAACACCTGAAATCAATGATTAAGAGGAGTGGACCAATACTTTTGTCCATATAGTGTATTTCAGTTTGGACCAAAGTTGTGGATCCCCCGGTCCAAAATTGACATGACTAACTTTAGTCAAACAAATAAATGTATGATACTAGGAGGGCAGATCAAGCCAAAGAGACATACTGGGGTATAGAAACAAAGCAAAACTAACAATGTTAATAAAAATGTCTATAGAGCCCGACTCAAACCTCCAGGGGGGGTTCAAATTCTATAGGATGCAGCAGGGAAACAGTTGCCAGCTATTCGTAGAACAATGGTTGGTACTTCCTAAAGGCAACCAGGACATAAAAGTACAAGGACTTGGTTAATGACTCTGTGAACAAGTAAAGAAACATTAAAAACCAAAAGACGGGGAACCGACAACATGAGCAGGTGGTGGCGTAAAGGTGGAGTCATTCCCAACGCTAGTGATTACGTCTGAACCCCCTGCTGCAGACTTAACATGAACCATTGATTTCTAAGTAGGGGGCCGCAGCAGTACAAGACCTGGGTTTACTCAAGTAAAGTGTTTTAAAAAAAACATTTGTTAGTCATCAGCAAACACGAGCTGGAAGAAAAACAGGGACAACTGTCCGTGGAGAGCAAAACGCGGGGCCATTTCATAGAGCACATCAGCCCGGGGGACATACCACCACTCTGCATGTGCAGTATCTGCAGCGCTGACTGAAAGGGCAGGGGAAATGCAGCAGAGAATTTTACATGGTGTAATGGCTGTGAATGCTTTTATCTCTCGACTAAATCAAATCGGTAGCAGTCACTGAGGGTTTTTTTCCTGGTGTTTTATGGAGTGTCAGATGCCTGTTTTCCATTTATTTGGTTTCCCGTTTGCAACAAGAGATTCTTTCTTCCATCATATTACCCGTTTTATAGGTTTTTATAAAAGGAGAAAAGACTAAGTTTATCATTTTTCTAGTTCAGAGCAAATAAAAGACATGTATTGGTGGTCTGAACACACGGCTGATGCAGACCACTGTCAGGATGTCAGGAAGGTGTTTAGGAGCCTCTCTGGAGGTTGAACACAGAGGGATTTAGTTCTCCGATGTAGTTCGATAAAATATCTGATTTTAAAAGATATGGGCTGGTTGTAGCAGGCTGTTTTCTCAGTGAAGTGAACATGGGAGGAGTCTTGGCAGATTTAATTCCCAAATGTTTTTTTTCCCCTTCCCTTAGGTGTCGGGTTGGTTGAGTTACGAATTTCAGAGGGAACAAGTCACAACACAGAGCTCCCTTATCTAGTCAAAGAAATTCAGCATTTTTCTGTATGAATCTTCAACCTCAGGTCTTACTTGTGTTGTAAATGGTCTTCAGTTTATGAGTAAAAGCCAACATGTGGATGCATGCTGTCACCTGTCTCTACAGGGCTTTAATAGCATGGATTTATCCATCTGCAGCATTTCAGAAAGAGCCGGGCATGAACATGATACTTATAGTGCTCTTTATTCACAAAACCCACTTCAATTGAAACACTTTAAAAACACATTTTCATAATCATCATGGTGGAGTGCGAACTACAGATGACAGTGAAATTCATTTACTTTCTGTCTAAAACAAATCTATCTTAAAATATGTCACTAAATACAATAGATTAAAAAAAACATCCTACCTGGAAAAACAATATCATTGGTCCAAACCCGAATATCAATAGTGCTGTGTAAGGTGCTATATATAAATTCAGTCCATTTACTTCCATCAACGATCTCGTCCACATAAATGAATGTAAATATTAAATAATGGCCAAAAACAAGTGTGTATTAAGACACACAGGTATAACCCTTTCATCGCAAACAATATTATATGTCCAAGTACAACGACAGAACAAAAAATATGAATCAGTGAATGGCGAAGTGCAGAAATGACTTATAAAGAAAGCAAAAAAGAAAAAGCTAAAAGTCTTACGCGCTGACTATTTAACAGACAATGGTCCTTCAGAGGTCAGTTTATGGTTTTGATGCTTAAGGCAAAGACGGAATTGTGACTGTTATATACTAAACAGTCGGGGGATGAAGTAACTGTGAAGTTGGGAGAGGAGATGACGGAAATGAATTTACTAGCCATCTGTGTCGTCCCTGCCCACATGGAACTCCGTTATCTCCTTAGCGATGCGTTCTGCTATTGCTCTGCTGCTGGCGACGATCAGCCTCCGAGACATCAGCTCAAACGGTCCACCTGGAGGAGAGAGAAAAATTAGAAGTGTTACTTTAATAATGTCCAACTTCACATTCTGTTGGTACAAGACTATAAAAGTTAACATTTGAAATGTTTCTTGCGTTAACCTGAATAAAAAACGGCTCATGGCCCCCAAAGTCACTGCTTCTGATGTGGCCAGTTTTCCGTGCTGAAAGCGCCACATCTCTCTAGAATTGAAGTTCCTAATTGAATCATTTTGCTGACTCGTAGGGATTTGTTGCATCCTCTCTCATTTCCTGATAGAATAAACACTTTTTTTTTTTTCCCTTCTTCAAAGAATTGCACTGTTTAATTTGAGTTTTTATATATTGTTGCTCCAAACTCACCAGGTAACATAAGGGCAAATGTCCTACTTAAGTCAAAGGGGAGGAATACGATTAAATATATTACTTGTCAAAGATAGAATAAAACAAAACTAGTCATTATGGAAACACATGAGCACGCACTGTATATTCTAGAGGAAATTCTGTCCTCCATAGATCTGGCTTATTGCACCACCCGATCGATGAAAACAAACAGAATGCATTCATTTTGAGATGCTGGTGTGTACGAGAACAATTGCTAAGTACTAAGCTAGTCACAAGAGGGAAAGCAGTTATAAATCAACTGGTGAAGGCGTGGGAGATGAATTTCCAAGATCATGATCCGACTCATTTTTTAAAATTCTATCCCCTGCAGGATCAGATTTTAAGTGTGAGAGCTGATCAGTGAGTTATAACCTTATCGTCCAAAAGTCTGCACTGGACCAAAGTTGGCACAATCCGCGCTACAAAGTCTCCACCACAAGCAATCCCCCACTCCCTTTTTTTTTTTTAAAATATGTTTTGTATTTTAAAAAGTAAGGAGTGTGTTGGCAGAAATTGCCAACTCCTTTAAAAGCGCTGTCATTGTCAACTGTACAGGTGGGACTTGACAAACTGCTTCTTTAGCATCTTAAACCTCAGATGCTATTTCAGTGGCAGTGTTGCCCAAATTTAACACCAAATTTCGAGAAACCTGCTGCTTCCTGTTTCATGTAAAAAGCCACCGGCGGCCCTGCTCCCCATCTTTCACTGTATCAGGCATTTGTGAGCAGGAAGGGGGATAAACACCAATAACGAGAATTATCAAAAAAAAAAAAAAAAAAAAAAGATGAATAATTCATGAACATTAATAACTTCTATTGTGTTTGCGGTGAAAGAACAGCAGCCTATTCTCGCCTCTTTGTTCTGTAAAAAGGAGTCTCCTTCAGCAGTTCTACCAACATTTAATCACCCTGTTGCCTGTTTCCTTCACTTCATCCAGTGACTCAGCAGCCTCTGAATTGTTTTGCAAAAGAGCTCAAGTCTTCTGCGCGACTCACCTGAAATGTCCATGATAACTCCTCCGGCTTCTGTAACGACCGCCGCCCCTCCCGCCATGTCCCAGCAGTGGATGCCCATGTGGTAGTAAGCATCAGCCGATCCACACGCCACCAGGCACATGTTGACAGCTGCACTGCCCGGGGAGCGGATACTGTGGATGCAAAGGTTACGTTTGCTCGGGATTTGACCGCGCACGACACGCGGTTAACTTCCAGATGGTTTAGCGAAAGTTAAGCGTGTGTTTAACGTGAATGTTTGAAATTATAATCCTTTAATTATTTATGGAATCAACCCTGTATGTGATACTATTTATGGTCATTTTTTTAATTTTATTTTTTAAATCTTTTTTTATAAATTTGATATTAACCTTATTTTATTACTTCTTTCATTTTTGTAGTAAAAAAAAAAAAATTTTAAAAAAAAGATAATGTTTGTTTTTTTTTGAAAGATTAAGAAAAAGAGAAATATAAAATAGGGTTATTTGCATTTTTGCCATTATTTGAAAGTCATGTGGTATATACCTTAACAAAAAGGCTACCAGGACGCCCCTCTACATAGTACTTGAAATTGTTAGGGGCAGAGTCCATCTTTCCTACAGGAAGTTACAGGAAGGAAACTTTGTCCCCACGCACAAGGAGGAAACACAGGAAAACAATGCAAGCATATAATCCAGCGATGCTTTTTCTACTTTAATCTCATTGACATCAGCTTCACTGTTTACTATTCTCTCAGCTATAGCTGCATCAGAGCTGTACGTTACTGCAAATGCAAACCAAATAACAACATTTTCATTTACTGCTCCTTCGCGGTAAAAAGCGCGTGGCCATTATTAAGAAGAAGCCACAGGAAACACGATGTATCGGTCACCGAGATTAGCGCTTCAAAAAAAAATAAAGTGTCAATAAAACATGAAAATGGGCATTTTACGGAAGAAGAGGCAGCAGCCCAAAAGAGCTGAAGGCTGCACACCAAAAAAAACCTTCAATTTACAGTGCCCTGCTGTTGTGTGGAAAACTACTCGCACCGTGTGCAACATAACATCCAACTGTGGTTGCAATTATTTCCAACTGACTTCTCCTTCTCTATCCAAAACAGCATGACCTTGTTTGACTGCGCTGTAAACAGATACACCAGTTAATCTGCTGTTGCATGTTGCAAGTGTTTGCTCAAGTACTTGATCACAGGAGTCACCAGATCAACCAGGACTTGAATGTTAAGGATTACAACTTGTGCACAAGTGTATATTTACCCATGCACAGGGATGGTGAGGATGGTCCTGACGTTGGCCAACATTGTTTTGAAATGCTCGGGATCCTTCTTGTAGCCCATTTCTGTCAGTACCAGAGATTGGCTAATATCTTGGATAAAAACACAAAAGATATCAAAATGAACAAATGACTGTATACTCCATCTTATTTGATCCTGTTTACCCCTCTGAAAACACAGAATAAAGGTTCGCAATGTACAAACACCGTCTCTGAGGTTTCACTATGTGGAGCAGTTGGTGCGAGCAGATAATCTGGATGTGATTTTGCCTCCACCTGGTGGATTTGTTGAAAAGTGCCACACTGAAGCCTGACACTATTATCCATATTTACCTTTTTGTCCAGACACTTTAATGGGGTCTCCATTGCAGAAGGCACCTTTCCCTTTCCGTGCTGTGTACATTTTGTCCTCGATGCAGCTGTAAACAATCCCAAACTCTATCTGAGACCGAGAAGCAGCACAGAAAACAACAGTGATGAATGTGGTTTTGGAGGAAGGCAAAGAATATAACAGCCGTAAAATGTTTTTTTTTTTAAAAAAAGGACTGTACTCGTCATCAGAAATTAACTTGGGTATTGGAGCAATTACCATGTTAATGTTTCTTTTAATCAAGATGTTACGGTGTCAAAATAACATGCGATTTACAAACATGAAACCTACCTCTTTCTTCACAGTGAAGCCGATTGACACGGACACAAATGGGAACCTGAAGAAAAGAAATGAACAATATAAAAACAGTCCTTAACTTTGCTCCCTTTTGGTTTAAGCTCAGAGGAATCTATTTCTATTATCAGTTCAGTTTCATCTACATCGTCTAATTATCCCTGACAGAGAGGCCAATCCAAGAGAGAACCTCATTAAAAGATAAAAATAGATAAGGAGCGACAAAGATAAAACAAAATCCAGAGCCGTATCAGGTTTATACAGTATTGAAGCGCAGGCAGTACCTGTGAACAAAGTTGGTGGTACCATCAATGGGGTCGATGATCCAAGTGGGATCGTCAGTTAGAACACTGGGAGCACCTGCTGCCACGGACTCCTCACCTATGAAGCTTCAAAATCAGACAGAAAGAAAAAGAGCATTTTTTTTTTTAATGTATCATACAACTGTTACCTCAGCTGTAAAATCAATGACACTATAGCATTTGATGTTGTCTAGCTGCTGTGTTTACTTTCACTTTTCTACTAGAGCCTACATTATATTATGTGATATAGCATTACGTACAATTTCCATTGTAGCCGTAGCTACCGCTGAGGTCATGTCCGAAGAATTTTCTCTTAGAATTTAAATTTTAGCATCCATTTTAGCAAGTTAACATTCTGCAATTATTCTTTGTGGATATTTGAAAGGCGGATTTCAGTATTTTATAAAAGACAGAGTATATTTCATTTTGACTACTTTTAGTCCAACAAAAAGAATTAACAGATAAATAAAGGATTCAGTATTTCGCCACCAGAATGTGTAGACAAGGCTTTGCAACAGCATTAAGATCTCCATATTTACAGTTAACTGAATAAATAAAATGTTTAAAATTCAATTTCGGTTTTTGGTGTCTTCATTTGTGTTTTGTCTGTTTTTTTTTTGTTGCTCATGACATCAGCATTTCCAAATACAGCCCTGCCTGGATTAGTGATAACAAGGAAAAGTGTGAACATCCAAAAGTGTAGAGAACTATCATCCACATCACAAAAAAAAGGAAAAGGAAATGTTGTTAAATGCAGCATTAAATACCATAAAACATGAAAATAATGACCAATCTTTGAGAGACGGAATAAAAATACACTGTCTCATGTCCTGTAGTGCTTTCAAACCGTTCATATACCAACTTAAATGTCTCTCTGGTCAAATACCTGTGAGTGGGGTACTTTTCCTTGATGGAGGATATAATAAGCTGTTCCACTTTCTGGTCCGTCTCGGTCACCAGGTCAACCGGTGAGCTCTTCTGCATGACGGCGATGTCCTCCCGGAGCGCCTTGCGGATCATCTGGCAGAAACACAACAATGACAAACTCAGCGAGGGGATGTTTTGGATGACTGACTACATCTGCTACTATAATTAAGCCTAACGCGTTGTGTGTGATGTTGCATGCTGTTGGAATCAATGATAGGTCATAGATGATTAGGTGTAAACTCCAAATTCTGGTTACACCTCACTTTAACTTCTTTCTTGTGGAATCGGGGGCATTTTGTACAATAACAAAAAAGGTAGATGCCATTACTCTTCAAACGACAGATGGATTAGTAAAAGTCTCAATATAATATAGCTGGAAGACAATTTAAAGTTCCCAGACTCACACTGATAACAGAAAAAAAGAAACCGACTGTAAAGCCTTATTTTTCCTTTAAGAAATGTTTTCTCTTTGCAGCAAGAACAAGTCTTGTTCAGTCCACTTGAACCTGCCTTTCATTCATCTCTACGTTTTTATTATTTTTGAAATGTTGCAAGAAGAGAGTTCATATGTACTTGTTCATCTTTAGAGCCATTTTTGGTCAATTTCGTAGTAACTCTGTGAAATGCTTTCTCCTGTTACTGACAGCTCTCTGACCCAATTATCAAAATGTAAACTCTCCCCTTTCTCCATTTCAAGCCCTTTGTTATTGTGCTACAGCATATGCGAATGTTGTAAATTATTATTATTGTTATTATGGATTACTATTGCATCAAGTACCTGCAAGTTACAACTGCTGTGGTCCAGATCAAATTGGAAGTAACACTTAAATAAAGTCATTTCCACACCATAGCATTTAAAAAAAAGCAATAACAGTGGTGTTTACTCACCTCCCCAGCCTTTTTGGTGACCTCCACACAGTGATCCATACACTCTTGCCAAGGATCACTCATGTTGATAAGTGATAAAGAGTCAACGTAACGTAAAGTTCCTGTTGGGGAAAGGCGACAACTGAAGGTTGGTTCACGTTCAAAGTAGCAGTTACATATACACCCGATGAGCTACTGGCTGGTTAAAAATAAATAAGAAGCAAGTAAATCTGTTAAATAACTGAACGTTATCAAGTTAACGTTAGCTGGATTAGCCGTCTAAGCTAGTTAGCTTTTACACGAATGAACTGTATGCTGAGCGTAATGCATACTGCGGCTACAAACCACTACAAACAGAACAATTAACGGCCAGCAGCTATGTCATGTCTTCATTTAAGTTGTAAGAGTTTCAAAGGACTAAAACTAACCCAACCCACCTCCACACGGGCTGATTTGTCAGTGTGGACTTTTCGCTAGCTAGCTTACAGGAGGGTGGGACTAAAGGCAACGCTTACTCTCATTGGTCAATAAATTCCGCTGGGACTGTAAAGTCTCTGCTCCGATTGGCTGTCATTAATGTCTTACTTTAAAAGTTTTAACAAGCCCTCTTTAGGCCAGAAGGTGGCAGCAGTAACAGCATGTTATAATACTAAATACTGTATATATTGGCTGCCTTGTGTAGAGACTATTATTGCCACAGGCGAAGTTTTTTTTTTAATATCGAGTTGACATTTAAAGAAATCCATGTCAAAACCTGTTCCCATAGACTTGAAAAGCTTACTATGCAAAACAAGTCTTCCATGTGCAATTCATTTTAAGACTTTGCATATAATTCCAAAACTACAAAGGTTATTTGGGGCATTTTAATCAAGTGAACATAGGAATAGGAAAAATAGGAATTGGTTGCTTTTATGCATTTCTTAAATTATTTTAGTTTTCGTTTGTGCCTGCTGGTCTCCTAAAACACTTTTAGGAGTCATCATGTAGAGCCATGAAATATTTACACAAAAGGAAGTAACGTTTAGATAATTAACATTAAACTTCCTTTTATTTGAGTTAATAACTCCTAAACTTCCCTTAATGAGGACAATCTAAATGTACACATACTATACATTATGAGGAATTATTATAGCAAATTTTCCTGTAGGCCTATATGACTGCATTTCAGTTAGTCAACGAAGCAGTGAATAATGTATAAAAATGTGCTTTAAACTCTGAATCAGATGTTGGCTTTTCTTTTAAGGCCGTATTCGGTTATTAACCTCAGAGCGTTTTATGTCAATAAATTTGGGCAGTCCCGCGGAGACGCTCTGTCCTCCTGTGCAGAATGCTAACAACGCAATTAGCTTTGAAAACACAAGGGCACTATCTCATCCATACTGTTTTACAGATTAACCTCAGGCGGCCTTTATCTCACACACAGAGGTCACAGAAATTCAAAATCATCACATGCAGTTAATGAGATGTCTGGCAACGGTGAGGCATACATTAAATCTAATTCCTCTAACCCAGTGCAATGTTGTTTATATATTTTCAGATAAGGCAGTATAATAGTACATTAGAATCACATTTTATGTATGTTTTATGACAAACAACGTGAGATTAAACTATCTAAGGTCTCTCTTGGACTCCAAAATCATTTCACGCCAGTGTACAAGGTCACTCAGACCTCATTAGCAGTAACAATCTGAACTAATCTGTAATTATTATTATCTCAAGAAGGTAACAAATGAAGGTGTCAGATGCAGGACTCAGTCCCCTAACAGCCGAACACGTCACCTACTTTTGACAATTAATTGCAGCATACCTCTTTGGCAAATCTGTGATATTTTGGAAACACTAGAAATGAAATCTTTTCTCGCTTCATTTGTTTGTCACAACCCGATAAGTAGCTTCACAGTAAAATGGGAACAAGACTCTAAAGCCATGCTAGCAGCTCTGTGAGGCTGCACAAGATAAAGCAGCATGCTGCAGTAACATGCTAACATGCTAACATGCTCACAATGCTAACATGCTGATATTTAGCAGGTGTAATGTTTATGTTCATCATCTTATGTTAGAGTGTCAGCATGCTAACATTTGCTTATGAGCACCTTCTCTATGAGTGTTTTATTAATTACTAACTAGATGTATTATGCATCGTAAAGCCCCCTGAAGCAAATTTGTAATTTGCGATATTGGGCTATATAAATAAAATTAAATTTTTTTACTAGAAAACTTTAAAGATGTTATTCACAGCAAATGCAAGTAACAAAGAAGAATGCATAGTATGCTTTAAAATTGAATAGAGGAAACAAAATACCATTTTAAACCTGTAAACTAAGTTGAGCGAACATTGAGGAAGTGGAAACTTGTTGAAAAGTTTACAAATACTGCATACTGGAAAGAAAGTGAAGTCACTTGGATTTGTTACTCAACCATTCCCAGCGATAGAAAAGTGCTCAAGTCCTCTTTTTCTTAAGTAAAGGTACGAGTACCACCATGGAATAATACTCAATGGAATAATACTCAATGGAATAATACTCAATGGAATAATACTCAACTTCCAAATTATGAAGAAAAAAAGTTTTAAATCATTTTCAGTAAATTGTGGCATTGCAAGTAAAAGTACCAACTGTAAAGAATGTAGTAAGATGACCCAGTGTCACATTATTGTTGCATTAACCTGTATGAACTATAGAAGTTTCATATTGTCATTGAAGGCTTTCCAGTTTCCTTAACCTAAGTACTACTTCACAAAACAACATCTATCTTCAACATAATACTGCCGGCTCATTTTGACACATATAGGCTATACATGTTGGCCTCTAAATTGAGTTAAAAATAATAATAATTCAGTGTGTCCAATAAGGCAGATAACAATAGACACTTCTTCCTCCAGCCCACCACACCATGTCCCAGAGAACAGCAAACACTCTGTGCGGGGAGATTCTTATTGGTACTGCAACGTGAGTCATGTGGATCTACTCAACAGGAGGCTGGGAAAAAAAGCATGTCATCTGTCCATAATGAACATCACTGTGGGTATGTCAGACATCAGCCCTGAGAGGAGGTCTCACATCAGATCACTACGCGACAGGACTCGATTTGTGCAACAATGTGACCTTAGCAAAACATTAAACATCAAAAACTGAAATTGAACCTTCTGCATGGGAAATGGTAAGCATACTTCTACGTTTTCTCACTGAGTTCTAAAACGTGGCATGTGTCCCCGTGTACTCACTTGATATTTAAGGATTGCATGTGGCAAACACAGTCATTTAAAAAAAAAAAAAAATGTTTTGACTTTTGTGTGTCTCTATGATATGCTACTGTTTTCGAAAGGTCAGCCATCATTAATTAAAAAATCTCCTGAAGGGCATTTGAAAAGCTGCCAGGTTTGACAGCACCAGACAAAAAGAAAGAGAAAAAAAAACGTGGGAGGAAGCTTTGCACATGCAAAGGAGAAAATTACATTTCAGTTGGCAAACCTTGTGAGTTCCCAGAAAAGTTCATGCTGGCCTGGAGAAACGTTTTTTTGTTGTTGTTGATCTATAAGGTGGATCGAGGCATGTACAAACACGAGGCTGAGGTCGTGAGCTCCCTTAAAATATCTGCATCCTTTGTAATGATCAGCGTGCCAGTATGTAAGTCATTTTCCCACAATTCTTTCTCTTTCTTTTTCCTTTGATGTGCCCCTCACAAATATGATAGATAATGTCTTTCCTCCATCTTTGTGTCCATTTTCAAAGGGTTTATTCTGTTCCTGCTCTGCCCCGGTCGACTGAGAGCACACCTGGGGACGACCCCCAACATTAAACACATTGTTGTTGGAAGGTGTTACAATTACATCACGCTAGTTAACTCCAGCCTGAGGTAACTGTGCTATAAGAGGATTTACTTTACTCGTATAACATCTCAAATAGTTATGTAGTGATAGTTAAATGACCTTTGCCTTGAGCGTGGACACTTGAAAGAGTTGATTCCCTCCTAAGAACCCAGGCTTGCAAAAAGTCAGAGTAAATAATCAGGCCAGCATTGAAGCTCACATGAAAGGCAGTGAGACTTGTTTTGATGTGGTGTTGAGTGAGTTCTGTAGGAAGAAAGAAAGAAAAAAAGAAAGAAACCGAGACAAAGAGGGTGACTGTTGAACAAGGGGATACACTGATACGCTTTTATATGAAATACAATTCATATCATGGGAAATTCTGCCAAGCTGCATGTTTACACAACTTGATTCTTAGGTTTTAAGTTCAATCATATTTGCTTGGTTTTCTTTTGAAAAACGCTTATTTCATGTGATGTGTATTTGCAGGTTACACTTCTGTTGGATCACAAAAGGCTGTGAAGCTTTTATGTTTTACATTTTAAAAAGTCATTCACTTCACTAAAAAACATATTAGGGCTTGGGCTCTGACTTGGGAGTTGAATGAAACATGGTTGATAATTGATTTGCGTGATTTGCATAACAATGACGTTTCCCACCCCTGCCATGCATGCATCAAAACCTTGTGATGTATGATTATTTTATACATAATACAAGTCATCATGTTAGAAAATGATTGAGAAGTTTCGCAGAGGCCAAGGTGATGCCTTTAAATGCCTTGTTTTGTCCAACCAATAGTCCAAAACCCAAAGTTATCGCAGTTTCCAATCAAAGATAACCAGCAAATATACATTTGAGAAGCTGAAACAAGAGAAATTTGCCAAATTTTACGATTAATTGTTTCGTCTAAATGTAAAAAAAAAAGAATCAGAATCCAAGGTGACATCCTCAAATTGTCCGAACGGCACTCGAGAATGAAAAGATATTCTATTTTCTATGAAAATGAGAAAAATCTTCACATTTAGGAAGCTGGAGCGGCAAAATGTTTGCCTCTTTTTGCCTGATTAATAAGCAAGTCTAACAATTAATCGATTATCAAAATAGTCGCAGATTCATTTTCTGTCAAACCTTTGATTGATTGACTGACCTTCACGTGTAGGTTTGACTGTGAGGAGATCTGGAGACAGTTTGAGGAGGCGGTTGTCCGTCAGTCCTCTTGTAACGTGACGGTGGAGGATTATCATCACATGTTTCATGCAATGCCACAAACCTGGCCTTGTGATAGGGTGAGCAAGAGCTCCAAAATTAGATTCATGGTCATCATTATTCATAGATGCCTCATGGGATGGAAGATGTTTGAGTTGAGCTGCCTTATATTTCCCTCCTCTTATGTTCAGTTCCTCTTCTGGAGTAAAACCAGGACGCTGATGCACAGCTACGCAGCTGTCGTACCTCACTTCTGGACCCTGGAGGACACGCTGGTTGGCTACATGTTCAACGACCTCATCTGGTGCGGACAAGAGGAAGACTCCGGTAGATCTTTCATAGTTTTAACAAGACAGAGACAAGTGAAACATAATAAAAGAGGGATTGTCTTTTCAAAAAAAAAAAAAATCCCCATTAAATAAATAAGGAAAAAAGATTAGAGAAAAGTCTGGTAGTAAATGTCTTCTTTCCTGTTCAATTAATGATCACACAAACCATCCGATGTATCCCGTGAGCCCTTGGAGGGGTCGTGACCTCCAGGTTGGGAAACACTACAGTAACTTAACTGGATATAACATTTCCTGTAACTGAATTTGTTGAGGGTTTTTTTGACATAACGTACCAAAAAGGACACAATCAGGTCTTGTTATTCAGATACAACACATAAAACTAAACAAAATAACTACAATGTCAGACAATATTAATTAGTCATTTATTTCTTAAATAATGTATGTAGAACACACTACCGATGATATATCATTGTATTTCCTTTACCATTCTTTAAAAAAAATAAATAACAACGAAAAAAGTGCACTCAATTTAGCTTTTTTTTAATATGTGAGACAGATCACTTGGTAGTCGTTCAGGCAGCTTTAGCTGTGCTCCCAAACTTTTCCTTGTGCCTTAAGGTTTTTTTTTTCTTACAGTCATAGTGCTGCGGCATTAACTTGCATGTCCTTGCATGTCAACACATAAACTTGTTTATCCCAATATAAATTGTTGTTCCATTTGAGTATCATCAAGGCGGTGACACAGATTTGTAACTGATAGCTGTGAATTTGACACACAGGGTTTGATTTCAGTTCTTGTCCGGAGTGGTCGGCATGTAGAAACCATCCAGTGTATTCCATGTGGAGGCAAGCCTCACAAAACGTGAGTTTAATGTCCAAACTGCAGAAGTTTTTCAGTACACAGCTGTGGTGTTTATTATTCATATGCAACGTACTGTTCTATAACAAGCAGTGGCATAAATGCAGTTTTCTTCACCCGTTTGTTAGTTTGCAGAAATGGCATGTGGGAACATCACTGTATTACTGAATGGGTCTATTGTCAACGCCTTCAGTAGGAAAAGGTAAAAAGAAAACAATGAAGCAACTATCTTAGCAATGGTGTTGGCTGAGTATGTACAAAACAATACAAACATTTCTTTTATTTCTCTCACAGTATGTTTGGAAGTGTTGAACTGGACAGTCTGAACTCATGCCGGGTGGATTATGTCAACATAAAGGTGGTGACCAATCTGGAGGGACCTTTTATGTGAGAATAAAAACAGCGGATATTTTGCATTATAGTAAAATGTGGCTCTCTATGGATCTCTACCAATAGCACAAAGCTACTATCAAATAAAACAGTACCACTTTCTAAGAAGTCACCCTTTATAAAGGGTTTGCACATTGTAGCTCATGTCTTACTAATCATAGTTATGACAGTACATAGAGGAATTTGCCACAACCTCATTAATTGCTTATAACTAATCTGGCAGGTTTCTTCACCAGGAAACATGTCTGTTTAGCTCTTTATTTATTCCAGAAGACCATCTCTTGGACAACTTCTGGAAAAACCTGCAGAGAATCTGGGCCGGAATCCATTTATTTAATTAAAATGTATAACTGCAAACTTTATGGCATATTAGAAAGTTTAATCGCCCACAGAATTTATAGATAACCAACATCCA
>CALSCE010009814.1:10409946-10518537 GCA_943593645.1 Bovichtus variegatus
ATATACAGAATATACGCACTGCATTCAGAAAGTATCCAGACACCTCCATCTTTTTCACAATTTGTTAAATGTAATGTGAAATCATCTTTGTGCTGCAAAACGTTTCTCTTGAGGTAACAGTTTTGGAGAGCAAAAGACCAGATCACGCAGTTTTGACAGTTTGACAGTTTTGAAATGTGCGAATACCGACAGAATGAACTTGTATAAGAAATAATCTGAGAAAAATGAAAGCATAATTATTTGGTTTGCCTGGTTTGATAATAACAAAAAAAAGAAACATAATAGATAAGACATTTTTGCGCCTTTCATATATGTGTGAACCGAGGACGTGTTCTTGGTGACAGTTAAAGAGTTAAGTGTTATGTGTGATATTTTTTCTGCGGCAGGAAGCAGGAGGCTCGTCGAGCACAGTAATAACCTCCTCTTTCCTTTCTAGTGACTTGCTGCCGTGTCAGACTCACACGTACCGTAAACAGGCTGTTGTCGGTGCTGGGAACACACTGCACAGGCAGAAGACATGAAGAAAGGCCCCTTCTGCAAAACCACTACATGGGGTGCTGTGACAAGTACTGTAATTTCGGTAAACTTCGTCACAGTTTTAGTCACTAACGCTACACCAACGCTTTGCTGCTAATCTTTATATAGCTGTTGCTGTGAAACGTATTAAGTAGCCTATTTTTTTTTACATTTATCTATCATGGACTTTGAAATACAGTGCAGTTTAACTATTTTTTAAAAGTGTTTACCTGCATCTATGATATACAATAGGTTTCTGTGAAGATATTTTTTTCAAGTATGGGGTTATTCACTTTCTTGCCGAGAGTTAGACGAGAAACCCGATACAGCTGTAGCCGTTAGCTGTTTTCCCTGCTTCCAGTCTTGATGCTAACTTACACTAAGATAACCGGTTACTGGTGGCATGGTACCAGTGAGAAGATGATACCACTATGTCTGTATGATAAATATGAAGCTATAGCCAACAAGCACTTAGCTTAGCTTAGCTTAGCTTAGCTTAGTTTTAGTATAAACAGGAACTGGAAACAAAAGGAAGCAGCTAGCTTGGCTCTTAAAGCACCTAAAGCTCACTAATTAACACATTATATCTTGTTTGTTTAGTAGCTATTTACAAAACAGCTATGTACAAAACATTTGTGTACATAGCTGTTTTTTTTTTTTTTATAGGGAAGGCAAGTGACTTTCTAGAATCTTGGGCGCCTGGCAACCTCATGATGGCGCCAAGCTGTTTCCCCTTTCTTTGTGCTAAGCTAAGCTAAGCTAAGCTAAGCTATCTGTCCTTTTTCTAGCTTTATATTTATCATAGAAATATTTCTTATATGACTTTCGGCAAGATGGCGATTTAGCATATTTCCCAAAATGACTTAATAATATTTTTCTTAATTATCTACAATTAGGACCCGCACCACAAAAAAAATGCCTCTGACCAGAACTACTCACACAAAAGTATCTTCTCAGGGAAATCAGATTTTCTTGAAATCACAACCAAGACACACATAATAAGGTGAAATAGCAACCAAGACAGACCATATTTTTACCTTTGTATTTTAAAGTATTACAATAGCCTATTTTCTCAGGTAGCATACATCAATGCAATGATTTCCAACTCAAGACATCTGCGTTGGCCTCCACACTCAACTGTCTTGTGCTTTCCCCGACATAACCTCCTGGGAACCGAGGGGGAAAAAAAGTATCTTCCCATTTCTTTTTTTTTTTTTTTGTGATTTCCTACCTATTTAGGGTTATAAAAAAAAACATCTTGCAATTGAGACTTTAAAAATATAAACGTATGTCCTCTGTACAATGCAGCAGGGATTGATAGAGTAGCTCACATGAGTAAAAGGAGACGCATGTGAACAAAATGTCCACTACAGAGGACACAAGTCAATGGCTGGGTCTCAGGAGGATAAAGAAATCATCCTTATTGGGAAGAACTTTATTATTTATTTTTTTACTTTTAAGTCTCTTTTATTCTTTACTTTTGAAGAAATTCTCTTGGTGAAGTGGGATATCCCACAATACCTTGCTGAAACCTTCCCAGAATTTGCAAAAAAAAATAATGGAAGCGGAAGCTCCCACTTCAACAAAAAAAATCCACGAAACAAATGTAAAATGTAATTAAATGTGTTATTTTGGTGTGAAAACTCTCGGTGGGGGGAATTCTATAGCCTATTCTCCTTTGGGCATCGTGTTCGTTTAATGTCTTTTTTTCAAACCAGTATAAAGTAAGAAAAGGGTGGTGGTCTGATAGCCTTAAAAGGGAAGACATATGTAAAATAGGCTTCACTAACACATGTTTCTAGAAAGAAGAAAGAAGAGCACCCATGGGTGGAGTGAGTCCCTTGCTGAGTGCCAGTTACTGGAGGAGGAGCGGCGGCGTATTTTCCCCTCTGCGTCTTTCCTGAAACAAGTCTGTTCTGAGTCAACAGATTGAGTAACATGATAAGCCTGCGAGATGTGTGATTTTCCCACAGCCCAGAGCACGTTTTGTGCTTTTTTTGTGGGACAGTTTCATTTTGACAACAGTTTTTTGAAAGGTTTACCGGTTTCAAAGTTCGAGCAGTTCAACCATCCAGGAAGAAAACACACTGAGAAAGTACACACTGTAAAAAAAAAAAAAAAAGAAAAAAAAGAAGATGACTTGTAGGCCTAGTCTGTATCTCACTTTACTGGTATTTTCTTTTCCTAAATCTTTCGTTATTTCAAAAAAACAAGAATTTGACTCTTGTAACAATATCATTTTCTATGTCAAAATATTCTTTAAAATATTATTTATTGAATGTATTTATGGGTTATTGATGTTCCTCTATTTAATTAATTAAGTATTGTATTCTTTGTATCTTTCGTTTTCCGTTGCTAGTTTTGTATGGGGGAGGGGTGAGGTATGCTTTTTTGTTGTTATAAAATTAGTAATTATTATTAATCCATTGTTGTATTAGCCTAATACAAGTCAAAGACGAGTTTCCCCTTAAAACAATAAAGTAGTCTAAAGTAAAAAGAGAAAAATGTATTCGCAAAGCAACGATGAAGAAACGTCAGTCAATCCTATTGCATAACAATAAATAAATACATTGGATACAAACTTTAGATCTACCCTCGCTGTGTGTCATTTCTTGCAGTGTAGAGTCAGATATTTTTTTCTTAGTCATCGATCCGTACTGGAGACCATGAACGCATCGTTAATTACCGCTCGAGCTGCTGATCAGCTACTTGTACTTTCCTTTCCTTTGATAACCTCCGTCAGCGACTCTGCCCCAGTGACTACACCGGCCGCGCGAGGGAATCCCGGCAGGTGATTGGACAATACTGGCTTTACCACGTCACTCAGGATCCTCATTATAACATGTGCGGAGCTGCTTCAAATCCCAGCTGTTGTGAGATCTGCACATGTCGAGGACCCAAGAAAATAACAAGATGGTGAGATGTTTGTTTTATTTTAATTGTTTTTATGGTTGTCTCTGCATATCTTCGATCGCTGAATTTACTTAAAAGTTTATTTTATTTTATTATTATTATTAAGTAGCCTAATGTTTAGAGAAATCCGACTCAGTGTAGACCGTTCAGAAGCCTACTTCATTAATAGATATCTACCCATGTTTGATCTCTAGCTACAGACTCATTCTTTCATGTTTATTGTGTGAAATGATGTGGTGTGAAGATATTTGATAGATCCACATGCAGCTTGAGTGTAGTTGATCGTGTGACTGTGTGGACATTATTCACATCCTCTGTGTGGGTTTGAAATCAGCTGTGCTGACACACTGTGGCATTTTCTGCATGCTGTAGTCTCCTTGCATTATTAATACAGCATCTCCAAAATGTACCATGTAGATAATTTCAGTCCTGCAACAAATTATTATTTTGAAGGAATCTATTTTTTCTCTTTTCTTTGATTAATCATTTAATCTAATATATGTAAATGTATACTATAATAAAAATATATAGCATAATATAAGCAATAAGCAACAAAGGTAGAGACAAGAATATATTTAATATTTATTTAATAACATATTTAATTTTATATTATTTATTTTATTTATTTATGTTTTATAGATATTCATTTATTTAAATACAATACATTTGATACATTATTATTATTATTATTATTATTATTATTGCTAATTGCTCATTTTGAGGGTGTTATGTTTTTTTTGTTTATATATTACATAGTTATGGATGCATTTTAAATGAATCTGTTTTATAATATATTGTATTTTTAATGGTGGCCAGTTTCCCATTAAAGCAATAACATTGAAGTAAATAAAAGTGTTATAGGGAAACAACTAACAAACGTCAGTCAGCCATATATATTAAAAACATAAAAGAAACATTTTGGACAAAAACATCCTAAATCCTAAATCCCCTGCAGGCAGATCTTTCTTTCATCGATGCGTATCATATGAATGTTAGACAAAAGGATATACAAATGGCTGTTGTGTATAATGTATGTCCTCCTCTTTGCTTTGACAGTTACTACATGCAAACACAATGGACAGACCCCCTGCGGAGAGATCACAGACTACAGACAACAGACAGACACACAGACTGTATCCATCACTACCAAACATAAACAGGTGAGGAGCCTCACCTCATTTCATCAGATATTATTACTGCCTGCAGAGTACTTCCTGTTATTTACCGGCCTTCAGTGGTGGAAGAAGTAATTGAGATCCATTACTCAAGTAAAAGTCGAAAAGTATTATCAGCAAAATGTACTTAAAGTATCATAAGTAAAAATACTCATTATGCAGAATGGCTTCTTTAAAACTGTTATGTTATTATAGAATATAATATTCAGCTTTTATCATTAACAAGTACACGTAAGAGCATTTTAATGTTGCAGTTCAGCAATATGGAGCCATGTTTAGGTATGTTGTGTACTATGGGGTAGATTAGTAGTACTGCATCATATCACATAAGCATATCTTTTTAAAAAATGCTTTAATGCATTAAATAAATGTAGTGAAGTACAATATTTGCCTGGAGTTGAAGTGTAAAATGGAATAACTCAAGTAAATGTACTTAGTTGCGTCCCACCACTGCTGGCTTAATGCTATTAACAAAAGGCTAAATAATGCTAAATGTTAATTTTTTGTCAATGTGATCACATGTTTTCAGTTATGAGGTTTGTGTGGCGGACCACTCCACTGGAGAAAAGCTTCCCACAGCTACAGTTCGTCATGCCGACAGCCTGCGGAGAGACACTCCGGTAATAATAACACATGCAACATTGGAAGACACGTCTGAGAGGATAATAATCACTCTCATGCTGTCACCATCTGATTCCCTAACCGCAAAGAAATGACTATGTTAATTGTGTTACTGGAAACACTCTAAAGAAAAACTTCCGAAAATGTGTAAAAGGAAGTTAGGGGATGCAATTGTATTGCATAATTGCCAGTGCAGTCACGAATGGGCAAACTGTGTGCCATATTTGAGTAGTTCCTCTTTTATTGTCTTCAGTCAGAAGCGTCGGCTGCCAGAAGTGACGGCAGAATGAAAGCCCAGCTACTCATCTTGGAGGAGCAAAAGCAGGAGGTGAGTACATTTCAGAAGTTTGACTTGTATGTGTATTCATCCCAAAACACACATGTACCTTTTGAAGTACTTAAAACATCCATGCTCTTTCTCTTTTACTCAGCTTCTTTGTATTAATGAGAAATGGGCTAAAGAGTACCGCACCATGGTACGATACTACAAAGAGAAGGTAAGTTCCCAGTTCCTTGTTTAATTCAGCACTTGACAGCTTGTTTAATTATATGTCTTTCATGCCTTGCGTCCTTGTTTTCAGGTCCAAGATTTAAAAGCTTCACTGCGACACGATCACTTGGAAGAGGAGATGTGTGAAGAAGGAGAAAAGAACGTCCCATTAAACAAGAAAGCCAAAGAAAAAGAGAACACATGGGTAAATGAAGCGTATGTAAAAGCAGAAAAGGAGGCAACGGAGCTGCGAGCGCAAAATGGCACTCTGACCCGAAGATGGCAGCATCAGCATGAGGAGATCAGAAGATTGAACAAGGTGAGTCCTGGAATGTAAATGTCAAAGTGAAGAGTCATGAGTGTTTGTTCCCTGCAACAACAGTGGTATCATAGTTGCTTTAATATGTTTGTACAGGCTCTCGAGGAGGCACTCCAGACTACCCAACCCCTCGACGTGAGCAGTGACACACTACAGGATGTCTGGAAACATCAGGTGAGCTTTGTTCATCATCATGTCTGTGCATTTTTATACAAACACTTCTTGACTTTTGTTTTAGTTCGGTGAGAAACACCACTCTCAGGTTTGCGCGTAAAATATGAAGCGACAGGCGGGAGGCGGTTAGCTTAGCTTAGCATAAGGAGTGGACACCGGTGGAAACCGCTAGCCTGGCTCTGTCCACAGGGAACAAAATCTACCTGCCAGGACCAGTTTTTTAAAAAAAATTTTATGTTGGTAATATTTATTGTAAACATTTTGTTTACATTACGTCTGCAGGGTATTTTATTTTGAAAAATGACCACTTCCATCCGCTCCTCCTTTTTAAAATGGAATAATTACATTTACATTATATATGTGTAATAATTAAATAATTTTTGTCAAACTCAACAAACAAGATCTAACATGGGGTGCTGATAACTAGATTTTCTAATATTATTTTTCACCTTTGGACAGAGTCAGGCTAGCTGTTTACATCCGTTTTGAGTCTTTTTGCTAAGCTAAGCTATCCAGCTGCTTCATACGTAGCATACAAAAACGAGAGTGGTGTGACTGTTGTCTTTAATGGTCTCGCTCAATTTAATGCTTATATCATGTTTCCTTTTTGTCCATTTCCAGGCCGAAGTCTACAAGGAAGACTTTTTGAAGGAGCGCAGGGACAGGGAGAAGCTTAAAGACAAATATCTGGATCAAGAGCAGAAGTTTAGAAAAGTTCACAGTGAGCTACGTGTCCTCAAATCTCAGGTACAACACACCATCTGGAGTTATTATACTTGTTTGCTGCCAAGTTCACTACAGTAAATATGGAATTGAGGCCTAAAGACTTAAATTTAGCATCTCTGTTTTTCCAGGTGACCCGGACACCGCAGCCTGTCCTTGAATGCACCTGCACAAATCGAGGCACATGTCCAAACTGGGACGTCCGCCAGATTAACCAGCACCACATCCAGTTACAAAGACGTTGCACACGTGATAACAAATCGTGAAATTCAACGACCTCCTCGCTCTTTGTGTGATAGTGCGTGCTGCCCTTTATGGACGTCTCAGATCACAGTTCATCATTAGCATTTTGAGACTTTAGTTTCTCAGGCAGCACAACATCAAGGAAGTGAGCTCTGTTTCGTTTCAGTCCTTGGCCGACTCTCTGCTGCAGGTTCAGCTTCAGGTAGTTTTCGTCGTGGTCGTAATGAGGCCCATCCACCAGTCCGGGCCCATTTGGAGACCTAGGAATCAAACGCATAAAAAGACACTTACACAGCCGGTGAAGTAGAAATGTGACACTATAGTATAAACACTTCCCACGAGGAGAAAAGCAGCAAAGACTGAAATAAAATGCTCTACCCGTTGCGTGCAAAGTTTGCTATGTAAGCCATCGCGAGCTTGCTCAGTTCCTCCTCTTCTTGTGACACAGGTCCTTCGGGAGATATGAATTATTGCACTGCTCAAACACTATTGACTTTAACAAAAGCGCAACATGATGGGACCTGCCTATTTCAAGTACCTGTAACCATGGTGTGTCCACTACAAAAGGAGGAGCTGAGAAAAAACAAAGCGTCGTCATAGTGGTCTGCTTTGACGAAAGCGGGTCTTGTCTCAGCGCGCATCAGAGGCGAATGCTGAAACTTGTAGACGTGCACGGGCACACCAGCGTCTGGAGGAGGAATTAAAATGCAAGTCATGTTTTGACGACGAGGGCTGTAGAGGATTCTGAGCCTCGGTAAAGCACCTCTGTGGTATGCAGCCACTTTTAGAACAGGAAGAATGAGCACCATGTCGCTAAATATCTCTGTGAAAGTGTTCTGTACATTCTCTGGAGAGGCATCCTGTTGCAGGTATTCATTCACTATTAGTTCATTTGCACCTGAGGCCTGTCAGAGGAAAGATAGATAGGTTGTGGAAGAAGAGGAAAAACATATATATAGGAATATAACAATTAAAAACATATTTTAACAGTATATGTATAAATACTTGAAGGGTTCTGTTTTCTGTTTCTCTTTTATTTATCATGAAAATAAAGCATCGAATGTGCACGTGTGTTGGATGTCACTTACACGGGAGGGAAAGAACATGTTCATCACTGATATCACATCTTCCTTCGTCATACCTTGATCCCATCCGGGAGGTCCCAGGAGCTAATCACGAGTATGTGTCAAGTGAGAAGAAAATAATCAGAGAGTTCAGGCACAAAAAAACACTATCCAATTAGAAACCCTCTATTATTAATGTGTCACTTATATACACATGTTAAATGCATGTACATGTTCATAGCACTACCACTGCTTGTAAGTGAGTGCTAGTGTCCTGCACAAGACAAAAAAAAAACAGCCACATATACACACATACATGTGTGTATATGTGGCTGATCCCCGCCCTCTGCGGTCGGCATGTTGAAGTGTCCTTGGGCAAGATACTGAACCACAAATTGCTCCCGATGGCCAACGGTGTGCGTGTGTGTGTGAATGGTTATCACTGATGTGGCAGCCTGTGTGTGAATGCTGATGTGTTGTAAAGCACAAAGATTGGAAAAGCGCCATGTAAATGCAGTCCATTCCATACATAAAGAGTCTTGAGAGTGTACCTGTAGGAGCATCCATCCAAACTCATGATTGGTCACTCCTATCAGCATAGGAACTTTCTGGAATTCTTGGTTCCTCAAAACGTCCTCAGGTGGGCCTTTCAGGAACACACCGTCAATAGCGGGACCCAAAAATGCCTTGATCTGAAATATAAATAATGTGTATATATTTAGCATTAACAGGCTGCTCTGTGATCACTTTGACGCGGTAGAAAAAAAAGACAATTTTGAGCCTGTCTGCTGTTTGGTGCTAAGCATGTCGTGCACAGCGAGTTTTTCGAGCTTTTTCACTGAAAAGCGGCTGAAAACGACACTATGAGAGCGGTAGTGTATCCGTATCCCTAGAGTGTGTGATACAGTAATACACTGCAGGTTCATCACAACAAGTGAACCCTTTTCACATCGTGACATTGTTTTCCATTATCATGAAATATCAATTATAGCAAAATATAACCTCCAACACCTGACACTACCCAATGCTTGAATTTTATTTTGGGGCGAAAGAGTCAACTAAACAATTTACTGCAAACACAGCCTATCAAATTTAAGAGAAAACTTTTTAGATAGTAGCATTCTATCGCTTCAAACAAGCTCATTTGGCTGCCAGAGAGCATTTGTTTTCTTGTAAATAAATCAGGTTGTCTTAAAATAGCCTTAAAATAAGATCAAAAAGGGACATTTCAAGAAATTTACAGTCACTTACATGTAGCCAAACATAACCCCAAATAAGATAAAAAAGTAATTAAGACGAGGCAAGTAATATTTACTTGAATTAAGTCACTCGCCGCTAGTTAAGCCAATCCATACTCACAATAAATCAGACTAAATCTAAGATTATCTCACGTGTTTAGAAATATAGATTTGGAGGTGAGGCACTCTACTGACATTAGAAACAATGTGACAAAACTTGACCAAGAAAGTAAGCATATTGTCAAAAAAAGAAAAAGAAAAGACAAGTAACAAAATAAAAATAAGAGGCATAATAGAGACATCCTCTACAAATGCTCACTGTACCTTCTTAATAGCGCTCAGCATTTCCTCCTCAGACCTGCCTTTGATACACCGGACAAGTTTCTCATTGTTGTTGCTCTCACAGTCAGACAAATTGGCTATCATCTGCAGGAGGGATGCTTGGAATTAAATTAGACCGGCGGTAGATAAACGCGTTATGATTATATTATATATGGTATCAGTATATGTTGTAGTACCTGGGCCATAGCCAGTGGGTTGCTGGTGTAGTGGGCTTCCAGTGGTGCCACTCCACTCATGGCGATAGCTTTGTGGAATAAACCCTCGGACAGAGGAGACAGTACCTGCACAGAAACGTGCGCGAAAAGTCTGCGTTCCATATCCTGAGTGAATATTTCCCTTCATACTCACCAACATAGAGGCACTAATGCCACCTGCAGATTGTCCAAAGATGGTGACTGAATTTGGGTCTCCATTAAAGGCCGCTATATTGTCACGAACCCACTGAAGGCCGGCTATTTGATCCAGGAAGCCCCAGTTGCCACGTGCATGTTGGTCTCCAGTGCTTATTTAAAAACAGCAAAACAATTATTCCCCCTGTAGAATGGTGTTCATTTCACAGCGATACACTATCACCTAATCATCAGTATGAGGAGGTGTGAAAAATCTATGACCTTCAGAGACCTCTACTGGCGGACAGGAGGAAGTGCAGTAATTTACTTACATTTTATTTTTCTACTGCACAACTCTCTGGTATTTCCACCCACATTCCACCAAAATATAATAATAGGAGAAACTAGACAGTATTATGATGCACCATATTGGTATACATAACACTTAATCCCCACTATTTTGTATTCATAAGCAGCAAATAGACAATGAATAAATGGTTTGCAATGCACTAGAAAACACTACAGTGGAGTTGCAAACTGATATAAGGACATTGCTACGTGTCAATTAATGTGAGACATTCATTAGCGGTGAATAAACAGTTAATACATGATTGATAACACAGTATAATGTAGTTGTGATTATGTAATCATATGTTTTAAGTTATAAATAGCTTCAAACCCCCTTAATAAATGCTTTGTAACACACTGTTAAATTGTTGTAAGCCTATACATGAATGTATTTTAGCTGATATTCATTCTAAACAAACCTACAAAGAATGTGTACACGTGTAATAACTCTAAAATCGTAGTAAGGCCTTTTATATATTATAATCACTTTACACCCATCCCTCCATTTTTGAACAAGCTCCTGGACAATAAACCTAAAATATCAGGTGCATTTCAAGTCTGAAACGCACCTTAGGAATCCCAAGATACTGAGACGATACTGAATGACGACCGCAACCACGTTCTGATAAGCTGCCAGGGCTGAACCGTCATACTGGAAGTCCCCTCCTGAAGCCAGGCCTCCGCCATGGATCCACACCATCACCTGGACAATACGACAAACAAACTCACTCAACTGTTCATTTTCTTTGTTCTCTTTTTAAGCTTAGGTTTCTGCTAAAAAAATCCCGAGTCATTTACCCCTCGTATTTTCCCACTGTTGCCTATTATGTACAGACCGGCAGTTGGTAGGGGTGGGCGATACCACAAAATCTGGATTCGATCCGATACCAAGTATTTCAGGGCCAGTATCGCCGATACCGATACTTTTTTAAATTAAAAGTGTCTTATGTACTTCCATGTAGGGGAGAGTGGCATTACATGATTTTTGAGCTGAATGTATCATAAATAGGCAAAATCTGATTACATTTTCATGATTAACGACAGGACAGTTTTTAAAGGCAAATAAAATTATTTTTACTCAACAAACAAAGTGGCAAGTGCACATAACATATGAATTGAACAGAATTCTCACTCAGTGAGCTCTGTCTCAATGGAGCTCTGTCTGCAGCAGTTCCCTCTTCCTTTCTTTTCTCTTGCAGCTCATTGTACTCTTTATCGTGGCTTTTCATGTGCTTAAACAGATTGGTGGTGTTGCCACAGTAGCGAATTGCCTTCTTACAGACGTCGCAGTTCGCTAAGTTTTCGTTTACCGTTGTGAAATAGCTCCACACAACGCTCCTCTTTCTCTCTGCCATCACTGCACGTGTCGCTGGAACTTGATGCTGCCTCAGTCTGGTACCCGGACGGTTCAGGGAAGGTGCGCGCTGCGCCTGCGTGTGCGTGCGTGAGGACACAGCAGTGGAGAGAGTAGAAAAAGAGCGCATGCGCTTGTGTTCGTCTGCACACAGTTTCGTTTTTGGTGAAATTGAGGAGTTGAGGAGAGAAAACATAACTGAAACTGATCCCAGGGGAGTATCGATCCTATAGGCTCTAGTATCGATATTTGGAAACGTGGCACAATATCGGAAGTATCGATATTTTGGGATCGATCCGCCCACCCCTAGCAGTTGGTCTCCAGAGGCAGTCCCAGCGGGTCTGTACACATTAAGGTGAAGGCAATCCTCTGATATTTCCACTGATGGATACTTCACAGGGAAGTTTTTACAGACTTCCTCCACAGGTGCTGTATCCTGTAGGCACCTGAAGAGACAGAGAGTTGGATTTTCAGCGATGCGATTTGTTTTGAGCGACATGCTAGTGTTTAGCACGCATAACGTTTAACCTGGTCATCCGCTTAGTTTGGTGTGCTAGCACTAAACTACAAAGCACAGCTGAGGCTGATATGAATGTTGTTAGTTTCGCAGATAGCCGAAGTGAAACAGGAACTTCTGAGTTATGTTTTAGAAGAAGAACAACGTATTTCAAAATCCCATTGGCGTTTGTAATAGGGCTAATAACTAACAGTATGCCTCTTCATATGTCTAGATAAGTACTAACTGTAAAAAAATAAACATTTCAGGTCACGTTTTGTTCAGAAATGCCTGTAATAACAGCAGAAAGGAGGATGTTGTGTATATGGAACATATAAAAAACAAGTTATGATGACGTAAAGTACCTGTGCTGGTCAAATTTCATGGGAGCTATAGTTTTCTGTATGTTTAATTTAGCTAAAGTCACACATGTTTCAACTTCTAATTGCAACTATATTACTGGAGCGGACGTGTTAAATTAGTAAGAGAATTAGTCTTAGGACAGTAAACCCCAGAAACGTGCTTCTCAGATAGATGAAATAAATGTTGAATGAGAGATTGCATTGAGTTACTGAAGCTATGGGAACAAATTCGATCCATTTTTAAATGTAGCCCAACTAATTTACACTTCAGCAACCTTCTACAGGAAGCAGTGCTATACTGACATTTTAGGCATTTTCTTGGCGTCCCTCACCCCTTCCCAGGGCTCAGCTGGCTGGGGGGCAGCAAACCTCAAGGGTCCCAAAGGTGGATGAGCAAACGGGATGCCTAAATACTCCTCCACCTGCTGCTCTGCACCTTTCACTGCCCTGTAATGTCCTCACACAGCGCCGTGCTTTAGATGCACTGCAGGTCCAGAGGTCTCTAACCGCAAACAAAGATCATTTTATGATCGAAACCCGTAGAAATATATATATATATATTTTTTTTCTGTGATTATGTTGTATACTTGCCCGCTTGAGCCACTAAACGCTGCAGGAGCACAGCGACTAAGAAGAGGTGGAGGAGAAGGTTTCCCATAGCTGACAGCAGCCTGATACAGAAATAGAAACTATAACTGCAGAAACAACTTACAGACCATCTTAAAAAAAAACCTCTGAAGCCCTGTAACTAAAGTGCAAAGTATATATATATATATATATATATATATATATATATATAGGTGGGTGATACCTTTGTGGTGGACAGACAGGTGCATTCACCACTGTGTAAGGTTACTGCAAGTTTTATTCATCCAATGGCCTGAAAACAGGAAGCACTGGCCTTTGAGCCCGCACGCTTCACTCCTTAAAACATCCTTATATGGTAATCCTGGATATTTACTCAGTTACCTTAATGACTCACAAACATGCGCATGGCTTAAATCTTTTTTAGCCTGTAAAGGGCCACTTGAGTAAAACACTCACAGTTGTGGAGGCAGATTTTGAAGAAGTTTATTGGCACAGTTATAGCAGCAATGTGTTCTTTGTTTATTCTCAACAACGGTTTGTTTCTATTCGGCTGTCTCTGGCTAATAGTTTTAAAATATACAGAAAATGAAAAAAAAAATAAAAAAAGATGATACTTTGAGCTCAGTTGGAAGTGATTGTCAGCACAATTGCATAAAGTGCATATGCAACATCAAGAAAGTGAAACTGAGAATATTTTTAAATCACCAGATCTGCTTTGTAGCTACATTCTCAGTGGTTTAATCTGAAGATACTTGCTGTTTATAAATAGATGCAGTAATGTTCGATAATGATTATGTTTCAGGGCCGTAAGGTGTTGAAATATATTACATCGCTTTTACATGGTAACACAACTGTACCCAGTGCTGTAGCATGTTGTTACATTGTAAAGTGTGTAATATACTGAAAAACTTCTCTGCCTTTTTACAGATAAATATGTTAAATACAGTCTATGGGAGTATTTTCAGCACTAACAGCCACCAAGCGGTTTTTTAAAGAGTCAAATTCTGGCCAGTATTGCACACCAGTTTTCCACCAGTTCTGACACATCGGCCGCTGAACTCTAACAACTCCATCGCAGGAATATTAGAACATCCACTTGTCAGAAGACCAGTCCAAGAACTCCCCGTCTCAGTAGAAAGCAGGGTTTGTGTGCTCGATGACGCAGCGCCGACAGTGGCGTCTAACAAACCGCAGAGCTTCTGGCGACACCTCGCAATCCTGCACGTTGAGAAGCTGCAGCTCGCAGCAGTTGGCTGCCAGAGCTTTGAGTCCTCTGCCTGTCACGCTCTCGCAGGCTCTGAGGCTCATTCGCCTCAGGCCTTGGCAGTACATAGCCAGCTGCTCCAGCCCGCTGTCCGACACAAGCGGGCACTTACCCACATCCAGGGACTTGAGCTTGGGACAGCTCCTGGCCAAGTGGCTCAAGCCGTGGTCTGTCAGCCCCTCGCAACCTCTGGCGTTCAAGTAACGCAGCCTCGGGCAGTAGCGAGCCACGTAGCGCATGCCTACATCAGTTATACGGGTGCAGTGGGCCACACTTAGGTAGCGCAGGCAGCCCTCCAGGCGGGCGACTTCACGCAGGCCGAAATCCCCCACCAAGCGGCAGTCACTGAGACTAAGCTCCCTTATTGAAGGGCAGTGGAGAGCCAGGTGGCGCATGGCTTCATCCGTCAGTCTGATGCAGCGGCGCAAATACAGATGCGTGAGGCGGGGGCAGTGGGAGGCGATAGTTCGCAAGCCCTCATCCTCGAGGGAAAAACAATCGGTCATGTCCAGGTAGTGAATGGAGATCTGCTGGCCGTGCAGAGGGGACAGCTGGAGTGAGGCCTCTTGGGTAAGGCTGATGCATGTGACCTTGGAGCAGCCTAGAGGAAGAGGAAGCAGAGGTTTTTAGCTCCAAAAAAAACAAAGGATTTCTTCAAAGTAGATTGTTTTTGTTTAAAGGATAAGTTCACAATTTTTTCAAGTCTGTCGTAAAACTACAGTCAGGTGTCCAACAATGAAACTGATTTTGGAATGTTCATTTCTAACTAAAAAGGCCGTAATGTATTAGATTAGATTAAAAAAAAACATTCATATTTTGTCGATCATTTTATATTAGAAGCACATTAGGAAGGGATCTCTTAGTGGCCAGTATGAACAGGAGGAATAATTACAGCCATCAAAAACTGTTTTAATGTACATATGGGCATGTGAGTATTGTTTTAGGACAGACTTGAAGACAATTTCACTTTTGAAGCTCTATTATGAGCAGTCACTTGAGGGCGCCAGAGTGAAACCTCCTGCATTTGGCTACATGCCTGCAACAAGCAGCATGAATATGTTTGAGTGCAAACAACTCCCAAAATACCAAAACTGTGGTCAATTTTCCAGAAAAAAAAAAATAAAATCAAGGGCAGACGTCCTTACCAGATAAAAAAAAAAAAAAAAGAAAAAAAGATTTTCATTATTTTGTGCCATTCAAATAAAAGCCACACGTTTCTTAAAAGGCTTTTTTTTATTTTTTATTTTTTTTACAACAAAGGGCTTACTTCCTGGTGCTAATGGTGCAGACATTGCCCTGCCACGAGAGTCCTGTCCAAGTCAATGTTATTTGTGTCACTTCCTTAATGAAAGCAGCAGACCGCTCTCCTTACTCACGTTGAGGTAAGTTTTGCTTTCAGCTAAAGAGAGCCTTTCTTCTCCCACATGGGAGCTTAAGGTTGGCAGAGCTTCTCCTGCTCCTCTAATGCTTTTACCAGCTTTAGTGGAAATGACTGAGAGGGATTGAGGAGAGGAATACTTTGAGGTAAATCCACACATGTGCGTGATGTGTAGGGTAGCAGTAATAAAACTGAGAGAGCCTACTATTAGCCACCAAATCGCGGTACGATGTTATACATTTCTTTTTACCTGAGAGGTTCAGGTGTTCCAGGCTGGGGCAGCGGGACACCACCTCAAACACAGCGTCGTTAGAGATGTTATAACAGCCAGCGACCTCCAGGCGACGGAGCTCCGGGCAGCACTGAGCCACCACGTGCAGCCCCCGGTCGGTGAGCCTTTTGCAGCCATTCACCACCACCGTCTCCAGGGTCAGACACACGTTCGGGGTGTCCTGGCACAGCCGGTGGGTCAGCACCCTGATGGCACGGTCGGCGTGAAGCAGCTCCCCCGTTAGCCGGACGGTGCTCCACAGCCTCGGGTCCCACGCCAGGTTGTACCAGCGGCGGCATACTCGCGCGCAGCGGCACAGCTGATTGGTGGGGAGGTGGGAGAAGATCTGCAGAAGGGCGAGGTCGGGTAGGAGGTCAACGAGGGCGTGGTGGTGGCTTTTCGACTGGCGGGAGCGCGTGTGAGTGCCAGGTTGAGAGTGGACCACGGCGACGGTCTCGGCGGGGGCAGAAGAGGAGGAAGAGGAGTGTGTCTCATGGCCGTTACTGGAGAGGGCAGGTGAGGAGAGAGAGGAGGACTTGGATGGCAGGATAAGACCGGGGCTGGGAGTACTCAGAGTCCGAGTGCTGGAGTCTAAACCTGAATAAGAGGAGGACAAGACAGATACGAAGAGAGAAAAGGGAGGGACAGAGTCATTGTCTGAAGAAATGTTGAATTCAGTTAAAAAAACCTTTGTTTTTGAACCCTTAATTTACAAATTACCTGTAAAACTACACATTTGGAATGGCTATGAGCTCTGGAGAGGTGAAGCTATGTAGATGGAGGTTCTTATTTCCAATCTTGTCAACCATCTTGCGACCTCTTCTCAGGCGGAACACACCTTAAATAATTTGACAAGTCTACAGCAACTGCGTTTTTGATCGAGACCAGGTCGTCTGGTTGCGGAAAAAGCAGTGAAATCGCCGTTTTTCTTGTTTTCACAAATAGAGTAAACATTTTAAGGAGGAGTCTGGAGTCTAATTGTTAATCTAGTCCTGGTCTGACAAGTGTAAATTCTGTGGCTTTTGAGCTAGACCTGGTGTCACGGGATGTTGATGGAGAAAAGGCAATGAAATCACCGTCACGAAAAAAAACGGTTTCAGAAATCTGAATCAATCTGTTTTTTCACTGAGGTCACTGAGGTCTAACGCTTTTCTTTCACAACATTAAGTAGTGTATCGGCCCCTAACTTTTTGCTTTATCTCAGAATCGCATTGGGAGCAAACTTTAACACCATCCTTCAATGTGAGGGGCCTGTACCAAAATCCACTTCAAGAAACTTTTTTTTTTTTTTATTTCATCAATGATGTTGAATGTATTCCAGGAATAACATGGCAATGAAAACTGTCATTTAACATTTCACTTTACTTCCCATTAAATCTGACTCATGCACTTTTCATTTCCTAGAATTACTTTTGACAACTAATAAAACAATGACTGTACTGTCATCTGTGGGTTTTATAGAGGTGGAGAGAGCAGCTAATGGTGATCCTGTTAGTAAGACCGAGAAGGAAAGAGTTTCCATTCTTAAAGGGGTACTCTAGCGGTTTAGTATTGGACTTACATAAAGTTGGGGGACTGACATGAGACGGATTGGAATAAAAACAATTGTCATAATTGAAGCAGCAGAGGCTGAGATATCCAGACTTTTAGGGCAAAGTGACGCAATTGTATCCATATAGCACAGGGAAACTCAATGTGCTTTACATTAAAGTGCATAAAGTCACATACGATTTTAATAAAAAATCTAGGCCCTAGAAGGGTCACGTTGCAAAAACATAGGGTCCTACACTTCCCATAATGCAACCTACAGCATCCTTTCATTGCCTGGTAAATACCAACATCTGCTGAACTCCGTGCACCCAGTTTGTAATGCAGGCTTGTAGACTCCAAGCCCTAGCTGAGATAACCCTTAGGTTATTTTCTCAAGACTCATCAAAGCTCCCTTCCGAGCCACAGAAGACATTATACAGCTGTTTCCACGGACTGAGTTGTCCTCCCCTTAAAAAGAGTACTCCACAGATATAGCATTGCTTTTCTATAACGTAAAAAGGGTCAAAAATCGATACAGCTGAACCAGAGGTACCGTCTTTTTTGACTCAAGCATCCCTTTAGGGCAAAGATTTCACCAAGCGCCCTCTGGAGCCACTTTATACAACTTTTTTGTGCATATGCAGTAACACTTCGCAAGACCTGCAAACAAACTTTGATGTGTAAAATGTGCCTTAAACCGGTTGAATTGGTGGAATGCCCCTTTAAAACACAACATATGTGCAGCGTTGCATTCTGGACCTGTGAGGCCACTGTCTGTGGCGACACTAGTCCCCCTTCTGCTACTACCATGAATTTCTTGCTATGTGACCCTTCATTTTGAAGGACTTTGATGGTAGATGCATCTGTGCTGGAAATGACATAGTGTCACTTTGTATTTGCCAGTTTTTTTTTTTGTTGGGAACACTAAAAAGCCAAAAAAGCTGACAAAATGGGTCAGGGTTCATCACAATGGTGTCATAGCCACACCAGCTTTTATCATCAACGAAGAGGAGTTGCCATGGATCTCGTTATCATGTTTTTGGATGTTTGGGGGAAAAAATGTGTCACATTTATCTTGCTGGCGTTCACGGGGCCTCTTCATCAGATGAACTCTGTGGCTTCAAAGCGACCAGCTGACGGATTTGGTGGTGGGGCTGACACTGTACGGTTAACCCTGTGTAAACACGAGAGGCCCTCCTGACAGATGTGCGCTGATTGCCGACACGTCTGTAGACGCAGCTGCGAGAAGCGGGGGCTGGATCCCATCACCGTGGCGTGAGACGGCGGAGCCCTCCGCCTCTTAAGCCGGCGCGTCGGGATCTGACTCCCGGGATCGACCCATCACACCGAGACACGGAGTGCTCTTCTCTGATGCTATCTGCGTCTCCTCATCACCCCTCCAACTCGTCAAATCTGGAGGAGCTCAGTTCGATTGATAGTCATCACTAAAAGCATTTCAAGTAGTCACGAGTATGATGTCACTTACAGCTGTCCAACTACGAGTCTGCGGGCTTTAGGGGCAAAAAAATAATGAGGTGTTATCATCTTTCAAAATAAAGATAATTCTGTATGTTTCAGACTAATAGTTACGGGATGATAATGGCGAGTCTAGAACTGTAGTTTTCAATTGTGAGTCTTAAAACCTTTACAAAGTGTTGAGTTAAGACTTTTATTCCAAAAGGCAATATATCAGTTTTGGTCAAAGGCGTTTACTTATGTATTTAATATTCAATTCACACCTTTTACAAAATGTTCCAAGAAACTTTATAGGAACTCCTGAAATTTCCTGAGTGAGTAAAATATGGGCAGAAAGTGCAAACAGTTATTAAAGTAAAGCTGTTCAGTTCATATACAGGATCAAGTTTGCACAAACGATTTTATTTAAATCCCTAGAATCAACAATGCGGTGGAAACAATAACAACAAACAACAAATAGCCTTTTTTCACCATAGCACTTTCTAAATAATAATTTTCACTGCTGTAATATAGTTCCATTGGCTCCTTCTGATCGCCAAGTTAATAGCGCCAAACATTGGTGACTGGTTACACGGAAGCTGCAGGTGTGCCGAATGAATTCATCACGCAAGCAAGCCTTTGATGTCTCTGGGATAAATATATGGACTCTGGATGTGAATTTCTTGTCATTTTATTGAGGTTTGAACAAAGTTATGAGCTCCATTACAAATAAGTCTTAAAAAATGAAGATAAAGACAACAAGGCTAGTGAGAGTAGCTACACTGAATTTTATGGGCAAAACAAACGGGGAAAAAAAAAATCACTCAGCAGATGGAGTGGTCTCGTCATGTGCCAAAAATGCTGCTTAAACAAAAACATCACTTTTTAATCCTTTACAGGTTTAATTTGTCTAACCGTGTTTTTTTTTGTTTTTTTTCCAGATACTGCACACAAGAATGGACTAAAATGGACTTTTGGAACTTGTTTTTGTTTCCGAGTTGAGTTCCCAGGCTCCTGCAGGGTTTTATTTGGACAATTTTGGTCACGGATATTGGTAATATTAAGCATATAATGTTTGTTCAATGTTAAAACTGTCATAAAGTGTTGGATAAATCCGTGGTAACCTTTGAGGTGGTACTTTTACTGCCCTCTATGATTTCCATACATTAAACACATATAACTGTATCAACATTTATTAACCTCCATTTCTAGTCCCGGGCATGTAGATTGAACCGTGACTAAACCGTGTTGGTTAATGGATGCTTCAGGAGCAGGTCAGCTGGTTCTACGCAGCATATGTCAGCAGCTTCATGACAAATGGACCACATCCTGCCTGTCATGTGGATTTGTGTGTACGGACAGGCAGCTGGGCAGTGACACCGTCCTTACGACTGTCCTGCAGATCAGTATTCCAGACCTCGGCTCGGTCCGCCTCCCGCCGCGCCTCTGATCACATCCACAGACTCATCCTCTGGGGAGCATGTCCAGCGTTTCACGGCTACTTTAAAACTCCTCTCTTGTGCGTGACTTCAAAATTCTCACTCGCATCCAGACTCAAGCAAAACGATGGGTGTCGCGCGTTCAAAATCTCCATCGAACCCGTTGCTCGAGCTTGAAGGAGGATTTCATTGTTCTTGTGGGTTGACCTCAGTGTTGGGTTTAATGCATCACATTGTTGTGGGTGGTCTGCCTATACAGTAGGTAGTTCAGCTTTAGGCTTATTTCCTTCAGGTCATCCAGCTTATCTTGGCCTGTTTATTGTTTTACCTTAATACAAAGGATTTAATGGTCTGAGGTCACTATAAACACCTCATCTATTTCAAATTTCACACACCTGTCCAAATATGTCATGACATTGGTGGTGCTGAGGTTTTTTATGTTTATTCAAGTGCACTGCAAGTATTGTAAGATTCCTGAGTTAATACCGAGTGATTGTGGATTTATCCAACACGGCTGGAAACCACACACTATGCAACACAGAGCTATACAAACAAGAGGAAATCAGTCTATTTTTGCCACTCCAAATAAATCTTTTCATTAAATAAAAATAATATTAGTTATATAAGCTCATATGTTTATGGTTAAAAAGCTGAATTCAAGTATCAATCCTGTGAAAGATCTGCAGAAGAGTCTCGACATCCAGGAGAATATCAGATTTTCCAGGCGTGACACAAACACATTGCTTGAGTCATTAGTTTTGATGGATGCATTACTTTGTTGTCCAAGTCCGAGCCAATGCAATGGATTCTGCATGCAGGAGACAAACTTATCTGCCACTGGCTAAGAAGCAACTTCCAAATTGCGTAATTACATGTGTCACTGATCAGAAGAGAACTCCGAGCCTGGAGAAACAAAGTGGTAATAATTAGACGACTTCCACCCCCTTCCTTTCTCTCAGTCACACTTCCACACAGCTGGTGGGAAAAGTTAAATGAAGACAGCGTTGCAGTTGCTTGGCTGCGCTGGATTTTTGGACAGATATCACCTGGGTCTCTTTAAGGTTGCCCAGGTGTTATCTATCTATGTTTTCTTGTTGAGTATGGCATCTGTATATCCAATCCACCATTAATGCTGCACACGCAATAGACATTGTTGAAGTTGCTGAAAATGATCTTATGACCAAAAAAAAATGCACTTTTCTTTCTCTTTGTCACTTCTAGATATGAAGTAAATGCATTCTTTTACCATCTGGAAAACTTCTGCTGGTTTTTAAATGCTATGTAAAGCCTTTGTTTCTACCAGATGGTGATGTATTATGATGCATTTGCAACAGATGTGTTCAAGTCAAATCTCTATAGTAAGCTATACAAAGCCAGTCATGCAGGCACAGGCTAAATTAAGCAATTAAGACATAAAAGGTATGAATGCAAACATTTCATGTATGACATGGCTTTCAAGTAACTCCAATGTAAATCCATTGGTCATTATTCGATGCTCAGAGCAACGGAAGTAGTATTAAGTGACAGTCCGCTTGTGGTGTATATGGGTCAAACAAACACAGGACTTTCACCCAGGGGAATCGGCATTTGTGTCATGTGTGAAACCACATTTTTAGTGATGACGTTATGTCACGTGACGCTACCTCACTGATTCACATGAGGTTAGGTCCGTAACAAACCATGACCTTTTTTTCTAAAACTAACAAACTAGTTTTGTGTAAACCTAACTGGAATGTTTTGTTTCTAAACCTCACTGGGTGGTTTTGTTGCCTAAACTTAACCAAGTAGTTTTGTTGCCTAAATTTAACCATGAGGTGTTGTTGCCTAAACCTAACTGAGTAAATTTAGGTTTAGGATTAGGGTTAATCCTAATTTTACGTGCGTAACAAACCATGACCTTTTTTTTCTAAAACTAACAAACTAGTTTTGTCTAAACTGGGTAGTTTTGTTGCCTAAACCTTACTGCGACATTATTTCACATGAAGCGATATTATCCAACGTGACACTACAACACTGAGTAACCGCGCTGACCTTGTGCGTCAAGATACTCTGCAAATGACTTCTTATACACTAATAAAGACCATTTGATACAGTCGAAAGCTCCAGAAACATCTAGTAATTAGCCCTTGAGTTAGCATTGCTGCGAATTATACCTGCAGCTCCAAACTCTTAAGCGTGAAAGAATAAACTTTCTGGTAACTCAGTCGCTGCCGAACTCTGTATTTGTTAACCAGTGCGGTGTCGTGTTTTATATCTCTGTATCACTGCAAACCTATCATTAACAGAACAAATACCATGCAGCTGTTAAAATGCTCTTGAAAGGACTGTAAGTGCAGATGGTGGAAGATTCAGTTTGGTTTAGGAAATCAGAGGAGAAACAGTGGAACATCTGGTCTTTACCCTGGACAAAGAACAACGGCGCAGTGGTGAAATGAAAGAGAAAGTCATGCATTTTGAATGTGCATATAGCCACAGAGAGGCATACTTGGCTGAAATCTTTTGCCACTAATACCCAAATCTAAGCTGATCCACAGCAGTGCTGCAGCAGGATCCCATTAACATCAACTTACTTCTGAGACACATCTGGATCTTGCTTTGATACCACAAGTTTAATGTACATCAATGGAAGTGATCACTGAAAAGACAAGATGCTTGCGTGATGAAGAGGCGCAGCTGCATGTTTGGAGTGATGTCGCCTTAATGACGAAAACCTTATGGCTTTAAGAAAAAAAAAGAAAAAAAGAGGAAAAAGTAACGCACAAAAACAGATTTAAGGGAGTCATTTGAAGGCCTCTAAGAGAAAATAGGAGCAAGAGGAAAGGAGAGAGGGAAGATAAATTGGCAAAAGAGTCTGCAGACTTTAGCAGAGACAAAGACAAGTGCACCGGCAGGGTCAATTCAGACTTTGACGCAGTCTGCTCATAAACTAAAGCTATAGGGATTCTTCTCAGGATCTTGCAGTGCTGTGAAGCTCTGCTAAGACCCTGTCTGGAGCTCGTAGGATTATTACCACTGCATCTGGCAGAACAGACCAATCCATTACCTCAATGCCATTAGCCCTGTGACATGTTCCTGGTCTGCACCCTCCCCCCCCCGGCCATGACCGTGACAGGGTGATGTGCCGCATGTGAGGGAATCAGAGATGCATATTTTCTACTCATAGGTCAGGAAATCCAATAGAAATCAACACGAGGGGTTACAAGAGAAGCATCAGGTTATAAAAAAAAACGACCGGACTGAAAGAGAATTGATTTATCAGCACGAAACAGTTTACGTGCTCCAATTTTATTATTTTTTTTATTTATTTATTTTTTTTTAAAGGGAAACATCCGACTGAGAGCGAGAACTCCTGGGATAAAAAACATCTGGGTCTGTCTTGGGTTTTATTGAATACATGGAAGTTGATATTGCCGTACAGTGTGGCGGCGGGGCTATCAGTAAAGCCTTCACTACAGGAAGGTCTTACGTCACTGGACGACCTGACAGACAATAGGGCCTGCTGGTTCCTTTACAATGTGCACACTTGGACAGGAAACAGACTCCTTAGTTCCACACAACCCCCATAACTCCTTTACTTCTGGACTGCAGCTATTCTCACACTCACTCAGTCTCGGGGATTCATTTTTTGAAGCATGTGCAGCAACAGATTCTCTACACATGCGCCAGGAACTATTACACTCTTTCCCCACAACACGACTAATTTCCTCAAGGGAGTTTTCCGCTTCTTATAGACCTTCGGTCAGTTCAAAAGACACAAACGTCTCCACACTCTGCCCTCGTCACTTTATAAATCCTCGGCTGAGGAGGACAGCAGACGCACAGATACCTTAAAGCCAAATTTAAAAGGCGCGATCGACTCAATGTCATAAACGAGCATTTGTGCGTGTTTCTATTCATCACAGTGCACGTTTTCCAGAATAGAGAGGACAGTTCAGACTTTAAAAAAAAAATAAAAAATCCCTGAAAATCAAGATGTCATCATTTTTTATTTACAGGTTGTTAGATCAGGATGTCAAAGATGACGTTTTTTTGTGCATGGAATGCCTTTCCGTACAGTTAATCCTTCTTTTTTTTTTTGGCGGTGGCGTGTGAGGAGGGTTAGAGTGTGGAGTGACAGTCATGTTAAATGACTGAGGAGGGTAACGTTGGCTACACAGAGCAAACAGCGAGAAGAACTGCACATCAGACAGGAATGGAAAAGCGTGCGCTGGCCTAAACGGTTGATTTGGTTGTGATGAGGAGCAAATGTAATGATCTCATGTGGTTGAAGCAACAGAACAAGGGAAGTGCTGGAACTTTTGCGGTTATAAACTCTTGACAGAAAAAGGGTTTACTTTAACTCCAGAAAGATGTTGTTTTGTCTCAAACGATAGAAGTGTCTTTAGGGAGTACGGAAAAAAAAGTGCTTTATGAAACCTGCTCATCAGCTAAATGTAGTCTTTGAAACACTATGCATGTTTGTGATTGTTTTTTTCACTGTATATATTAATGTTTATATAGAGAATGAAGATGATATTGCGCAGTCCTGAGCAGCCACCTCATGGAACCGGGGCATTTTAGTCTCTCCGAGTCTTTCTCAAGAAGTATGACGTCCTGTTAGCAACTTTTAATGTGGAAAAAAGCCACGTCAGGCGAAAAACCTGATATTCTAACAAATAAATCTTGACATTTTCCAATTACTCTTATTTGCTTTCTTGTCTGAGAGTTAGATAAGAAGAACGAAACCACTCTCTTCGGAGAATTTAGAATCCCTGGTATATTTTTGCAACCAAGCACGTCTAGAAAAATAACTTTAGTTCAAACTTTAATTTATCGAAACCAAGACCCCCTTCTAGAACACTGTCCAGAGAGAAATTTTCCCCTCATTTTTGTACCATTGCAGCCACAACTGACACTGTGCTGCTTACGTAATGAAACAAACCACAGAATGAAAAGAGCCGAGGGGAAGTCCAATGTGTCAGTTCATCTGGTCACATTGCCACATGAAAAAGCCAAAAGACCCAGGTGTATCACAGTAAAAACATCACTCGCTAGCCAAAATCTTACAGGAAGCAAGCGTGTGTTTTGAGCCATGTGGCGTCTTTCCCAACCCCTGTCAAACATGCTGCTCGTAGAAACTGAAAAATGTGACCCTGCTGAAGAAAAATGGCATTCAAACAACAGGGCCGGCGCTTCCTCCCTGAGACAGAGAATGAGGAGACCGAGCTGTAATCAGAGAAGAGTTATGAGATCTGCTCACTGAGCTGCCTTTTCATTCCCCTCCTCCTCCATCTCCTTTCGCTAAACTGCTTTCACTTGTTTTCTTTTCTCTTTCACCGCCTTGTTCTGTGCTTTTTCGCTCAGATTTCCTGGCTCTGAGAGCGGTAGAAAAGAAGGGGGAGGAGCGAGGACAGCTGATGGAGAAAATCTGGGGGAAAAAGCATTGGCATTTGCCTCCATGTGTTCTCTCTTTACGTAGACAATTTCCAATGAGGATTATAAGTACTGCACTGATAGTTCTCATTGCAATTGCTAT
The DNA here is from genome assembly GCA_943593645.1 of Bovichtus variegatus. Taxonomy (NCBI): domain Eukaryota; kingdom Metazoa; phylum Chordata; class Actinopteri; order Perciformes; family Bovichtidae; genus Bovichtus; species Bovichtus variegatus. The sequence goes on from CALSCE010009814.1 coordinate 10,436,094, forward strand.
AGGCTTGTTGAAAAAAGTCTTAAAATAACCGCAGGCTTCTGCCTTGTGTACTTAGAAAGAAAAGTGAAAAGGGACAGTGTTCTCCTCCACCAGCACAGCCTGCATTTAATGAGTACAAACTTCTCGAGGCTGCAAATTCCTCCGCATAAAAAGAGAACAATCTACAACACAACTTCCTCTAGCGCTTCATAAAATAGTCAATCACCTGCCAAACGTTTCCGTCCGAAAAACAGATGCTTCTTCATCTAAACGAGCGTCTTTTTGCCCGCGTGAGGAAGTCCAACGCAGCTGTAGAGCAGCACAACAAATGGCGCATTAAGCTTCACCAGAAGATACATTCGTCACGCCGACGTTCAAAGTCTGCCCAGACTTGCTTTGGCTTAAAGGATGCGGTGCAGTAATAATGACTGATGAATGACGATAAAAAAAAAAAGTACATTTACAACAGAAATGGAAGATAACCTGTAAAATCTCCTCTCTGCAGTAAAAATGTCCCAAAGGCAATGACACACACAAACACCTCGCTGCAGCCTCTCGCACTTGGCACGGCAAAAATCAACAGTGAAACACTATATATCTGCTTGGGTAAACAGGGGAAAATGGGTCATCAGTGGGTGAGGTTAGTTTGCAGATGAAGTGTGAGGGATTTGTTGCTTTTGGTTGCTTTTAAAATATATTAACATGTTGGAGACGGGGGCTTCGCAGAGGGGCTGTTTAGTCTGCACCGCTGACCCTCAAGTGGGCATACCGTGAACTGAGACTGATCAAAGTGCGCATTGCTGTAACATTATTATATGAAGAGTTTGTGATTCCATCATTATCCAGCCCAATAAAACGTTTTTTTGTTAGCCAAGAGTAAACAAAAACAAATTGAAAACACCTGTGTGGGTGTGCAGAGCCTTTAAATCGCAAAGTCAGTTAAAATGACTTTTTTTTTGGCGAAGGTTAGAGGACCTTCGTCATTACAAAAAAAAAATAAACCTGTGATTAAGTTTTCGGGAACAATCATGGTCATCTTATTAAAAAAAGCTATTTTTTTTACGGTCGATCGCAAATGCGGGACGAACAGTGGTCTCCCGTGTTCAAGTCTGATGTTTCCGTTAATTCAGACGTTTTTTTGTCACTTCGGGGTAGGACGAGTTTATTTTTAATAGCACATTTCAACAACAAGGCAATTGAAAGTGCTTTGCAAAAACAGTAAAAGCATTACGACTTGGTGCAAAAGGAACGCATTAGAGAAGGACATTTAAATACAATTTTAAACCGTCATTAAATCTCCAGGAGAACAGGAATAAAAGCAAGCTAAAGTAGAATAAGGGTAAACATTATATCATTTCGGGGCTCTCGCTGAAACGACTGACGCCGTCGTTTTTCATGGGAGGACACTCTGAAAAAAAAAACATTTGGATTTGAAAAACTTCTTAGCTCATGGAGGAAGAGATGCTTTCGGGAAAAAGTCCTGAGGTTCAAAACGGGCAGGTAACAAGGTTCAGAATACAGAATACAGAGGCTAGGAAGCAGAGTGAGGGGAAAGGGGCTGGTTAAATATCTGCAGGGCTGGTGAGGGGAAAGTGGGAGCAGGTGAGCAGTTGGGTGGAAGGTCAGGTGACACCTGGTGAACAGGTAGAGGACGGTTGATGAATAGGCTTGAGGAAGGTGGGAATGTGAGGCACACGCTGATGTTAGATTTCATCTTTTTTTTTGCCAAAGAAAACTTGCACAACATTTTAATGGAGACATAATTAATGCCAGATGACAAGATCCCCCCCCCCCTGTCACAACCTGCTTGACATGCAAAAGTAACATTTTTTTTTTTTAGACATATTTTTCCTATTATTTACTTATGGTTGTACTTGTATGTTCTGTTAAGTATCGTGTTTTTATATCAAATCTTTATTATGGTTTTTCAGTATATGTACTCAGGTCTTCTTTTAAAGGAGAGTTGAGAGTTACCTGATTAAATAGAGTTTACAATGGGCAGGATTTCTTTACGTTTACATTTGTGCACATCACATGCTATACATTGTAGACATTCTAAACTTTAAAGGATGTAAAACATTTCTAAACATGCTCATCTTTCTGTCTGGAAACATCTTACATGTAGAATTGGTTTTCTTCCACTGTGATGAGGACAAATTGACGTCAAAAATAATCTGATTTGGCCCGATACTGTGGGGTCTATACCTACTTGCGCAGCAAGACTTTAATGACTTTATGCAGAAACACATACCTATACAGAAGAAGAATCTAAATGGTACACTGCTTTTGGAGAATTGCATAAAAAAACCCTGCGTAATCTTTCACTACAGTGTTTTCATGGAAGGACAGAGTCAGCTTTTCCCCGTCACTGTTATCACTGCTTCTGTGGTCCTTGGCAGACACAAAGGAAGTCGGCATGTTCATTGTTCCCCACCATTCCTTGTTTCTCTGCTACCTTCCTGGTGCCATTATAAACGGGTGAAGGAGCTGACCCCAAACGCATGACCCCCGTGAGTCTGTGTCACATCTAAAGCTGATACGGGACGATGCAAACGGCGTTCGAGAGTTACGACACGCAGGCCGAACATCTCAGGGTGTTGTCCGTTTAGCTCCCGCCATGTCTGAGCCACATTCCTAAGGTACCCTGAGTTGGGTCGTGCCAAAGCGAACCCTTGAGGCCCAGACAGGGTCACAGTGAAACCCCTGCTGGGAGATACTCAGTTTCATCCCACAGGAAGGATTTACTGTCCACGACTGTGCCTTTCAGTCTGCGGCTAATAAGCAACTGGGTCAGACCACCACAAGCCCGTCTAAATAATAAATGAAAACAGAGACACGTTGGAAAAAACTTGCCAGACGACTGCTCGACTCGGGTTTGTTTTCAGGGGCAGAATGCGCGTAACTTCTTTATGTCGATTTTGTGGGAATACATGTTACTGGCAATGTCCTACTTTCCATGTGTATCCTGATATTAGGGCTATTCGATATTAAGGTTCATTGAGTTTTAAGCATTTTGAGAGGATTATCGCATCTTCAGAAGTTTTTATTTGTAGAATATTTTTACCAGTTCTGGTTAGACCCGTTGCAGTCTCCAGCACTTCCTTCCCAGTGGTTCTGGTTTGGATCTTACACCACGGGCCTTTAAGGGAGATTATGTGTCTTTTGAAAGAGGAAATCACAATAATTCTCTTACAAATGAAAAGCTGAATCCATGAGCATTAAATCACGCTCTTTCTCAATTCACGACACACTGGGGATTTGCAGATACAACCTTACGTGATCTGGTGTGACCGGCAGCTTGTGTTGGATGATGTTAGGTCACTTCAGCTGAATATTGCTGTGTAACCGACATTACTGACTCGTATTTGTCACATGTAGCCACTGTGGCTGCTACTCGGCAAAAGTTATAACGCGGCTTTAAGTGGAATTGTATGGTTCAGTTGTACCGATATCATTTTCGTCACTTTCACTGGGAATCAAACATTATGCAGTTTTTTGTAAGATAAAAACAGAAAACGAAGTTGGCTATTCACGTACAAAACGTTTATATTGGCCTTTGTTACTTTGACAAAGCCTGGGAGATGACGAGAAAATCTTTCAAGGGGCTGAACCTTTGGTTTGTAGCCTTTATTTTTCTTTCTTCTGCACTGAGCCTGTAACAATCTCAGATTTTGATGAATTTATAGTCGCCAAAGGAGTTTCCAATAACAGTATTACCACAATATTTATAGAAAATTTGAAGAAAGAAAAAAAGAAATGCTATCAATCAAATCATCTTTAACCTTGTTTATTGTGCGTACAGAAACCGTAACTGTACAAATTATTAATATGATATGAATATTTCATTTTCTAAATATTACGGTTATCATCAATACTGGTATACAGCAACGCCCCTATTCTACACAATTTATTTGCAATTTTGCATAAAAGCATGTTAACTGAAAGGCTGTAGATGTATATATAATGTTTTTAATGTTTTTCTTTTGAGTATGTGTCACAAGAAAACGTTGTTTCGTAACTAACAAACTGACCAACTAAGTGAATAAATATCTAAGTGACTACCTGACTAAGTGACATTAGTGCAGCATGAGGATACTATGAAAGAAGCTAACATGAATACTCCCAGTGTGTGGTGGGGAAACAGCCCAGACTGCTTCCTGATTAGTTTAGTGGACCACAGGACAAGGTGGGCATCTGCCACTGTGAGTGTGTGCATGTGTGTGTGCACATGCATGTGTGTCTTTTTAAGGAGGGGGGATTTGACTGTGGCCGTGGTGGTTCCAGACCATGTAATTACTCCCACTTAGCATGGAGGGAGAAGAAAAAAAAAACAATTTCAGTCATAACACAGCAAGGAAAAATTATGGTCGAGAAAGCCACTGGTCATGGCCTGTACTCGGTCTTCATATATTTCTATCTGTACAGGTTGTTCTCCAAGTGGACGCATTCAGGACAGTTATCGACTCCCCTGAAATACTCCGGGTGCACTTCCAGCAGCTCCTCGACGGACAGATCCTAGTGAGTCAGCATTTCCGGAGAAGTCGAAAGAGTAATCTGCCTCGTCCTAATGCGCACCCACAGCGCGGCACATCCAACTCTATGTTCGGTGAGGTTAATCAGTGAATTAACCTCACTAAAACAAACTAATTGACACACATCCTGCGCTCAAACCGAAGGCACAATCTGATGCCTTGTGACGAGGCAGCCGGGTGATTTGCTTCTCTCAGAGAAACACCTTTAAATCTTTAGCTGAGCGACAGCTACAAACGCAGGCTGTGAGCTGCTATTTGTTTTCTTGTGGGCAGCTCCGAAACCACAAGAAAACTACATTCATCTTGCCAGAGCAAATTTAAGAGTGGCCATGACAATGCATGAGAGGAACGAGGGGAGCGTATATGTGTATGAGCGTGCAAAAGAGTCGGTGAGTCACCGGTCAACGCCGAGAAAGAGAAACACGGCACAAAGGGAGAGAGAGCATCATGTATCGGTGGGAGAGTTTGATACGGTTTTTGATCAAAATCAATGACTACTTCACTGGGTTCTGAGGTTTCATTTTCCCTGTCTGACTCATACTCTTTTAACATTTCCTGCCCAGTGGAAGTTTAACACACTCCCGGAATCTGTAAAGCAGTGTGAGGTATGCTGTAAGTGAGCTGTAGGACGCTGTGTCATTTTACTGATAAAAAGCAATTAGTCTGCTATACTGAAATTCTTAAAGCCGCATTAATCAATATAAAGAATAGATCGAATTACTACGTGTGATGTGGACGGAGTCGTTCTTAATAACGATCCGAGAGCTCGTCCAACTCTGCATTTCAACTGGGCTTTATAAAGTGCTTTAGAGTCTTTCAGATTTTTGTTTTGGTTTTTACAGAGCGCAACTTGCTTTAATTCACTCTCCCGACTCTCAACAAGCCTGGTTCCAGCAGATAGCTCTTTTCAGTGAAGAAGCCCTGATAAACACACTATATGCTACCTGTTCAGCACCAAACAAAGTTAGCAACTAGCTGGTGAACATTGTAGAGCATTTAAAAGCTGAAGAGCAAAAATATTTCTTCAGGTATTGGTGGAGACCAAAACAGAGCCAAAATATTGGATATTCAGAAACACAGCTGCAAATGAAGGTTAATGTTGCTCTGTGTCTGCTGGATGTATAAGTTATAAGTTAATAAGTTTGCTAACAAATGATCTATATCAACTTTATAAGCTAACATGTCCATGTTGTGTTTTCAGCTTGTTGCGCTCTAATAATTCAGGTTTGAATGTAGAACATATTCTTATCGTGATATCCTACATAAACGTTCCATTTTAAAGATTGTACTTTTTGTAAAGTTCATACAGATATGTATTTGTGTCAAATAAATATGGAACCTGCCGTCCGGGTTCATAGTTGCCCTGTGGAGTTTTCTCGTAAGCGATCCGACAAAAAACAAAGAAAGTTCCTTTTGAGACGACATTATGTACAATTATTTTTTGGTTAAGGGAAAATGATTATCTTTAAGTTTAATGGATTTTGCTCAAAATTTTGCTTGGCATGCACGTTTATTATAAAAGTAATTGCATTATTAAAAAAATGTTTTGGTTGATACCAAGTGGTCTGAAATCTTTAATGAATAAATGTGTTTCATAACAAACTATGATTTGCTCGAGAGCTCAAATTCAATGTTTTTACAAGACACTGGGGGATATATAGCACCTGGCATTGCAGTACTTTTGAGCTATGTCTTTGAAATATTCTCTCCTGTTTTATTTAAAACATAACTTTTATAAAAAAAAAATGAAATAATTGTTTGCTTTGAATGACAGATTGTTAAATGTCTCAGAACTGCTGACAGGAGGCTTCAAAGGGCATCTGTCAGCTGCAACGCATTTTCCGACATTACAGTTTACATTCGTAACACATACACTCCTGACAAAGAGGAGCTGTTCCCTACAGTCGGTCTGCCAGGGTTTGGAAGGTTGCCTGTGCAGGCAGAAGGCTGGGGAGGCGAGAGGGAGCCAGAGATCTGCATGGAGAGGAGTAACAACAGAAGGTGAAGCTCTCTTTTCACCATTTTTACTCCCCACACCTTCTACAGCAAAATCCCTCTCACCCTCCTCTCTCGAAGCACACGATCCTCCCTCCCTGGCAACGCTCTGAGCCTGATACGACCACAGTTTAGATAAGCATTCTTCCGCAATGAGAAGCCAGAAGTGTGTTTTTTTTCCTTCGTCTTCTCAAACAAAAGCCCAAAGAAATGCCTTTGGTTTTCTGATGGGAACTGTGAGTTTGTTTTCAGTTTCGGGTTATCCCAGGAACACGCAGGTTTCTCTCCAAAAATAGGCAGTACAGAGAGAGGGGATGAGGAGGAAAGAGAGGGGTGGGAGGAGGAGGAGGAGGAGGAGGAGGAGAAGAAGAAGAAGAAGAAGGGAGGGGAGTGTGGTTAATGAGCACCAGATGCCTTACCTTCGGTGGTAGCCACATTCTTTGGAGCTTTGGTTGGTGTGTGATCTGTGCTCGAACTTATGTCAGAAGAGATGCTTGAGCTCCCTTTACCTGCAGGGGAAAAGGGAAGAAAAACAAAACTGCTGGGACACAGTGTAGCAACTTTAAGATGACAAACTGCAGTTGTGATTTATTGTTTTTTTACCGCAGAGCCTTTAAAAATCTTTTTATGATTAATTCCTGAAAAGAGTCTGTTAGAGATAAGATGCTGTATTTAATAAGGTAAGGAGGTATGACGCGTAAGGAAATATGAAGCCCATCGCTCTCTGCTTTCGGGACTTTAATGCTCCTCCCTTTTGGAAGAATGGTTAGGCTTGGCACATGCACAAAGTGTCCGTTTTTTGATATTTTGGAAGAAGAATAAAGTCTCCTGAAATCCCACTCAGCCTACACTTCCACGGAGGACGAGAGAGGAAAGATACGAGCAAGCACTCTAATGAGTGATTACAATAACATGCATCATCGGCGGCGTCCTTCTTAGGTCCTACGGTCTGTACGACTGCCACATGAAAGCGCATTTCTTATTAAATTTACACAAATGCACAGCTCTTACGTCATGAGCTAGCCTTGTGTTGCTGGATTTCGGTTCCGATACAGTCACACAAGAGTGCAACATTTCAAAAGAGATAATCTCTGAACGTGTGCCTTCTGCTGCCAGAGTACAACAGGCTCCACCGCCATGGTGACTGCAAGCTGCCCGTGGAATAGTTGTTTATGGCATATGGTCATAAATGCAGGTTTGTGGCTTTCCTGAGACTAAGTAAGCACCTTTCACCCAGCAAGAAGAGGTATTCCCAAAGAGTCACACCCACATGCACATCAAGTGCAGCCGCCTCAACAGACTAGACAGTTCCCAAATTAAGGAAAAAAAGAGCAACCTGCGACGCCCATATTCAGCCGCACGAAAGACACACGATCACACCGACACGTACAAAATCCTTTTAAACCGGAGCGGCTCATATGGTATGACATTTTGTGGTGACATCACTGAGCTGACACATCTGCTAAGGCTTCTTCAGTCCCCAGAAAGAACTCAGAAATTCACGAGGAGCTTGCACATGTCTACTTTTCTCATTCAGAGCCGAAAGCATAAGCACAGGCAAATGTATCTTAATATTTAGCTGGTAACAGGATTCTTCTTCTCAGCATGAGGAACTCTGCGTCTGTGCAAGGCCGATTGTTTTCTGTCTCGCATGGAAAAACAACTTTGAGAAAAGCTCCTGCTTCCTGTCTTATGCTTATATAATGTGTTGGTGGAGGGCTCGCTGCATAGTTGTGACCAGTGTGTAATTAATTGTGGAATCACACTTGAAAACAGATGTGGACAGACGGACTGCAGAATTCTGCACTTGTAACTGCGATGCTGGTCTGAGACACTATAAAGATGCTGATAACACAAACACTACGAGATATTTCCCTTTTGCGAAATGACTATACTTTCAATAAATGTGTCGTCATGTGAATATTAAAGACACAACCCCTTGTTTGGCCCAAATCAATCCCAGATTTGAAACTTCAGCAAAGGCAATTCAATATATTTACATTCTGTGATTACCTCGCTATGTAGTAGTTTTCATTGTTAATGGCGGAGTCTGCCATTCCCTGTATTTATACTGCCGGATTCAACAGAAACTACTCGCCTGTGTGCAGCATGACCAGATCATCTATTGGAAGAAAAGTTAATTATTGACTGACTTCTTTGTGAAAACAACTAAACCTTTAATTATTAGTTGATTTATTGTTTAGTCGATCGACAGAAAATTGACTTTCAACAAGTTTGATATTGTTTAGAGTGGTTAAATGGCCATATTCTCTTGTTCCAGCTTTTTCTTACGTCAATATTAGCTGGTTTCCTTAGTACTCTACTATTGTAAACTGAATATGTTTAGGTTTGGACTGTTGATCCGGCAAAACAGGACATTTGAAGGTGTCACCCTGGGCTCTGATTTCTACTAATTTCTGACCTTTTGTCGCCAAAACGATCAATCTGATGAAAAATCTCTAATAAAAATAATTGTTAGTTTCAGCACGAGTTTGTTTTTTGTCTGGCTGCCGAATAAAACAGTTGCTCTTCCGGTGTATTTCTGATCGGAGTATCTTAAAGTAGCCACCTGTCATCAATACTACTATAACTTTAAAAGGGGCGCGGTTTTTATTTAACAAAAAAGGTAAACACTTCAGACAGCTGGCTAACATGATGAGCATTGAGATACTAAACAAGTCACGCTATGTCATCATAAAATGTGTATTAACCGCTATGAAACCACTTGCTTACATTTGAAGCGTTACTTTTATCTGCAAAAGGAATGTTACTTGTCTTGCTGTGGACCTGCTTCAAAATGTTTTTCATGTATCCTGGAGCTTTAACCACAAACTCCCGCTGCAGCATCAGACTCAATCACATCAATCCCTGTGAGCTCATAAAAGATGACGGCTTCCATTGGGGGATTCTACGTCAACAAAAAGTCTATGTTTGTAGCAGTACTCGTCCTTAGTTTGGTGTATAATGCCTGTGTTTTACATTGTATATCAAAGAGGTTCAATCTTGCCAAGTGCCAACCGTCAGATATTATTCTGTCTCGCATTAAAAGGGAGAATTAAGAGCTTCTCAATCACTACAGGTGACATGTGCAACAGGAATACAGAATGCAATTTTTTTTAACCACCTTAACCTAATGAGAGTAAGAAAAGAAGGTCGCTATGTAGACTCAGATCTGTGTTAGGATCTGTTCATGTACCTGGACAGGCTGGATTCCTGGGTGGAGCTGGTCCACTTGTTATTTTTTAACATCATGACATCCAATCTTTTCTCTGCAGTTATTGACTTAGGAAGAGAGCACACTGGAATGTTATTTATACAAACATTTCGGCTCTGGAGACAGAACTAATGTGTTCGATGGATTCCAGCCACAGTTTTTTTTTTTTTTTTTCTAAAAAAAAAAAATGGGGAATTTAAGAAAAAAAAAAAAAAAAGACAGTGGGAGAGAGAGGCGGTGGGGGAATCATATAAACGCTTATGTCTTGGTACAAACTGAATGAAGCCTAAAGCGGCGAAGGTGAGTCTGACTGTCCTGCTAAGCTCTTTAAAGCCATGTTTCGAGATTCTATCAATATTGCGGTATTAGAGTCTCTCGGCAGATATGGAGTTTGTTATAATTATATTATAATATCACAGCTTTCCACCAGATGTAAGATGCATTCCAGGAGGGTGAAACAATTTTCTGAATAGATCTGATAGTGGAGTTAGATGGACAGTGAGTGTGTCTGCCTGACCATCAGCTCTACATTACTAATGGTTTTCTTTTTTGTCTTCTACACCATTATGGCCAATTATTGATATTGACGCAATGAGCCAAACAATTGTAGCATTTCATTATTTCAATATTCCTTATCTTTAGTTATTTTCATTAATATACTGTATAAGATATGAAACATGTGCTGGAGGGACAATATTTGTATTTTTGATTATGTCCTGAATCTAATTAGGGTCAAAATACTTATTGACCTAAAGAATATTAGCTCCTATTAACTTTGTAGGAATACTTTTACCATAAAAGAAAATCTGAGTAGGAGCTGTTTCCATAGTAGCTTTAATACATTTTTCATTAACATAGCTGTTTTTATATCTTATCAGGGTGTGTTCTACATCTTTTTTCTTTACATAAAGATCATATGGCATTGACCAATATGGACAAAATGGCTGCCAAATCAAACAGCAAATAGTTTAAAGGATTGTGGACAAAAATGTCTGGAATTGGCTCTTATCAAGATCAGAGAGACTAAGTGCCCACATGCCCAAACACTCGGGTCCTTTGACCCACCTTCACTAAACCTGCAGCAATACACTCTTTAAAATAAATAAATAAATAAAAAACATACATTAGGCTTCTTGGTGTTGTGTGATGAACTGGTTACCTTGCCAAGTCAGCTGTTTTTGACTGATTAGAGGTGATATTTGATATAAACTGTCTCAAATATCACCTTTGCTACCATTTAAATACTTAAATGGTCCAATAATAACTATGCAAGTTAACGGGCAGGTTACCTCCTACATGTATATTATAGAAATATGTCAAATTAAGTGAAGTGTTCATTTGTAGTTAATTTCTGGAGAAAATGTGGGTAAAAAAAAAATTAATCTAGAGAAGTGTCTGGAAGTGTTAATTCCATTTTAAACGTTTCACTGTAGTGTTTAAAATATGCCCACCAGATGTCACTCTGTATCTATGAAGAATATAAACGTTGCACATTAGTAAAAAGTAGACAAAGTATGTCATTTAAGTTCAAACGTTGATTTCACCTCCGTATCTGCGCACAGCCTCACAATTCGAAGATGTGTTTTTTTGAATGGAGTCCAGCCTACGTACATCTCCACACAAAGAGAGGAAACACTTACCGAGAGAAAATGAAAGATACAGAGGGACATTGTCCAGTTTTAAGACAGCTCTCCAATGTCCAGGGACAAACTCAAGGAAGCGACAGACCCAAGAAACCGCACTTTGTTTTCCGTTTTACTATACGAGAGAAACTACGGCAGACAGCGGTAACATAATACTGCATCGTTTGATAAAAAGGAAAAAGTGGAATTCAAATACAACGTGTTTTGAAGTCGCAGCACTTACCCTCGCTTCCATACTGTTTTCCATTGTTCGCACCCATTTTAAAGAATACATAATCTATGAGCAAAACTCGAGTGTGTCAAAAAAAGGAGTTAAAATTCCAGAGAAAACGGGCAGTCTTTCCACACAGATAGGCTAGACAGTGCGGGTTTTGTGCAGGGCCGCTTGCTCTGACTCCAAATAGTTAATCCAGATGTTGAGCCGAAGACGCCTCAGCATTACGCAAACCTGGAGTTCAGACTCGAGCTTCCAGCGGTGCAGCCTTTCTATAGCTGAACATCCACTGACAAAGAAGCGGAGTACACAACAACAACAACAACAACAACAACAAACAGAAAAAAAAAAAAAAGAAAAAAAAATCCTGATTCGAGGAGATCGGAGAAAACTTTTGTGAAGTGACCTAAATGGTAAGCAGCTGTTTATCGGGCTGAGTGCGGGCAATCATAGCGGCCAGACAACTTTGCGAGGACTCGCAGCTCTCCTCCTCTGGATCTGGATTTAAAGAGACCGCAGACCAGGGAGGGAGATGTGGATATTTAAAGAAAGATAAGCCGACGACAGACTGTGACTCAGACAGTGGTGCTGAGGGACACACATACACACACACACACACACTCAGAAACACTCAGTTACAAGTAAAAAGTCCCTGAATTCAAATGACTTGAATAAAAGTACAAAAGTGTTGAACTTCAAAACATTCTTTCAAGTACCAAAAGTAATAGGACCGATTTATGCAGAGTGTCGAGTTTCAGAATAGCCCACCGATAGAGTTTTATATGTAACCTATAATAATAATAATTATTATAATAATACATCATTTATTTGCTCATCCACCTTGAATTCATAATCTGAATCTTCTAAAAAGGAACTAGTAATCAAAAGTGATCAAATATATTTATAGTGGAGTAAAAAGTACAATATTTACATCTGAAGTGGAGAAGAAGTATAAAGTGGCAGAAACATGGAAATACTCAAGTAAAGTAGGCTATCACAATTGCACTTAAATACATTACTTTAGTAAAAAAAAAAAAACTAGATATCCCCCCACTGGAATAACAGAATCATAGTCTATATCTGACCTATGGAAACAGTCACAATCCCATTAAGTTTTATATTTTCCCTTATACCTTATTAATATTTAAGTATTATGTCATCACAGGTGTGATTTTAAGAGATTCACACTCAGCCAATCAGAATGGAGGACACATAATCTCCTAAATATTCTGAGGGTATAGGCCTGGTGAAAGAAGAGAATGGTTTAACCACACATGTGGGAATGTGCCTATGAATAGCAGTCATACAGGTCATTGGATATCTAGAAGTAAAGTCGCAGGACAAAGCCAGTTGTCTGCTGTTGACAGGTGTCTTAATATTCTAGAGATGTGTGTAAATTCCTTTCTAAATGCACACAGCCGACAGATCTACTGAAGATTTCGTGGTATTGTGGTCTATTGTGATTTATTTTCCCTAATTAGATACACAGGTTAAGTCAACACCACTGGTTTTATATCAAAATGTACCAGTCATAAAGTGTCAAGGGGAACTTATCTTTCATTATAGCACAACGTAAAAGGACTTTAATTGAAGTTAAACATATACAATAAAAGTTTAGTAGTTGAAAAAAATAAAAAAAGTGGGTAAAAACATCCAGTGAAGTGGCTGGAAGAGTTTTAGTTTGAACTTTATTATACTGTACAGTAAAAGGAGATAATTTTATAAAGTGTTTAAAATATGACCACCAGATGTCACTCTCAGTTTTATATAAGGAATATAGAAGTTAGCTAGCTGTAAAAAGTAAGCAATTTAAAAGCACAAGACCTTACAATTTAAAAAAAATTAAAAATGTAAATAGAGTATGTAGCATTAAAACTTGAGAAAAATATATATAGGAGGGAGAAAAATTGCACATTGTTTTCTCATTTCTTTAAAAGTGCAAACAGTTATTTTTGCATGATGGAGCTTTATGAAGTCCTATTTTGCTTCTCTGCATTACATATTAAATATATCCGCTATAGTATATTTGTGCAATATTGGTAGCCATCCTGGCTGGCACCGAGGAAACGGAAGAAATTTCAGACTGAAGTTCCATTTCACAAAAAGGTATTAAACTCCTACTTTTCACACCAAATTGTACAAACATTTTTGTTTTAAAAAAAAAAAAAAAAAGGGGGAGAAAAAAAAAAAAGTGTGGTTAAAGTCATGACGCATCTGTAATAGTTTATGCTGATCACAATCAGACACTACCCTTGATATTGTTTATGCATCCAGCAGAGCCATTTTTTATTTTAATGTTTATTACGTTGATCTCTACTTTACTCTTACGAGCCTTTAAGAATGCACTTTAACAATGTTTGATTGGCTCACATGGTACCAATCAACTGGGCTCTTGGCTGTCAGCGAGGTCAAACGCCAAACCTCAAACCTTTACAGGCAGCGAGCTCTGCCACGCTGGAATGCATACTAAGAAAGGCTTCATCTTTCTGCAGGAGATGGATGTGATCGCACAGTAACTGGATTACCGAACTGCTGCAGTTACACAGCAAATTACCAGATACACAAAACATGTGTCATGGTAATCGTGAGGTTATGCGTGACGGAACATTTGCTTTACCAAAACATTTATTCAATTCTAAAAAAAATGGACACTTTTTTTTTTACTTTACGTCACCATGAGTAAACGTACAGTTTCAGATCAGCTCTGACAGGTGGCCACTATTGGTCATCCAGTGCGAAAACAAACCCCCAGGAGCGAAAGGGTAAGGGCTGACAGCAGGACTTGTGTTTATTTCTGGAAGGAGCTCAGATTTGGCAGACATGGCATAGCAGGCCGAACCAGAAACACTGATGTCGTCCTCTGGCATAGCTGCACTCTGGGAGAGCGCGGTCAAGGCGCCGTGCGTGTCGGTCACAGCGGTGCTCGAGGGAGCCGAGTGCTCATTTTCGTCGCCTGGGGTGACCGCGGGGCAGGGAGAATGTGGGGCAGAGGTGATCTCTTCTAGCTTGCTGTATAATGCCCTCAAGGTCACAGGGACGGACATGGACCTGGAGAATCAAGCAATTGTATACATATCAAAACAAACAATCTCAAACAGATTTGCCTCATGATGGAAGATGTGGATCACACTAAAGGAGCCATCATCATCATCCTCTTAACTCTAGAGAAGTAAGGGGTAGATAGAAGTTATGATGCCATACTTCTTCATGACTGTGGAAAGGTATTCATCCATGGAGGGTTCACCCAATCCTGCCCCGAACAAAGTGCAGGTAATCCGATGAGGATCAGATACGTTCACCAGCACTGTGTCCAAAAAGCCAAAAAAAAAAAATTAAAAACAAAATTACAAAAACTCATACAAGTCAGATTTATATGAGGTCATCTTAAAATGATACACCTTATGTGCTAAAAGAAATCCAAATCAGATAAATAAAAAAACAAGGCCTTTGCTTAGTTGTAGATGAAATGCTCACAAACAGCGAGGGAGTCGGTGTCAGGTCGGTGGAAGGTCACAGAAAAGCTGGTCTCAGACTCCGGAAGGACTTCAAAGTGCTGGTCACACGCCAAACCTGTTGGCATAAATCCATTATTAAAACAATCAAATAAAATCAATAATGACTGAAAATTTTTATTTTTTTTATTATTTTTTTTTAATAATAATTGTGCCAAGTTTAGATGAGCAACCTCCTTATCCTCTAGATGCTTCCCCTTTTGGATACATAAAATGCCACGACGGCCTCCATTTCCACTGCTAAGCTGACGACACCCAACTCTACCAAATCCATTACTCATCATTTACAAACCTCACCGACCTCCTGCACAGTCATACTCCTGCCTTGAAACCTCTGCAGACAAGAACCGGACCTGGGGGGTGAGGGGGTGGACAGGGACAGGGCGGCTCAGTCTTTAACTCTCTCCCCCTACACCTCAGACAGTCTCCCTCACTCCCCCCTTTCAAACCCTCCCTCAAAACCCACCTATTTAAATCTGCTTTTAACTTGTGATCCATGAGGCCCCCCCCCCCCCCCCCCCTTTTTTTTTTTTCCTTTCTTTTTAATTGTTGCTGTTGAGTTTATAATGTTACTGCTTCTGTAATTTGTTTTTGTTTTTTAACCATGTATAGTACCTTTGAGTCCCTTTTAAAAGAGATACACAAATAAAATGTATCATCATCATACTTGTCCAATTTGAGACAAAAATGTAAATAACTTAACCTGCCTGTTCTGGCACCCAGAGACGTTATACAGCTCCTCAGCAGGGTGTTGATGACACACTGATGTCGTAGCAGCCCCAGCAGGGCTGGGACATGGGCAGGGTGGGTGAAGGGAATACGGTCCACTACAGCCCCTCTCTGGGTAGGCGGCACCGCCCATGCAGCTCCAGGGAGGATATAACTGTGAGTCACACCACCAGGAAGAGGCTGGACAGAAGTATTGATTCCCTTTATGACAGAGTTCATCTGCCCAGTTACCTTTCACATTGACCTTAACACAAGTGTGTTGATCATGCATACCACTGTGAAAATAGTATCCTGCTCATCCAATGTCTCCTTGTGGATTTCTGCACTTTGTGTACAGCTCATCAGAAGCTTGGGTAAGGGTGCCCACTGCAGGTCAACATCTGGTATGGCCACATCTACAAAATACCAGAGGGGGAACAAGAGAGCCTGTGATGGGGTGATGCTTGTTGACCAATTATTCAAATAGATTTGTTTTGAAAAGTGTATCCTTTTACACTGACCTGTAATTTGGCTGAGCTTGTTTACAAAAGACAACATCAGTGGTATTGCCGGCTGCAGTTTGAGGAGAAAGCAGGCAGGCAGCATCTCATATGGTGACTCGCCCGACGGCAGGAACACAGGATGGCTGCCACAGAGGACACAATTTTACCACCACCAGCACTGACATTCACATTCACTGTGGGATGTTTAATGAGTAGTATCCTGTAGAGTGAGAGATTAAACGGTGACATGTTACCCCTGGGGATCCAGCTGTGGAGGCTGTGGGATCACAGATGCCATCTGAAGCTTGTGGGTCACGTCACTGACAGCTACAGTCACCAGGGCTGCCTGGACGACCTTCTCTTTATTGGTCCTTTCAAAAAGAGCTTATTAAAAAAAATAATAATAATAATTAAAAAGCCAAGCTTTGTTCATTTGCATCTGTACATTTCACTTAAATTCACCAGAAATGAACATTAGATAATCCCTTATTTGCATATTTAACCATACCATTTTTCTTTTTTTGCAACGTGTAATACTTTTTTGTACTTGTAACACAAATAAATAATTTAGTTAATGTAGATAAGCCAACTGGAGAAGTTTCATGGT
This sequence comes from Bovichtus variegatus, assembly GCA_943593645.1. Taxonomy (NCBI): domain Eukaryota; kingdom Metazoa; phylum Chordata; class Actinopteri; order Perciformes; family Bovichtidae; genus Bovichtus; species Bovichtus variegatus. Next base: position 10,453,001 of record CALSCE010009814.1, read on the forward strand.
GATGTATAGAAGTTTCTTTTTACCCTACTCCCCTGTAGTGTTTTACAAAATGTATGGATTCTTACAAATAATATCTTCAAAAAAGGCCATCCATCCATCCATCCATCTTCAACCGCTTATCCGGGGTCGGGTCGCGGGGGCAACAGCTCCAGCAGGGGGCCCCAAACTTCCTTTTCCCGGGCCATGTTGACCAACTCTGACTGGGGGACCCCGAGGCGTTCCCAGGCCAGTGTGGAGATATAATCTCTCCACCTCGTCCTGGGTCTTCCCCGTGGTCTCCTCCCAGCTGGCTGTGCCTGGAACACCTCCCTAGGGAGGCGCCCAGGGGGCATCCTTACCAGATGCCCGAACCACCTCAACTGGCTCCTTTCTACGCAAAGGAGCAGCGGTTCTACTCCAAGCTTCTCTCGGATGACTGAACTCCTCACCCTATCTCTAAGGGAGAAGCCAGCCACCCTTCTGAGAAAACCCATTTCGGCCGCTTGTACCCGCGATCTCGTCCTTTCGGTCATGACCCAACCTTCATGACCATAGGTGAGAGTAGGAACGAAGATAGACCGGTAGATCGAGAGCTTTGCCTTCTGGCTCAGCTCTCTTTTCGTCACAACGGTGCGGTAAAGCGAGTGCAATACCGCGCCCGCTGCTCCGATTCTCCGGCCCATCTCCCGCTCCATTTTCCCCTCACTCGTGAACAAGACCCCTAGGTACTTGAACTCCTTCACTTGGGGTAAGGACTCATTCCCTACCCGGAGTAGACAATCCACCGGTTTCCTGCTGAGAACCATGGCTTCAGATTTTGAGGTGCTGATCCTCATTCCAACCGCTTCACACTCGGCTGCGAACCGATCCAGTGAGTGCTGAAGGTCACAGGCTGATGATGCCATCAGGACCACATCGTCTGCAAAGAGCAGCGATGAGATCCCAAGCCCACCAAACTGCAACCCCTCCCCCCGACTACGCCTCGATATCCTGTCCATGAATACCACAAACAGGATCGGTGACAAAGCGCAGCCCTGGCGGAGGCCAACACCCACCGGGAACGAGTCCGACTTACTGCCGAGAACCCGGACACAACTCTTGCTTTGGGCGTACAGGGATTGGATGGCCCTCAAAAGCGCCCCCCCTCACCCCATACTCCCGCAGCACCTCCCACAGTATCTCCCGGGGGACCCGGTCATACGCTTTCTCCAGGTCCACAAAACACATGTAAACCGGATGGGCATACTCCCAGGCCCCCTCCAGGATCCTTGTGAGAGTGAAGAGCTGGTCCGTTGTTCCACGGCCAGAACGGAATCCGCATTGTTCCTCTTCAATCTGAGGTTCGACTATCGGCCGAACCCTCCTTTCCAGCACCTTGGAGTAGACTTTACCCGGGAGGCTGAGCAGTGTGATACCCCTGTAATTGGCACACACTCTCTGGTTCCCCTTTTTATACAGGGGAACCACCACCCCGGTCTGCCACTCCTTAGGCACTATTCCCGACATCCACGCAATGTTGAAGAGACGTGTCAGCCACGACAGCCCCTCCACACCCAAAGCCTTCAACATTTCTGGACGGATCTCATCAATCCCCGGGGCCTTGCCACTGTGGAGTTGTTTGACTACCTCAGTGACTTCCACCAGGGAAATTGCTGATGATCCCCCATAATCTTCCAGCCCTGCCTCTATCAAAGAGGGCGTATTAGTCGGATTGAGGAGTTCCTCAAAATGCTCCTTCCACCGCCCGAGTACCTCCTCAGTTGAGGTCAACAGTGTTCCATCCCTGCTGTAAACAGCTTGGATGGTTCCCCGCTTCCCCCTCCTGAGGTGCCGGACAGTACGCCAGAAGCACTTTGGTGCCGACCGAAAGTCCTTCTCCATGGCTTCTCCGAACTCCTCCCACACCCGCTGCTTTGCCTCTGTCACGGCCGAGGCCGCTGCCCTTTGGGCCTGTCGGTACCTTGCAACCGCCTCTGGAGTCCCCCATGATAACATATCTCGGAAGGACTCCTTCTTCAGTCGGACGGCTTCCCTGACCACCGCGGTCCACCACGGTGTTCGAGGGTTACCGCCCCTTGAGGCACCTAAGACCTTGAGGCCGCAGGCTCCCGCCGCAGCTTCAGCAATGGAAGCTTTGAACATTGACCACTCAGGCTCAATGCCCCCAACCTCCACAGGGATGCCAGAGAAACTCCGCCGGAGGTGTGAGTTAAAGGTCTCTTGGGTATGGGCCTCCTCCAGACGTTCCCAGTTCACCCGCACTACCCGTTTGGGCTTACCAGGTCTGTCCAGACTCTTCCCCCACCCCCTGACCCAACTCACCACCAGATGGTGATCAGTTGACAGCTCCGCCCCACTCTTTACCCGAGTGTCCAAAACATGCGGCCTCAGATCAGATGATACAATTACAAAATCGATCATCGATCTTCGGCCTAAGGTGCTCTGGTACCATGTACACTTATGAGCATCCTTATGTTCGAACATGGTGTTTGTTATGGACAGCCCATGTCTAGCACAGAAGTCCAATAACAAACAACCACTCGGGTTGAGATCAGGGAGGCCGTTCCTCCCAATCACGCCTCTCCAGGTGTCTCCATCGCTGCCCACATGCGCGTTGAAGTCTCCCAGTAGAACTATGGAGTCCCCTACTGGAGCCCCCAACAGGACTCCATTCAGGGTCTCCAAGAAGGCCGAATACTCTGAACTGCTGTTCGGTGCATATGCACAGACAACAGTCAGAGTTTTCCCCCCCATAACCCGTAGGCGTAGGGAGGCGACCCTCTCGTCTACCGGGGTGAACTCCAACGTAACGACACTCAGCCGGGGATTTGTGAGTATCCCCACACCCGCCCGGCGCCTCACACCCTGAGCAACTCCAGAGAAGAATAAGGTCCAACCCCTATCCAGGAGTACGGTTCCAGAACCGAGACTGTGCGTAGAGGAGAGCCCAACCAGATCTAACTGGTAGCGCTCCGCCTCCCGCACAAGCTCCGGCTCTTTCCCCCACAGAGAGGTGACGTTCCACGTCCCCAGAGCCAGCCTTTGCCGCCCAGGTCTGGTCCGTCGAGGTCCCCCACCTTCACTGCCACCCGTCTTCAAAAAGGCCATTTCTCAAAATTAGTTTTTTCTCGTACTCTGAGCCAGAAAGGTCCAATTCAGTAGAAATTCCATACGCACAACTTTGCAATTTCATTCCCATCTTTATTCTGAAGGTTTTTACAGAGGGGTTTGTTCATATATCATATCAGAGATATGCAAAATTCCCTAATATGTCAACAAAATGAAACACGAATATTGAATCTTGCTTTATACAATGTTCAAAGTTCTGTTTTGGAAATATATGCAAATTAATGAATCTTTAGTCTGCCTCATTTGCATATTTTAACAGAAATTCAGAAAACTACAAATAATAAATTGTCTGAATGTAATCAGCTGGGGAAATTTCATGGTGACTTTTAAATACTTAACATGCAAATAGGAACGAGCATGAGGCATTCAATCATTTTTAAAGTAAACCAACTTTGTCAGCACGAGCAAACGTCTTACGTAAATCTGGAGTCTTCATTCCAGCAGTCTGGGTGATATAGAACTGGATAGTCAAGGGGCAATCTAAAGGGATGAATTAAAATTATTTGAAGTATTTTTAATTTGAGCATAAAAAAGGTTTTGTTTTCTTGGGGCCATTTACCTTCTTTTCCAGCTATCAGAGACCCAATCCTGCCATTGTTAATCATGTCACCTTGGAGGTCAGCGTCTACTGGCACACTGAAAGCAGAACAACTGTGCTCATTCCAAATGTGTATTTGGGCTGCAACAAACGATTATTTTGATTAATCTGCCCCCCATCAATGGCTCAGTTTATGAAACGTCAAAAAAAAAAAAAGTAGTGAAACATTCCGATCACAACTTCCCAGAGCTCAAAGTGATGTCCTTAAATTGCCATTTCATCCAAATACCAGTCAAAATCTTGCTTACCGTTATATGATGAAAACAAGAAGAAAGTCCTTATATTTGAGAAACAGGAGCAAGCAAATATTTGGCTTTTTTTTTTGCTTGAAGCAATTAATAGATTATAAAAAAATGTAATTAAAACAAAAAAGTCACAACAAGCTTTTTGGGCATTCGTGTTTTAGGCTCACTTACGTTGGCAAATGTGATAGTTGCTCCAGGTCTTTTCCAAGGTATTGCAGAGATGCAAACAATTTTAATTTGATTTCACTGACACAGAGAGAGACAGAGAGAGAGACAGAGACAGAGACAGAGAGACAGGAGAAAAAAAAAAAAAACACATCAATGCCCATAAAAGCAAGAGGCCCAAAATGTTAACAGCTAAATTATATTTTATGAGCAGGTACTTGTCTCCAGGGATGTTGTACTGGGTGAAGAGGCCTGCCAAATTCATAGAGAACTCAGCAAAATGTTTTGACCTGTGCACAAACCCCCCCCACAAAAAAAAAAAAACAGTACCATCAGCGTCTTAAACAATTTCTTTAGGTAATAATTTAAATAGCACGGCCATCTTAATCACGCAAGCAAAATGTCAACAGTTTAATTTATCCTCGCTCTAATGCTTACCTCAGCAGCTGCAGAAAAGACTCACTGGGCTGCAAGACAATTACATTTTATTATTACGCAGAGCAAAAGGGAGTGATGTGAATGGGAATGTAGCCCACTTACAACAGGGGAGCCTCCATGTGGGGCCACTTTGACCTCCTCCACCCCGCCACACGGCAGCAACACCACCTCCAGGTAGAACAAATCGGCTGTCAGGTAGCATGTGGCCTCAGTAATGTGAAAGCCCATTCTAGGGAGGAAATGTGTGCCACCACATTACATTACATTACAAGAGAAATTAAGCTCTATAATGAGGATCCTGTTAAACAAAACTTTAGACCAATAAAATAGATCTTGTAGGGCTTTAAAGACACATATCACAAGCGCTATAAGTCAACTCTCTACCCTTGTTGTTTGGCAATCACTTCCAGGCGAGACCTCATGGTATTCATAGAGGACACTGAAACATACAGAGACAGACTTACTCACAGGTAAAGTGACATACACGTACGAACATACACAGAATCATTGGTATATTGTTTGTTTACCATTAACCACTTCATGGAGCCTTTCCAGGGATCGAACCAGCGGCTTACAGGGTTTGTTAGCATCTTTGGGTTTGTCCTATTGGGAGACAAAGGGAATTAAAAAAAAAAAAACAACAACAATGGACCAGTTGTGTGGTCATCCATGGGTAAACAGTCTTCAGTCCTCCCAGCCCATCCCATGACACCATGGTGAAGGGAAATGTTGACATTGGGATGCTTTGCACTTTGGGAGGAGTATGTTTTTAAAAACCATGGGTGACTGCCACACCTGGGTGTGTGAAAATACATTGCTCATCAAGCTTCGTTTTCGAGAAGCTTGGTTCTACAAAAGCCCTTTTCAGCATCACTACTAGCAGGAAGCTGCATGACTGGCCCCGGCTGCCCTATCCCCCCTGGACCACACATCACTTCAGTCCACCAAGTAATCAAGTTTCTTTACGAGCCTCCAGAGGCTGACCACTGCCAAGCTCCACTTTGTAATAATCCAAAAGTATTATCTATCCTGCGGCGCCAGCCATTACAAATCAAAAGAAAAACTAACACACCCTCTCATAGCCTCAGTATACACATCAGTATAGCAGTGCCAAGGAACCTTAACAGCACTTTGCAGCATTTTTGTTCAGGGTAAAAAAAAAAAAAACATCAGAATCTGTGAAGCTCTGCATGTTTGGTCGTAAACCTTTTAGCCAAATGATATACGCCGGTAAGAGGAGCGTTCTAAAGAACAGATAGTGATCGTCTTACCAAACAGGACAGTGTTAAACATAGAAACAAAGCCATCGCCATAAGGCAACCTAAAAAAAAAAAAAAAACTTTGTTTTGTTCCATAAAGGCTCACTACTCATACTATGCCATGTGGTTGAAGTGAATCCAAATGACCAGTCAATGCACAAACTGATGCGACAACAAAGACTTGTGTGTTCCAGGATAGATGAGCTCAGTGCATGGCCACACCAGTTCCTGATCTGCAGAACATCATCATACATTAGAGAAGCCAGTAACAAGTATTTTATTTAAGCAATCTTCACTTTTCTCGGCATAGATCTAATAAAAAGGGCATACCTTTAAATAATAATTTTATGCAATCTCCATAATTTGCATTGTGAGGGAGTTAAAGATAACATGCTGATGAAAACAAGAGGTAGTGTTTACTGGTGTGTGTGTGTGTGTGTCTTACCATGCATCTTCGGACAAGCTGAAAGGTTTCTTTCCAGGTCTTCTCCGCAAATTTCAAGTGCAGGTCAGAGATTATGGACTTCATGGCTAAAGCATAGGCAAAAGAGAAACATTTTATTAAATACAGTCAAAACAGTAAAACTACAGCATCCACACCATTTGAACTTTTCATCAATTTTAGGCAATTTGATTCAGAAAAAAAAAAAGGATTTATTTAAAAATAAAAAACAACTTTAAACCAACACTACCTGGCACCTGGAAGACAACGTCACTCTTACTGACTTGAACAAACGTGCAAACATTTATGCAGATTATCCAATTATTCAATTATCCACTGCCCGTAGGCAGTTTTATGTACAACCACGAAAGCAAATATCAGAAACAATGTTACTTTTCAAGACTGTTCGGTGTTGTTTTTCATTAATGCGAAATTGATGTTACATTGACACATAAAAAAAGTAACGCGTCGTCGGGTTTTCCCATGTGGGCGGGCGTTGTCAGACGGAACCAAGCCCCACAGGATGTGCAGTCAGTCTGCTGCTAAATCTGTGGAGTTAGCTTGGGAGCTAGCCATGAGCTAACGAGCAGCTAGCTGAGTCTTCTCATTCTGCCTCCACAATTCAACCTTCGTCCAACGTCGTGCCAAGGTGAATACTGTTTAACTAACCGGTAGGTGATGTTGTTCACACACAAGCCGTAGTTGTAACGCTTGCTGCTGCTCATATTTGCTCTCTCTCTATTTTTTATTTTTTTTTACGTTGCATCATTTAGTTGTGATTAGCTGCTCGTTATCGCTTGCTAGCCTTTCTCGCCTGTGTGCACAGTCTGGTGGTACCCGAGCTGTGGCTCTCGAGGGTCGATGAAACATCTGTTGCTGGGTATCAGATTTGAAGGATTTGTCTTTTATGCGTTTTCTGAGCGGCCACCTTCATGTTGAACTTCCTCGCATGTTAATTAACCTCCAGGTTGAGGGTTAGTTAGCTTGTTAGCCACCTCGCCCACTGTATTCAACCTGCTAGCTAGATCACCTGCTGTTGACATGTCACCTGCTGACTAGCTGTTAATTTACATGTTTATTAGAGCATTAAGCTTTCTTTAAATGTGCGATTCTGTTGTTGTAATACTGAGTTGGAATTGTCACTTGTTAAGCTAACAGTATAAAGCATTGTATTGTTTTCTTGACGTGTCAGTGTTATTAACGTTATTGGGCCAATTTCTTGATCCGTTTATACATTTGTTTAGCGCCTATGATGATCCCTAATTAACGTTACGGTTAATCCTCATTTTGATGTCATCGTTGAAACATAGACACTTGCTGTTGTCATTTCCTTAAGTTTCTTAAAGGACTTTAACTTGCCTAACATAACTGTAAATGTCACATATATATAAAACAGTATATAGGGCAACATAATGTTTCCTCAAAATGATTTAAGAGACACGTTTCCTTACTTTAAATGGTTAACGTAAAAGGACATTGCCTCCTGTACTAAATTCTAAATATTGACTTTTAGTACATACACTCCTTTTGTTAATTTGTATAATGAGCGATTGGCTGCATTCCCATCTTTATCCCTTATTTCCAGAGGTCTGTGTGGGCCTGTGATAGGGAAAGGGCATTAACACACTGCTGGACATCATGGTATTCCCATAGTCTGTCCAGTATGAGAAACTGACCAATAAATGGCTTTGGCTTATGTCAGATTTTATCGAGTCCTGTCAAAGTTTGGAAAATACTGCCAGATGTTAAGCAAAAGCTTAAAAAAAAAAAGACAGTAATATTTCTTTGCTAAATGGCTTTCACAGGTTCCTCTTGGGTTAGTGGAATTTGCCTTCTGTGTGTCATGATGTGCAGTAGTTGAGTTTTCTTATCCATATGTCATTGAGCAAACATTATTTTTGCATTTATTTGTGGGGGTCTTAACATCGTGCATGTGAAAGTTGCTAACAAAATATGCATACAAATATTGCACCATTCTGGCAGACCTTTCTTCTCAAACTTCCATGCTCAAGCAGATCTTTTCGTACTCAGAATCAGAAAACCTTTATTCGTCCCACAGCAGAGAAATTTACAGCGCTACACCCAAATCACCCAAATCATTTCTGCATACTGTAGGAGTATTATTTTTTTAAAGTAATGAAATCCGTTTCTCTGACTCTCTGTCCTTGCAAAGAAAAATGTAAGGAAGAGTGTTCACTATAGCTGTATTAAGGGGCAAATCTTTCTGCAGACACAGCTGCAGGGAGGAGTGGTAATAAAAAAATACAGATTTTTGAAAAAGCAGTTTCTAATGCATCAATCTAGTGCCGGTGGTCATTATTACCACTTTATCTTGCTGTAGTCTTAACCAGGCACAGAGAAGAATTCTCTGCACTACATTTAAAGTGTAATAACAGTTTCTCCTGGTTTTATTTTATTGCTACTGGACACAATGATGGCTTTGCAATAGAGCCTCGGAATTGATGATGAAATATCTTCAGATTTCTTCTCTTTTCTTATTTTTAAAAAAAATATTTCTCTTCAGGATTTATCATTCGGCCCCTTGTTGCAGCTGGATTTTACGGTCTTCATTTCACAATCCTTCCCACCAACTCCAGCTCCACCTTGAACTTTCTACTTAACACACTCGGATCTCCTGGTACACAGAGCCATGGCTGCTGCTAAGCCAAAAGGGCAGAACTCTCTAGCCCTTCACAAAGTGATAATGGTGGGCAGTGGAGGAGTGGGGAAATCCGCCCTCACACTCCAGTTCATGTATGATGAGGTGAGGAACTTGCATCACAACAGTCAAGTTAAATTCACAAGCTTTTGAGGTAGGAACGTTTCTCTTGGTTCTCCCTCCAAATATAAACGTTATATTTTCCCCCTTGTAGTTTGTTGAAGACTATGAGCCCACCAAAGCAGACAGTTACAGGAAGAAAGTGGTGCTGGACGGAGAAGAGGTACAGATTGACATCCTTGACACAGCTGGACAAGAAGACTATGCAGCCATCCGAGATAACTACTTCCGCAGCGGCGAGGGTTTCCTCTGTGTATTTTCCATCACAGAACTGGAATCATTTGCAGCAACAGTCGACTTCAGGTCCAGGAGCATACAATATTTCAACGAGACAGTTTTTTAACCATTATAATATAATGACATTTAAATTGATACTATTGGGTATATTTCCCCTACTAAAATACGTGAACAATCTATGCTCTTTTGATATTTTGGAATATCACTAAAGGCTGTATTTTCTACATTTCTTCCTCATTCACTTTAGCAAGCCTGTTCATTTACATAATTCGTGGCTAAATGATATTTATTTTTTTTTTGCAGGGAGCAGATTCTGCGAGTGAAGGAGGATGAGAACGTGCCCTTTCTCTTGGTTGGTAACAAGTCCGATTTGGACGACCGACGGCAGGTTAGCACGGAGGAGGCGAAAGCACGTGCTGAGCAGTGGGGCGTGTGCTATGTGGAGACTTCTGCCAAAACCCGGGCCAATGTCGACAAGGTATGTTTGAGTAGCTAAAGATCGGCGTTCCTGGCTAAATATGTTAACGCCGGTTATATTGAGCAAACAGAGAAACGTGAAGCACTACTTTTTGCCTTTTTTTTTTTTTTTTTTTTTTTTTTTTAAACAGGTGTTCTTTGACCTGATGAGAGAGATCCGGGCGAGGAAAATGGAGGACAGCAAAGAGAAGAATGGGAAAAAGAAAAGTAAAAGTTTGGCTAAGAGAATTAGAGAGAGATGCTGCATTTTATAGTGGTAAAAGAGAGCAGGATAGCTGCTTATGTACATATACATTTCTCAGACTTTGCATTTATTTTGTGCCCATACCTGACCATGACTTCCTGTTCCTGGCTAACAGGACATCTGACCATGTGTCAGGGAGTAGTAAGGTGGCACTCCATACACCATTTATAGCTCTAACTTTTTATGTGCTGACACTCCAAATCATTTACGTTCTCTCTCTCTAACTCTCTAACTCTCTCTCTAACTCTGACCGCATTACAGAGGGTAATACATGGATGGTGTTTAATTTAGACCTACGCTTGACAGGGGGCTAAGCCCTGAAATGTTACGAAACCTTTCATTGTAAAGTTTGATGTGTATTATATATTCAGACAACTGTGCGGATAAAAAATGAAAGTGTCAGAGCCGAGGTTTAAATGGGGGAAATTGTAACTGGAGCTTGGTTAGGAAATGTAAGTGAACAGACTCAGCAGTGTAGTGTCAACCCAGAATTCATCAAGTGCCACCAAGGAAATGTATGTTGCACTGGTGAATCTATCAAGCATTTTAATTGAAAGGTTGTTACTTGAAGCTGAAATTTGATGCCATTCCTATGTGTTGTTTTTCACCTCGATTTTACTACGTGGTAAATTATGAGCACTTCTTTTTTATCTGTTGAGTCAAACTTTTCCTTTCTTTTCTTGTCCTACTATCATATCAACCTGTGTAAGCTAAGCACACTAATATTTCTCTTTCCCCCTCCCCCCTTTCACGTCACTTTGTTGAGTCCTCTCAAATGCACAAACAACATTGATCATTACCTTTAAATCTGTGAGGGATTTTACAACACTTGAACTTTTTTCAATTATAACATTTCAGAAGTTTTACCTCGCCAACCAACAACTTTCATTGCCTTTTTTTTTTTTTTTTTTTTTTTTTTTTTTGCGATAAAGGAATCCCTGGTGCTCTGATAAAAGGCGATTCCACAACACTACATATTTTACACGCTGTTTTTAAACACATCTTAAAGTTGATCAAATAAATTGCTTCCAGTCACGTAAAGATTTATTTTGCCAATTTAACTTTTTCCTGGCTCAGACTTTTAATCACCAACCTTGTATGCATTTCTAAATGGGGACTTAAGTGGGAATAAATCAATGGATCACTGAATCTTAAGGCATAAAATATCAAAAATTAATGCAGGCTTGAAAGAAGTACGATGTCCAAAAAAGTTGCTCTCTTGTCACCAAAGAAAAATAGTAGCTAGTACAAACAAGTGCCCACGTATTCATGGAAGTGAATGACAACTTGCTATAGTGAGCGTCAAAAGGAAGCACTGCAGTGTTTGTGTAAAAACGTATCTTTGTAAAAACTGACGGAGGCAAAAGTTGAGGAGGAACTTGAAGAATTCCATTGTGAGAGGCCTGGGAAGAAAATGCAAAGTTACGAGGAATTTAGTAATTCATGTACAGTGCATCACTGTTGCCTCTCTGTCCATTGTGAATGTGATAATCCCCCCCCCCCCCCCCATACCCTTCCTGTTTGCCTGTAACCCTAGTCAGCCAATGATGTGCAGAGTTTAGAGCTCATTGACGGTCTACTTTGTTTACCTTTTTTGTTGCATTTTGTGCAAGGCTACCCGGTGTTATAAAGCTGTAGTAACATCATAATGACACACCTGGTATGTTCATCGTAGCTCGTGTAGTAATAATTTTAGCAATGTAAAAATAAGAATTTCCTCAGTTGACAGCTAAATTGCGTAGACCAAAACATACTGTGTAATCTGTCCCTCAATTATCTTTCCTTTTGTGACTGAGCCACTCTTTTTCTTATAATTTATTTAAAATAACTTATTTTATTATTTTTCAAAGTCTGACCACCATCCTGAGATTGTTGCCTTGTTTCACTCTGATCCAGAGTAAATGTTTGTGTTGCCAACAGCAACAGCTCATCATTTACATCAAAGGCTTTCCTCAACAAATAGGATGCCCGACACTGGAGTCTATGCAAAATAATGATTGTTGTAATTGCAAAGAGGCAGAGAATATGAAACTCGGAAACGATTCAAAACGGTGTCAGCGAGTGCACTCGAAGCATTGAAGCTTAGAAAACCCAACATCGTTAAAAAATTGTGAACAGTTTTTTTTTATATTTGAAAATGCGCAATGTTGTCTCATCGATTCCTTTTTGAGTTGTTACATTAACACTAAATCATTTCTGGCTTTGATTGTCATATATGTCACTGTGTTAATTGTACAAAAAACGACAGTAATGCAAAAGAATGTCCGTGGTATTTCTTGTCAACTGAAAAGCACACAGTAGAGAGAGTTAGAGTTTAAAGATATGTGAGGCGAACCCAAAATGTTGGACGCTTATGGCATCAGAATGTTTAGAAGGTAGTTTGGGTTCATTTGTTTTAAAGGGCTAATCTCCAGTACACCATACCATGATGAAACACACCTGAAAGTGAAAGTGTCAGGCGCAGAAACCTGTCCGTTAACCTTCCTTAGCTTATGTCCGTTAAATGAACTTCTGTGTGTGTGAACTGCATCGTTGAGGATTGCAGAAGCTACTTACAGTGAAGTGACCACCATAGTGCTTGCTTACTTTAACATTGGCTTTACACAGTCCTAATTCTTGTTTCAGTGCTTTTTTTTTTTTTTTTTTAAAGGAGCAAACATTCATAATTATTTTCTTTGTCTTCATGGTAATAGACTCGATGGCCCAAATATTTTCAGCGGGATTCAAGGGGTGATACTAAAACAGATATTTGTGTGAAAGCTATGAGCATCTCCTACTGGGTATTCAAATAACTTGTTTTGCCTTTTTATATAATTACCTTTTGGAAGAAAGAATAGATAGCTGTGTTTATGATTGGATGGTTGTATGTATGCCATCAACTAAATGTTTCCTTCATGTTTCCTTATTTTGAACATAACCACTAATGCAGCCTGTCTGTCTATCTGTTTTGTGAATGCTGTTTTGTGAATGCAAGAGGTAAAGCTTACATTTCAATTCATTTTTGGGTGAGTTATTTGGAAATGGCAAATAAAGTGGATATTACTAATAACATTTTCCAAATGTATTCAGATATTCTTTGTGTGAAGGTATGTGTTGACTGGAGTTATTACACTGAGCAGGAAGAAGGTTCCTCTTGGACTTTGCACGTTTCGCTGCTCTCATGTCTGTGTGAACACGCTGAATACCACCACCTGCAGACCCTGACCTTTTCGATTGATCCGGTGAAGGTGAATTGAAAGAACTGTAAACCATTCGTTACACTATCCAAGCAGTGAATGCCTCACTACACTTGTCATTTTCTTAAATGTTATGTTGTGAGGCAGTTTTTGAGGCAAATTTTGACTGCACCAAATTGTTGTTGTTGCGCTATATAATGTATGGAAGCGCAGACAGCTTGGCGCTGCCCTTATCTCTGTTTACACAATCACACTGATTCTTTGTGCTGCATATATAATGCTAGGGAGGACAAGGGGAAGTATTGATTTACCATAGTACAGACATGGATATGTTGCTGTTTTATAATGGTTAAAGTTGAGTTAAAATATAGCATGGAGCACAATGCAGACTACTGGGGACATATTTTGATAAGATTGAAATCAATATGTAATTGCCAACATGCACACTGATTTAATTTGAACATTTTATAAATATTTTCTAGAATATGTTGGAATCTATTAGTTTCTAAAAACAGGAGTTTTAAGAAATTGGATGGAAAGAGTAGAGATGGGTGAGTGTATATGGTATTATATATATTTTATGTTTATAATATTTGTATTTGTTTAATACCAGTATTACTTTAAGTCATTTTAATTATTATAGTTTTCTCCGATTTTTTTGTTTTCTGTTTTGGAAGTATTTTATCTAGCGTGACCTATATGTTTATGAGAGAATCAAATAATTAAAAAATCCCATAATTAATGTTTGTAAAGCCAGTTTCCAAAATGATCTAGTATGTGGTTCATGGAAAATAAGACGCTACCTTTTGTATAAAGTGATACATCGATTTGGAAATGTTTATTTTATGAAAGTAGGGGTTTCCCTTGGCGGTGACGTACCCACTGATCTGGATTACGCATACGGGTATCATTGGTTCACACCGACGCACAAGGCCTGTAGTTTGAAAGCTGTCTGGGCCCTGGCGAGTTGTACCGTTAGCCACATTGCGAACAAAGTTACAATATTTTGAAATAAATTCTAGGAATTGTGGAGCCAGTTTGCCCGAACACGTTCGCTACATTTGGACCATGCGGTGGTAAGAGGGAGCAACAATCCGACGGGATACGTGGAAGAAGACGTTTTTTTGAATAGCATTGTTATATTGCATCTTGACTGAGTTGCATTGAACTCATCGCAAGGAGAAAAGAAAGCTAGCTGGCTAATGTGCTAGCGGCTAGCTAGCGGCGGCTACCCAGCCAACTCGCGTGCTATTCACTTCCTTGTTGCACATTGGAGTGTGATGGAAGGCGAGAAGAAGTTTGTGAGAAGGAGACTGAGTTTTTTTGCTTAAACTTTAACACTATCTGGTTAATGGATTTACATGCTTGCACGAACTGCAACATTACAGAAGAACTGGATTTTAAATATAGAGCTGCTTTGGGCCTGTGCTTTGACCATGAAATGGAATGCCACTGTCTAGTTGTACACAGTTAGCTATTGGAGGCTAGCTGGCTAAACCGACTGCCATTAGCTAGCAAATCTGGGAGATTTCCGTCCTGGAATACAATGGTTGAGTACCGACTGACTCTATAATAAACACAATATTGTGGATTGTATGTGACGGGATCTACAGGCACCAAGTGTCATGGAATAACTAACGTCGGGGGTAACTGACTTTCTTGAACCAGAAACGAGCTATCTTTGTAATGCTAATGTTAAGCTTGTGATTTGGCTAACGTTAGCTAGCTAGCTGGCTGGCTGTCTTAATTGTGAATTTGCTGTAACGTTAGCCAACTAGCCTGTTACAAAGCTAGCCCAATGTTTTGTTCCACGACACAACAAGGAACATAGTTTAAGTAAAGTATATCATATTAAAAAAAAACATTATCGACGTGGGTTTAGGGTTTCTTTTGTAGATAAATGCCTAATTCAGAGGTGCTTCGTGAGGGTCGGGGACGGAGCCCCTCTGCTCAGAGAAATGCTAACAGACAGGACAGGCGTAGCAAACCGGGGAGCGGTGCTGCTCAGCGAGACCGACACCGAGAGAAGAGGCGGTCATCGGCTTCTAGGAGAAAGAAACGCAGACAGGCCAAGGGAAGAGACTTGTTGCATACAGGTACAACAGGAGACCCTCGCAATGACCGAAAAGGCACTTTTGATAAGGACTCTGAACTTAGGACATTGGTAGAGTATGACGACGTGAGCTCCCAGTCAGAGCGATTTTCTGGGAGCCCCTCTCCTAAACCCGACCCCCATGCTGACAGGCGCTCAGTAGACCGACTTAGCGATGTTGACTTTGGTGAGTATAATGGACCAGCAACCCCAGACAGAAGTCACCCGAGAGACCGGGAGGCAGTGTGCATTAACAAGGACGAACAAACAAGAGGACCATCTGAGAGGAGCAAGCAAGAGAAGGAGCCAGGCAAGAAAAAGGACCGCCAGAGCCGTGAGAGAGACTCCTCGAAAGCTAGGAGTGGAGGTAGCCTTAGTGGCTCTAAAAATCACAGAGACACTACAAGGAGCAATGACAGAAATGGTAAAAGGACATCCACATCCCAGTCCTCACAATCTGCAGATAAAAGGGATTCAAAAAGGCATAGAAGTAAAACAAGATCTGATAAAGAGCCCCCATCTGCATACAGAGATGCTCCACAATCCTACAGAGATGACCGTGAAGACCTCAGGGCATACAGGAGAAGTCCTGGTTTCAAAGCAGAAAGTCCCTATGGGACATCATATCCATATAGCTACCAGTCTCCTGGTGGTTATAACCAGCTAATATCTAGAAAAAGTCCAACTTATGGGAGCAAAAGACTCTCTCCCAGTTCCGCGTATTATAGCCGGGATACAGATGGGTATGGGGCATATGGTGTGGCAAAGTCACCAAGTTCATACTCCAGCAACAAAAGGAAGCGGTCCCCAGTGAGCCCAGCCAACTGGCGCAGGTCCCCAAGTTATGGGCGTCACAGTCCGTATGAACAAGGAGAGTTCGGTTCAAGTCCCTATGGAAACCGCAGGAGATCACGAAGTCCATACAGAAAGTCCCTGAGCCCAAGTCCAGATGTCAGGTGAGTTGTTATAAAGCAGCTAAAGGAATAACGTGTTTCATTTGTTGGCTTTAGTGTAATTGTGTGGTGTGTTTTTATGATGCGTTTTATAATAAGCATGTAGGAATGTTGTGTTTGACTTGTCGGACATTGATTCTCCACAACGGTGTTTGTAGATTTTTTTTTACAGTTTGACATAATTGTGCAACCTAAACTAGGACAAAGTTGTAACATTATGTTTATTGAGGCCTTATGTTTTTTGTCTATTTGCTGGCGTGCCCATGCTTTTCCAAAAACCTGACCTGACTGTATTTTAAGTGAAGAGAAGAAGTCCTGCTGGTCACATTGGTGTAACAATTCCATGTCATTTTCTCTCCAGGCGATCTGCTAGGTCACGTAGCAGAAGTCCATATTCATCGACAAGGCATTCACGGTCTCGCAGCCGCCACCGCCACTCTCGCTCCCGCAGTCGCCCCTCTAGCCTCTCACCGAGCACGCTCACCTTCAAAACCAGTCTTGCTGCTGAACTCAGTAAGCAGAAAAAGGCTAAAGCTGCAGAAGCAGCTGCCAAGGCCAAGAACTCCAGCAACACATCCACTCCAACCAAGGGTTCCTCATCTGCTCATCAACCCAGCCCCAAGTGCAATCACACATCCAGAAAGGGCCGCCCTCCCTCTCCACCACAACCAGAGAAAGGTCCAAGAACTCCCACATCGAGCCAGCCCCAGTCCCCCTCTGACAAGTTGTCCAAGAAGAACACTGAGCACCAGACCAGCAGGGACAGAGATGCAAAGGGGAAAGATGACTCTGTACACCGGGACAAAAGGAAAGCACCAGCATCTGGACAGAACAAAGACAAGGAACGAGCAACAGTTCCACTCATCTCTACTCTGTCATCCTTGCCCCAAACGGTTCTTGAGCACATGGCGAAAGCGGAAAGGTATGGGTGTGTTGTTGTGCCAATGGACCCAGAATTCTTATGCACCTTTTTGTACTTTATTGTCAACACTTACTCACACTCTCTCTGTCTTTGTTTCTCCTGCATTTTTTTTTTTTTACTATCAGCTTGAAGGACAACTTGCTCTCAGGGAAGAAAAAGTCAGAGAGAAAGGTCCGTCAGCTTCTCACCGACTTACCTCTCCCCCCTGAACTTCCTGGTGGCACGTCTTCCCCGCACAGCCCACCTGACGACAAAAAGTCCCAAACACCTCGCCGAAGACCTAAGTATGTTACGGTGCATTCAGTGCTCTATCGTCTTTCCTTCTGCTATTGTTTGCTGTATATTCACTTTGCTTCCACTGAAATATTTTCTTGTATTTTCCAGAATTTGTGGCCCAAGATATGGTGAGATTAAAGAAACTGAGATAGATTGGGGCAAACGCTGTGTGGACAAGTTTGAGATCATTGGAATCACAGGGGAAGGCACCTACGGTCAAGTGTACAAGGCTAAAGACAAAGACACTGGTGAGTGTTTTGAAGATGGAGGTTAATTTGTAACTCCTCATCAACATTGTAAACACGGATTAATTCTCAATGAGCCTCATTCAACTGTTCCTAGAAAGAAATGTCATCTTAAAAACAAACTTTCATGAAGATTCTGACATTGACCAATGTCATTTTATTTGGGATTTGTTCTTAGGTAAGAACAGAATCTACGCTCACTGAAGAGCACACATCCGCACGTTTGAGCGCTGACATGTTTGTGCAAAGTAATTGTTTGTCACATTTTCTTCAATTCTACAGTTGATGACATAGGATTCAAATTACAACAATATATATATATATATATATATATATATATATATATATATATATTGTTGTAATGTATATTGTTGTTAAATAGTTGTAATTTCAAATATTATAGTCTTAAAATTAATAAACACTACACTCAACCATAAACGAGGAATAGTATCCCATGCATATTTTTTTGTGTTATTTTATATCTGTGTCTACTGACGGCTCGTATGGCGTCCACTTCTTGCAAAATTACTCAGAACTATTGAAGTTTTTTTTAACCTTTTTGGAGTCCTGTTTATTAGAGGCAAAATAAAGGTTGTGGATTATAATCTTCTAATTCAAATGTTCTGCTTGAAATGCAAATTGTCATAGATAATAATCTGTTAAGGGTGAGACCAGCTCATGATGGGTCTTGGCACGCTGTTCTTTCTTCTGTTTCATAGCTGAAATGGTGGCTTTGAAGAAAGTTCGGCTGGACAATGAAAAGGAGGGTTTCCCAATCACAGCCATCAGAGAGATTAAGATTTTGCGGCAACTCAACCACAAGAGCATCATAAACATGAAGGAGATCGTCACAGACAAGGAAGACGCTCTGGATTTCAAGAATGATAAAGGTACATTATTATTTTTTTACTTAGTGTCTCTGTGATCCTGCCGCACGACATTGACTTGTTTACAATGTATTTTTTTATGACACAATCTTTATTCCTCTCATCTCAGGTGCTTTCTATCTCGTATTTGAGTACATGGACCATGACCTGATGGGTTTGCTCGAGTCTGGCCTGGTCCATTTCAACGAAAGCCACATCAAGTCTTTCATGCGACAGTTGCTGGAGGGCCTTGATTACTGCCACAAGAAGAACTTTCTGCACAGAGACATTAAATGCTCCAATATTCTGCTCAATAACAAGTGAGTCCTTTTTACACCCAAACTGTCTTTTATTTTCTTATTTCATTACATACTCTCACATGTTTTTTGTTTTTTTTCGTGAAATACATTTAATTTTTTTTTTTCACATCCTATTCAGAGGTCAAATAAAGCTTGCAGACTTTGGTCTTGCTCGGCTGTATAACTCTGAAGAGAGGTGAGTATGTCTCTGGTAGATGCACCACACCCGTTAAGCCTTCTCACCATCACAATTTTGCACTTTTGCGTGTGTTAACGCTAACAACTCCGGTCTTTTGTTCTCATTTTCAGTCGTCCATACACCAACAAAGTGATTACACTATGGTACCGTCCCCCAGAATTACTTCTGGGAGAAGAGAGGTACACGCCGGCTATTGATGTGTGGAGCTGCGGGTAAGAGCAGGACTGATATTGACTTGAATGCTGTTGTTTCTTTATCTATCAGTCTGTGTTTTTTTCCATTAGTCATAATGGTTAATTGTTTCCCGTTTGGTCTCTCACAGATGCATTCTTGGAGAACTTTTCACAAAGAAACCAATTTTCCAAGCTAATCAGGAGCTTGCCCAGTTAGAGCTTATCAGGTAAGTTTAGGCAAAATCACGCTAAATGTTCATGTCTGAAATTTTGATTTCGTTGCACATAGTGCTGCACATACTTGAACCAGAGAAGGACTGAGAATGGGTTTCAGCTATCTTAAACGGAAAGAGAAAGTGGCACTCGTTTTTTCCACTGATCGCCTCCATCGACCATAAAGCTGTGAAACCACAAGATGTGTTTTGATTAACGGGCTTCACTTGTTTTGTTATGACTGCCCTTGTTAGAGAAAAGGTGACTGTAGTGATTAATCGAGTGGAGACAGCCCGCCTCTGCTGCCGGAAACCTTGAAAGTTTCTACAAATCTTTTTTTAAGCTGTGAGCACAAAATGGAAGAAACGCAACTGCATTGTTTTAAAAAAAAAAATAAAATAAAAAATACAATAAAAATAGTTCTTATTTACTTTCCTCACTTTGCAAGGTACAACATTGTGAGAGAGGAGGAATAAGTTCCAGTGAATTCAAATGTAATTTAAAGCAACATTTGAGGCCAGCTGTCTTGGTGTTGTCATGAAGTCTTTCTGAGATCTGTAGGAAGTCATCCTTGCCAATTATGTCCACACATTGCTGCTTTCTGCTTAAACAAATGCATTTCTGTCTTTTAGCCGGATATGTGGCAGCCCCTGCCCTGCCGTCTGGCCAGATGTAATAAAACTCCCCTTCTTCAACACCATGAAACCAAAGAAACAGTACAGGAGACGGTTACGAGAGGAGTACGCCTTGTAAGTTAACGTTTATGGTGTCTCTTAGAAAATGTAAGGATAGGCCAGTGTATTCTACTGAAAGGTTCTGCGTCTGTTGTTGTCCAGCATCCCCCCGTCTGCCCTGGACCTCTTCGACCACATGTTAAACTTGGACCCCAGCAAACGCTGCACAGCTGAACAAGCGTTGGGAAGCGAGTTCCTCAAGGACGTGGACCCAGACAAGATGCCCCCACCAGAGTAGGTTTCGCTTCATGCATCAACCGCTTTATCCTACGCTTTACTACCAGGATTACAATCTCAACTGTTTCCATCTCTCCAGCCTTCCACTGTGGCAGGACTGTCACGAGCTGTGGAGTAAGAAGCGTCGGCGACAGAAGCAGGCGCCAGAGGAAGCGGCAGCTCCGAAGGCGCCCCGTAAAGAGCTGGGCCTTGACGACAGCCGCAGTAACACTCCCCAGGGCTTCCCTGCTCCTGGAGGTATTAAAGCTCCAAATGCGGCTGCCTCTGCGCTGCTAGGTGAGTTTAACTACTTGGATACAAATAGTTAAACTTAACTAATAATTAAATTGCACTTAACCTGTCTGAAAGGTGCTGTACTAATGGAGTATAGTTTGAGTGTGATACAATGCATGCAACCACTGTACTTAAACTTATAGAGCAGTCTTAAAGGGCACTAACACTAGGCTGCTTTGCAGAATAGTTGGTCTTTAATACTAATTCCTTCACGTGGTTAATCTGTCTTTACCATATCTTCTGAAGGCCATATGTCTTTGGGGGATGTGTACATCCACAACACACTGAACCAAGCTCACTTAGTCACTCCTTTCTACAACTTTGTTGAACTGTGCAGCATTCTTTAAGCCTATGACTCTGTTGGACCTTGTTCTAGTGATGAATCAACTTGGTCAGGTGGAGCTGCAGTCTGACTGGTTTCACTTGTTTTCATTTTTGTTTTCCTCACTTTGGAATTACACTCTCACGTGGAAGAGTGTCACCTTAATTGACATTAAAAAGTTATGAGTCATTGAGCTATAGAGAATAGCTTTCAGTCAAATCTGATACAGTCGAATGTTCCTGAAAAAGCTAGTAAATGAACCATGAGTTTGGAATATTTAATCTCTGTGTGTTCCCAAGGTTTTAAAATGCATCTCTGAATGAATCTTCCGTCTTCCTACAGACCCAAAGGGTCCAAACTCCCAGTTAACTCAGGAGCAGCTAGCGGTCCTCCTGAACTTCCTCGGCCAACCCAAGAGTTCCGTCAACACAGCGCAGTTTGTGCAGTCCATGGGCACAAAGGTCAATCAGGAAACATTACAGCAGCTCTCCAAAGCCCTAGCTCCCATTGATCCCGCTGAGCCTCCTCCTCAACCTACGCCAGCGAAGCCTCCCCAGCCCGCCGCTCCTGCAGGAGTGCCTCGTACACCCCCAATGCCCAAGCCTCCTTCACCCCCCATGTCCGCACCGACGGGTATTCCAGAAGGTGAGGCTGCAGCTGCCACGCAGACGGCCATGACGATGCTGCTGGCCCAGCTCCTCCAGGCTCAGCAGGCCCAGAGGCAGGAACCGAGTGATGGCGGAGAAGGGCCGGAGAGTACTAACCCTGCAGGAGTAGCACCGGGGGGGCAGCCTCTACCTCCAGATGTCAAACAGCCTCCAGAGCCCAGCCCAGTCTCTCCAGGTAACGCGGGTTAATCTTTTCAGTGAGGAATATCTCTTTCTACTTGTGGCCCTGCAAGTCTGTTTGTTTTTTAAACCACGTGTCAATGAGAGAATTGTTTTTGACGTAGAAGAACATGGGTTTGCCAGATAAATTAACGATTTTTCAAGACTTGGATAAGAAGTAAGTAGGGAAATTCACATTACAGCAGCACAAGAAAAAGTGTTTGAAGTTAGGAAACAAATGAATAAATAAAACGATAAAAAATGCATTCCAGTACCTAATGTAATGTTTTAATTTCTGTCTTTCAGTGTCTGAAGTAGGTGGTGTGTCCATCCTGCCCCCAGACCAGAGGCCACCCGAACCTCCGGAGCCACCTCCACATGCTGACCTGGACTACCGGCAGCCTCCACCTGAACCCAAGACTGGCCACGCTCCACCTATTGCGTCTGCATGTGGAGGGGATGGAGGGAGACCCCCAGAGCCAGACTACCCACCTCTCCCTACTGCAGAGGGGCCCGGGTACGGCGGAGACTACATCCATCCACCTCCTCCACCTTTCACTCCTGCAGGGTTCGGGGACGGTTACATGGGTCACATGTTAGGCGGAGGTCTGCCCCCTCACGCTCTGAGAGAAGTGTTTAGCGGACCTGGCCAGGCTGCTAGCTCCTCGTCTGCTGCAGGCGTTCTGGCCCCGGCCCACCCCGACCCCTTCCCTCCAGGCGCTGGGGCCACTGGACCCAGCAGGATGGTGTTCACTGGGGACAAGGACCACCGGTTTAAGTACAATCACAGCCCTTTACCTGTGGAGGGACAGCCTAACCCCAGCGCTATCCACCTGTACAACCACGCCATGGCTAGAAAGGATGGTGTACCTCCTCCCCTACCCATCCCAGCTCCAGGACAACCCTGGGGCTCCCCTTCCCAAGTGGGGGCTCCACCACTACCCCTCGGCTTTGTCCCACATGTGAACTCAACGGCAACAATCAGAGGACGAGGCCTGCCTTTCTGAAAGACTGGAAATAGCAAATGGCAGTTGGCGAAAATAGACAAAAGGCTAGAGGACTTACATTTTGAGCCTGAAGCCTCTCAGGCCAGACCAGAGGGATCTGGAGATGCACACTCAGTTTGTAATAACTTAAATCTGTGTAAGGCATTGTATTCCTCCTCAGTCTGGAATGTGGAGTACGTTGCAGAAGGACAGCCGAATAACACCGGAGGAGCTTTTCTTGCTCATACCATTTTCCTATTTTTTTGTAATCTATTCTGCTGTCTTTTAAATTAAACTTTTACCTTTTTTTTGAGTGTACATTTATCAGGCCTGGGTACATTTAAACCTTAGCCTTTCTGTAACTGCTCCAGGGCAGAGTAGTATTAATGTTTTGCACTACTGACTAAAGTAGGCGGAAACTATTTTAGCTATGAAAGGAAATGGATGGTGTGCTTTATCTGCACAATTAGGAATATGACCAGTAATGTAGTGTCCTCCTTTTTATGATGGCCAGGATTTATGTCAAAACAATGATGGCTCAGTTGATTGGGTTGATGGCGTAGGTATCGGCGCAGGGAGCTATTTGAGGTGCGTTAGTTCCGACAGACTGGTAGAACTTGGACGACAACAGCAAATGTGATCCGACTTCATGGAGAAAGGCTCTTTTCACTTTAAATTCCACATGCCTTTTTGCCAATAGGTGTTGTAAAATCATGAGCAAAACAAAAAAAAACAAAAAAAAAACACAAGTAACCCAAGTTCAAAAACAATGTCTTCTTTTTGTACTAAAATGATTTTGTCCCCCTCCCTCCTCCTTTTGGCAAATGTTTATTAAAGAAATGCCAACAACGCATCATTGTCCGTTTTAATTACTGCAAGGATTGTTCTTGAAGTTCACAGTTGCATCTTACATATACACATGTCTATGAGTTGCATATATTACAAATGAGCAGTTGTTGATGTGGTGATGTCACCACTGGATGGCAGTGTCATGTCAAAAAGCACTTTCATTTACCTGCAGTGTGCTCCATCACAACAGACCAGCAGACCTTCGCTGGCAGCCACGATGTCACTGCAGCTAAATCTTAACTCTTATACACCATTCATAAAATGACAAGCTATATATATATATAAATATATAAGAAACTGCCAGGTTAGCACTGCTGAGACTTTTTATCAAGAGAGACATGGCTATGGAGATGGCAGCACTCATCACGACTGTCGGGAAGAAAGAAAATGTTCCAATAGCTGACGGCTCCCAGAAGACTCAATCTTCAAGCACTTTAAACTCATTCTTTGAACTTGATGGAAAACAGTTTCTCAGAGATCACAAACCAGTCCTCCTGAACGCTCCATCTAAACGCCAACTTTGATCAGAATTTCTCTAGATGTCAGTACACCGTTTTTGCCATTTTCACTTTTTTTTTTTTTATCAAAAAAGGTTTTGCCTTCAAATAAAATCTTTTTTAAAAACTTGTTTCCTTGCACATGAAACTATTTTCCCAAATGTCTCGCTAAAAAGAAAAATTAGTTACAACTCAACGTGTTTATGAAGCATCGAATTTAGGATAAACTTACAAAACGGGCAGTGTGTCTTCAGAGAGACGTCAATCCCGTTGGAACAATTCAAAACATGTACATTATTCCACAAACCTCGATGCAAATATATCTGGGACTTTTATCAAAGTAAAAAGAAAAAAAAAAAACATTTTCAAAGATGGAAATTTAAGTCCTTTCCTATCACTTTCAATTATATCACTATTTAAAAGCTTCACAACATTAAGACACTCCATTACCTTACACTCTGAATATATATATATATATATATATATACACTAAAACGTACAATATAGTGTGATTTTGTAAATTGCCATTTAAATAGACATTAAAGGCTGCCTAACTGACCTTAAATGCTATTACTGACTGCATAGGGGAGTAGATAAAGTCTTAATTCACAAACCAGCCACAAATGGCAGAATCATCCTCCGCTGAATGGTATTCTACATGCAGATGCATAAAGAGACACACATCTGTCCTTTGTTTTATCATACCCACATCTGAATTTGCCACACGTCACATCGCTGGTGATGAAAAAGCGATTATCTCAGAGGGGTTCTGTTCTGCAAAGCTAATTCGGGACGTGGATGGCAGCTAGTCTGCGATTAATATGGCGTGGATGATGGATTGCTGAGAATTCACGGCAGCTTCTGCAGAGACTGGCGGCATCATATTTTATGTGTGAGTGATTGAAACAACAGTCCGGACAATTTCGAGAGAAGATGAGAAGAAGGGGCAGGGAGTGAGACGGATAAGATATGTTAGACCGTGACCTTTAATGAGGTATTAAGCCAGCTTTTAAAAAGACAAAATATTGCTTTTTAATGATGTGACACTGACGGGGAAAAAAAAAAACCCTTCCCGTGGACCTTATTTTGCTGCTGTGGGAATGTTTAACCTAATGAACAAACCCAGTAAAACTCACTATGCTTTCTTTTTGTCCGTATGTTGGCCCCTGAGGTTCCTCGCAAGATCCAATACGTTTTACCCACTCCTCAAAAACCACTAAGAAGCTGTGTACAGCTGAGCTAATTGCCCAGTCACAATACAAAAAAATATATATATTTCTATGAATTCCCACCTATTAAATCAGAGGAATAAAACCAACAGTATTTAAATCCTGAACACCCTTCTTAAGTAGATTTTAAGTTTTCTAAAAGCATTTATACCGCCCGTAAACAATACTGTACATGCTTAGTCCCTTTACGCTGAGTGCGTAAATGACTAATTTCTCTTCATTGAAAAAAAGAAATAGCCATCTCATGTTAGTCACTTGTAAAGCTCCACTGTTAAATCTAGTAACTGCAGCGCACAATCCAGTGATTATACCTTAGATACAGTATCCCTCATGTAAGCACTAAAGCACCTTCGAAAAGGAATAAACTGCAAACTGCCTTCAAACTAGTCTGACATTCCACTGGGACATTTTAAAGCTTTATTGTCTGATGTTTTTTATTTCTTGTTTTTCTTTTTTCTTTTTTTTTTTCCTTGTGTGTAGTTGTGTCGTTTGTGTTTTGTTGCTGTGTGCTTGCTTCTCCTTCTAAGATCTCTCTTGGAACAGAGATCCTGATCTCAATGAGACCGCCTGATGGAAGGAAGTTAAAATAAAATCTCCTCCAACTCACAGCAAGAATGCGAAGAAGCATATTTATATTTATGTCACACACTTGAACCTGCACGGTGTGGTTTGTATGGGCTGCACTAGTCAAACTACCGTTGGAGACACACTTCCCAAAAACTCGGTAGTGAAACAAACTTCTGCTGGTGTGTGTGCTGGTTGGAGTAAACTCTACCTGGACTGGGAATAAGGTCAGTTTTGTTGTCTGCTTCTTTAAGAGAAAATAGGCTAGCTATTTAAAAAAAAAAGAAAGTCAGACAAGACTAAAATAACAAATGCAGATAGGATGAATATCATGGGTGGTAAATGAATGTGGGGCACACAGCAACCACGCTAACTTTTAAAATTGCCGGGGAAAAAAAAAGGAAAACAAAAGCTAAACAAACAAACACACACGCACACACACACACACACACACACACACGCACGGTATCACTCTACCTGCGAAGGCCTTAAATTGTCTAGATTCATTAACTAACTACGTCTAACCTTAAGCCTCTAACAAAACGTGAGGATCAGCAAAATGCCACACACACTTAACTTCAACACATGGCTGGTCTTTGTAGTGCACACGCACACACACACGCACACACACACACACACACACACACACACACACACACACACACACACTAACTGTACTGCCCAGATGAGGCACAGTGTGGTGCTGAAGGACTGGAAAGAAAAGCAGAAACGTCTCAATACAGCAACTAAATTTTAAAAAAAAAAAAAAAACGTGCAGAAAAACTGAAAGTTATGACCAAGATACATCTTTCATCCTTGAACCAGAGCCCGTACATATGGACCAATGCTTATTAATTGTGATGTTTGACAATTAAAGCTGACTGAGTGAATTCAAGTCTTACTTGGATGCCTTCAATGCACAAGGGGGGAGCAGGCAGAGGGCGGGAGACTTTCTTCAACTTCTTCCGCTGCTGGCTCTTGTTGAAAATGGACTAAAGCCAAATTCATCATGAGCCACAAGCTTATCATATTTGGCTAATCGGAGACTTACCTGGACTCGAGCTTGTTAACTCATTACTGTCCCAAGGTGGCTCGAGGACAGGAAGAGGCGCTACCTGCGCTAACTAACTGACAGTGGCGTGGGGGAAGGGAAAATAATAAGGAGTTAAGGGTGATTTATGGAATAACTAATGTGCTGACTTTGAATTAACCTTTTTTTTTTTTTTTTTTTTTTTTTTTGCAGTAACTGAACCATAATGTGACCCACAATGCATCACTGTGCCTTGGGCCAAACTGCTCCTTGAAGAGGTGAGTCAGCTGAAGTAATGGCTGTTTAATGGCCACTGGTCAAACCTTGTTTTCTTTGTGCGTGTGTGTGTGTGTGTGTGTGTGTGTGTGTTAAAGAGATGAAACAGAAAGAGAGAGAAAATGCACCCAGCTGACAGTTTTAGTTTTGTTTACAATTCTTTTTTTTTTTCTTTTTTTTTTTGCATTTTCCTTCTGAGCGATTTCATTCTGGGGCTGTGTTCAAAGTAGTTTTTAATTAAAATGTGAAATCTAAAAAGTAGTGGCAGCGAAACAATAGTTGTGCAGTCTTCCACACGCATGCACAGCAAAAACTTTCATGGTGTCAGTAATTACGCCTGCTGCATATTATTTAAGCTCAGGTAGAATACCAACCATTAACCACATTACAGGGTGTTAATCTCCCTTAATAAGCGGTTTCTTTTTAAAGACTGTGTCATTTCAAAGGTATTGATTTACCTAATATTCCCTGAATGAGGAAAGTAAAGCCTTCAGAGCTGATCAATCATGATGGACTGTTAAAGGGCAGCTTTAACATCCTGCCGCTGTGTGTCGGGTCTGTGTGTTCAGCAGCAAGGTGACACCTTGTCCAAAGGTTGCGCTGCGTGCGTTGACCTTTATAGTGCTACTGTCACACTTGGCGGCAGGGATGGCCTATCACATTACAGAAATGTCGCACATTTGCCTGTAAAAAAACGGCTATCGCTAGCCACGTGTGCCGTAAAAACTGCTGATTTCCTATTTAAATTTCCCATTATTTACACACAAATGTTGTACTTGCCACATGCACATCTCTGTGTTTCCTCTCCTCCCCTGTGAGCCTCACCTTCTCCCTGACATCCCCATTAACGGCAACCATGTAGACAAAGGGCGCTCCCATCATTTACAGCAGATATGACCCATAAATGTCATCTGCTCTTCACACCTTACCTTTACCATGTAATGTCAGGCTCTAGTAAATCATTATGAAAGTGAATCCGGTCCTGCCAATCTACACCAACCGTCTTCACCCCCAGACTTGTGTTAGAAGGGCACATCAAGTTGTTAGAGAGCATTACTTCAAAAAGTTTGACTGCGGGAAGCTTAAACAGACTTTTGGACGCAGAATATAAATGAACACAGAGGATGGTCTTGTCGAGCTATGAAAATAATCATAATAATGATCAGAACTTTTAGTAAACAGCGGCCACTGTGGCCACAAGGGGCAATTACAGGGTAACGGCACATTGCATTTTCCTCCATTTCCCAAGTTCTCTTGAATCCCATCTTTTAGAGACGTCATCAGAATCTACTAAAGCATAGACCATAAAGTCAGAAAACTGACTCAATAATGTCAATTATATAACAACAACAATAACATTTTAGGAAGCTAAGATGTGCTAACATTAGCCACAATATCCTCATACCAGACCAAGGCTACAGCGGCAGAAGCCCCTAAAGCATTGTACACACTACATGGAAATCAAGCCGGTTTTGGGCCCAGAAGTCTATCCAGGCAGCACAGATTTGAAATTGCAATATCAAAGGTTCAATGTATTCAAATGTTCAATATTTATGATACCATATCCTGTTGTTTTGTGGGGAACCCCGGGGACAGACAGAATGATCATCACTATGTGTGGCACCCTCCACATTTTCAACCTCGGTTAAGATTTGAAAACTCTTTTAGTGTGGGCTCTGTCTTAATGGAACGGATTTTAGCAAAAGGTGCATTTGTATTGCTTATGAGTTCAACTGCTGTTTACTCTTCCAAAAGTTCCATTTTGTCTGTTTTTTTATTATTTCTGTGTTTGATCGGTGGTTCAAATTTTGCTTCAAAATAAAGTGACATCCCTGCTGCTGGTTCGAGGAAAGAGCTGGGCTCATATTTTGTCATTTGAATTGTCATTTATGTACATTTTCTGCATGGCTTATATTTCTCCCTTCTTCTATACTTCTGTCATCACCTCATCCTCTTCGGACAAAATAATCGGATTACATTTTTTGCTATAGTAGATGTCAATGAGCTGTGGCTGCAGCAGTGATTGCTTGTAATATTAGTGATCTGCTACAGTATTTACTGTATGATGCCACAGATCAATATTACTCTGCTTAGATTGGAAAGTAGCAGTGACAGCAGCAGTGGTTGGAATGTGTGTTCATTAATCACAGTGTGAGGACATGTGTTCACAGTGATTGTGGTAAAGCATGTGTGCAGAGTGGGCAGGGTAACGCCGTCCTGTTAGTAAATCCCTTGGTTTGGGTCATATAAAATATCATATCTCCAAGGTGAAACAAAGCTAGATGATCTGTGACAAAGGATACAACTGTTTTTTTTTTTTTTTTTTAACAAAGCAGCTTCCCACACATTATGGCTGTCCAAGCCACAGCGAAAACAATCTGCGGAGCCATTAACGTAAATTGCGTAAGCAAACGCAACTGATTTTCCATAAATGTGGAGAGAAATGTGAAATCAAGCGTGAAATGTGAGAGTTGCAATCCAGAGAATTATTGTGGCTCAAATTGAAATGGCGTGAGTGGGGGTGGGGGGGTGGGTGGATACAAAACAGGCAGCCACTTTTGACGTGCGTAAAGGTCGATAAGTCAATAAGACATCTTGTTTATGATTCATTGCTCGCTCTGTAGATTAAGCCTTGCCCAAATACTGCTCACTCTGTGCTCAGCAGTTCTATTTGCACTACTGTAAAACCTTGACACTGCACTGGAAGGCGTAGCAGACACTCATACAGTAAGAGTACAGTGCATCTTGTTCCGCGGCTTGTTTCTCCATCGGCTTCTGCAGAAACATACTGTGTTTTGAGTGTTATTTCACAGTGAATATGCTGCGCATGAACCACTGACATCTTGCCGAGCAAACAGCCTGTCAGATAAAAACATATCACCTCACACCCAGGAGGCATATTTACCTGGAGGGAACCCCCCACACACACCACACCCCCACACCCCCCACAGGCTCTTGAACACATCAGGATCAAGTCAAAAACTGTTTGTAGCTGGTTGTTTATGAAATTAGGAAATGCACTAACAATGATGATGGTTGACACATTTAGGGGAATATATCATCATGCTGGAGGGAAGAATTCAAATATATACTGGCTGGTGTTATTTGATCAAAATAATATTACAGTTTATATAGATTTTATACATTCAACTAACAGGTAAAACATAATAAAATAAAAAAAAACAATTTGGTAATTAATAGAAAATAAAACTGATGTAAGTTCACAGCTAAATATTATGTTAAAGTATATATTTATTTATTTTCTTTGAGGCGTACCGTGGATTATATGTGCATTTTTGGATAAAATTGAATATGCATGTCAATTTTTCATCCCACATATACTATGGTTGCCTTTCTATTTGGTCTTCTTGAAGATTTTCTCTGCATTCCATGTGGATTTGATCTTTTTCTTTAAGGGTGTATCTATTGAGGGTTTTTTTGAAGGCGTTATACTGTGTGATCATGTTACTGAAATTCTGTTTTCTACACAACAGTTGTATGTGGAGCTTCTGATCATGCGGTTTAATTCTTCTCTATCACACCAGCGTCAAGTGAGATGAGGCATGTGCCAAACTTTTCTCAGACTTCATACACAGAAGCTATTGTACAGCTGTTTTCATACACTCGGTAGTATTCCCCATGACTGGTAAATTGAGTTTGACATGAAAAATCAGTGAAGTGCTCCTTTGAGTGGCACAATTCCCAGATATCCCAGCGGAAATGAGTCTCATCCCTTTTCCTGAGAGACAAGTATGAATTTTGAAGAATGATCAAATTAAGGCTCACGCTCGCTGTTGTTGTGGTTGATATAATTATTTATTTGAGATAATTGTGTTGGGTAGACATATTCCATTTTCTTGTCAAAGAGCAGACATTTGATGCTAAAATAAATAAATAAATAAATAAGCAAAACAATCCCCATTCACACTCTTAGCTGGCAAGTCCTTAGACAGAAAACAAAATCTTTAAAAAAATAGTGTTTGGATTCCATTAGGGAAGCTCATTATGTTTGCCTGTGAATCATGCAGCAATAATTGCTTGTGAGTTTAGGTTGCAGGTAAATGAGTGCCCTTAGGTTGGTCTTCTAATGTGGAGGCAGAATAATTAGAGAAAGGACAATATGAAAAGGGGTCCCTATTACAGTGTCCTCGTTCCTTTTAATTATATCCTTAAAGTCCCAGGATGTTATGGAACCCTTGGTAAAGTATGTTTCTTTTTTGTGCAGCTTCTGACCTGATTTGACTTGGTATTTGAGGGGTGAGCTGCATCAGGCAATGCCAATTTATTAAAAGTTGTGGTGCGTCTGTTGATTGATGAATGTTCTCTTCTGAATCACAAACATCCTCTTCTGTCTTTAAAAGTGACACATTATAATGAAACATTATTACCAGAAAACCTTTTTTTTTTTTTCATGAAACAGAATGTCCCCATTTGCATCATTTGTCACCTGTGGGTTCGTAAAGTAAATTTTTGACACTGAAAACCAATCAATGCCAACACCAAACGGTTGGATTTATTTTAGACAGAGAAAAAAAATACATGAATAAAACAAAACAAAACCAAAAAAAAAAAAAAAAAAAAAAAAAAAAAAAAAAAAAAAAAAAAAAAACAATAAAAAATAAAAAATAAATAAATAATAAAAAATAAATAAATAAATATATATATATATATATACATACATACATAAAGACTATAAACAGTTTAAACTGTACAGAGGACAAATCTATGTTACTATCTTGGTACAAATTACAAGGATATGCGTCTATCGGATCTAACGTAAAATGCAGACATGTAGTTAGCGAGGCCTATCGTTTGTTAAATACATTTTGTGGGTTATGTAAACATTTTTTTAAAGTCACCTCCACAGCTAATACATACACTTACTGCTTTTAACAGTTTGTCCCTTTTCAAATCACGGAACAAAAATATTCTTTCCTTTTCATCCTCATCGCTTTACATTTTCCATGTTTTCTTCATGGATAACTCACTGGTGAGCTGAACTTTTTGCCTGGGTCGTGCAGCTTTAGCCTCAGCATTATAGCTTCCAGTCGTGCGCACATTATTTCATTCTGTAATAAGCTATTCCAAAAATTGTCCGGCTGATGGAGTTATGGAAACATACCCTCTTCCACAAATCATAGCTACGTCAGCTTGTTTAAAACCCTCCGATGTGGGTAGATTTGTGGGCGTGTCAAAAATGTGTATAAACATGTGTTTTGTAAAACTAGACATTTACACATATTTTTTCTTGTGGTTATACATTGCGTACGATAATTTCCCTCAAAATACGATCATTTTAAGCCTCTGGTCAAAAAGTTTGACATTTCCCAACTGGCAATGAATGGCAAAAGTTCACCGTCACCGGCTAGAAATTAGCCTATTTATTGTCTACCTCTGTCTGAAATCAAATTCAATAATAACCAACAATTTTCCGGGAGATAAATCCACCACCGTAGATCACTGTAATCTGCATATGTGCAGTGTAGCATGGCATAACCAGGAACTTAGCGAGAGACCTGTGCCTTTGAGGCAATTTTAAGACATGTTTGTGCTTAAGGGAGAAACTTGATGCTTAAGAGCAGAATCAGATGTTTCAACAATATCAGTAGCATGCATTAAAGGTTATATCTTTTAGAAATAACTCAAATACTATGATAAAGTTGTTGTGTATTGATGGCGAGCCTTTTGTGGTGTGTCTTGAGCATCTACCACAACACTCTACTTTAAAACAAGGAACATAGAGCAAGTTTTCTTCTACTGTGTATGTGATGTAAATTTAAAGTTTAGGAGTTGGTTAGACATTCTAGGTGAGAATTTCTGCTCCCTTGTCTTGTAATGTAAATGGTAATGTGCACAGAACACCTGCACAGGAGCAACCGTGAACGCTGCCCAATGCTTTTAATGGGAGTATGGTTTTACATAAATACTGGGGAGCCTCTCTCGGCCTCAAGTATTGTTAGGGTTACTATAACGAGCGCTAGGCAACCCGTAGCACTGCTTATGAGTCATTTATGACCCTGTGTGGTTTTCTGCTGTAATAGCACTTTGTGTGGAGTGCTGAGATGAGGACAAACTGTATATTTAGTGTTCGGCCCAGTCTCTCGCTGTGTGATTAATGAGCGAGCAGACAGACAACCAGGGTGCATTCTAATCACCCTCAAGGACAAAGAGTGATAGAGGGAGACAGAGGGTGTGAAAAAAGCCTCCTTACTAATGGCTCCAACAGCCTGAGATCTAAAGGAAATTTAACTGAATCTGTACAGGAAAAACCCAACATAATGATCATAAAAACAACAACATAAACCATGAATTGGTCTATAAAATCATGATGACATAATGTCTTGACTTCTTCTGTTAGAGGACAAATCTAACATGATTGTAAGTTTACTTCACTACTACTTTATTTCTATGTATATATACTGTATTTATATACATATTCAAACCTGCATTAATTGTTTTTAAAAAAACAAAACAATAAGCTGAAAGCTGCTAAAACGCTCCATAATGCATTTCACAGAGTAATTGCTTCCAATGTTGAAAGATGACAAAAGAAGAATTGAAAAATATCCATTAATGCAGCTATAAACTGTGTATTTATGTTTCCTATGTGTACCAAATGTATTATGAATAAAGTTCTATCTCACTTATTTGATCTCATCTTATTTTTCATCCCTTTATCCTTAAATGTACTGATATTTACCTCCCGCTTCTACAGTATTTCAAGTCAGTTCCGCCATGATAGTTAGGGTTACTTTTCAGGCTCATTCACTCTCAGTGAATTCAACATGGCACAGTAAACAACAACAACTGCCATCAATCCCATTTTGCAAAGCTGCAGCAGAGAGCCAATATCAGGCTATACACTCGAACATTTTGAAAATCTCTGTTTCAAATTAATGTGCACATTTGGGAACACAGCGAGAGCCAAGGGCATCTTACTTCCAGTTTCTGCTTCCCTGATTTCCACATTTCTTTGGCTCCGAGATAAATATTCAACTGTCAGTCACAACCCAGTTAGCTGTCATCTGCAGGATAAAAGTAAAATAAGCATGATGGTACAATATTTCTGGCCTCTTACTGTACTTAAATGCTGGAAAAGCAAATCATAAAAAAAAAAAACACTTAATCAGGCTGGAAATGTCTTTAAAAAGGACTGGAATCAACAGTGTGAAAACTATGACGGTCTCCTTGGTGACATGGCAATATTTACAAGTGAGAAAAAAAAGGGTAAAAGCTAAAATGCTAATGAGTTGTTAAATTAAATGTCTCCTAATGGTTCAAATCCACAGTCTTGAGAAATGTTTCCATCATGAAATGCATTCGTCGCCATCTGTTTTTGAATTTGTAAAATTAAGATGAATTTAATGGCAAATAGATTGAGTTTATATTTAGTTTTTAATATTACTTATATTAGAAGAAATGACTCTGTTTATCTCTTTATTAAAAACCATTAACAATTAGAAATGAAAACCCTGTCAAGCCCAGAGGCGACTTTGTGTGTTTCCAATTTCCGAATCTATCGCATCACTCCCGTTTTCTCCCAATGAAAATCGAGTGTCTATGTGTGGGATGTATTGCCAAAAGTCACCATAGATTTAGGTGATTTATCTACTGTCACTTTGTGCATTAACGCTCTGACCTTTTCTTCCTATTTCAGAAGCAATGTGGCCCAAGCTGGTAAGAAAGATGGATACGTAGAGGATGAAATCTGTCACGAGGAGAGAAATTGAGCTGGCGGCCTCTCCACTGTGGCCGTAGCACATACAACCCAGCTCAAACAACTCAGAAATGTGAAACATCCACATGTTATCACACAAAAGTGTAATATACTGAAGTTGAAAATGGACTGGAAGTGATCTGGAGGAAGAAGAACGGAAAGAGGTAGGAAACATTTAGAGGAAAGAAAAAGAAAAAAAAAAAAAAAAAAAAAAAAAAAAAAATGAAAAGATGGTTCTCACTGCAGAGGAGAAATCGACTTCTTTCTTCATTTCTGTTCTTTTGTCTGAGCGCCGACATAATAGATCAGGCAGGAATGTGGATTGATTACGCCTGTCACTGCCAGTGTTATCCCCCTTTTGAATGAATTTAATATTTGATTCAGTTTGTTATTCATGCTCTCGATTCTTTCGCCGATGCCTTTTGGCTCCACTGTCACCGTCAATTCATCTTGTACGGTCCTCTCTGTCATTAACTGAACGCAATATCGAAGAACGGCCTTTCGAGAATGGTATGTACAATTATTCAGTTGCATAATGTTGTTTTCATTTTCTTCCGTTACACGTTTTTTCCTCGTGCAATGTTGATATTGAAGTGAATAAACTATTCTGGGATCCTTCCTGCTATCCAGTGGAGGAAAGTATTTACACATTTGCTAAAGTAATATGCATAAGTACATTTCTGAGGTACTTCTTCTTTTCTTAGTAGTATTTCCACTGAACTGTAACTGTATACAAAATAGTTACAACTAGCTCCGCCTTGACAAGCTCCAACACTAGGATTCTGTGTACACTTTGATGCATCAGTATTAGTATTATTCTAACAATGTCATATGCAATAATATATCAGTTATAGGGTTAATTTTTTTTAGTACTGTTACTTTTGATACTTGCAGTAAAATGGCTGATCCTTCTGAATTTGAATGTTAACTGTAACTGTAGAAGTTAGGCTTAAATCCACATTCTTAGAGAAACACTTCTAAATGCCACCCACTTGATTTCACTAAACCCTTAAATTTGTCTGATATTTTACAGCTGAACACTTTTCTTTGTGCTGTATATTCACTGCCGGCTCATCCTGCTCTGTACCTGTCCTCCCTCGATGTAAGAGGCTGTGCAGTGTTGTTCCTCTTGATTTTTTTTCTTCTTCTTCTTCCCATCACAGCCCTTCAACTGTAAGTATTTACTGCCCCTCAGCAACAGACACAGAGCCTCATCCTGACACACAGTAGCTGCGTCAAGCGCCGTTGACACCAAAAGAGAAGACTATTCATGTAAGAGCACCATGAGGCCTCAGTTAAATAGTGAAATAAATCATTCACGAAGATGTGTGTACGAGGTGGTATGGTTTAAATGGAAATAGAAGATACACCAAAAACGAAGAGATTGGTCTACTTTCCCATCTCAGTTCTCGTGATCATGGCTTTAGTGTTAAACTGAAAGTTTGACGTATAACCTGAGACAATCCAAGCACGGGCAAAAAACTCTAAACAAAAACACCAACGGATGAATCTTTAAAATATTTCCAGTAACTTTGTGGACTTAGAGGGGATCAGGAAAAAGAAAGAAAAAAAACACGCCTTAAAGCACCCTGTTGATACACACACATCAGAGATATGGAATCTTTACTTTATGATGAATAATTAATGTGTTTTGATCATTTCATGCTGTGG
The DNA here is from genome assembly GCA_943593645.1 of Bovichtus variegatus. Lineage (NCBI taxonomy): Eukaryota > Metazoa > Chordata > Actinopteri > Perciformes > Bovichtidae > Bovichtus > Bovichtus variegatus. Next base: position 10,489,619 of record CALSCE010009814.1, read on the forward strand.
GCTACTAGCCAAGAGAGGAGTGCTGATCTCGTTCTTTGCTGCAGCTTCTTGTGCTTTTTCTTTCTGGTGGATTTTCTACACCGAGCTGGAGGGATGTGGATACTTAAAGCCTCGAGGGACAAGAATGTGTAAGAGATGCGAGCACATGCTGCGCTAGTTTCTTGGCACCTGAATTCCTCTGCATGAGCATATGCACGTTGGAACGGATGCACGGCTCCGGCATGCTGAGGGGTGAACTGCATGCTGGGATGGCTGAGGGCTGAGAGAGTCTGCCCGGCTTGCGTAGCCATGGCAGCAGTGGCGGTGACGGTAAGAGGTAAGTGTGCTGTCTCTTCAGATGACCTCCATTCGGCGCGGTGCGAAGCGCGGATGCCAGCCGTCGTCATGGTATCCGGCGGGAAAGTTTCCCAGTCAGTTAACAGCCGGGGGGGAGGAACCGTTCAACAACACGAGCTGCAAAGAGAGGCTGAGGAGTAGCTGTGAACCATCCACCAAAAAACACACTGCATCAGGCTGCTTAAATAAGATATGACACATGTCTCATTCCCTTATGCCGGCCCACGACAAGTGATCAGGCAATCTCATAACTCATACAGCGCTGTGATAGCTGATGCAAACAGATTATAAATATATCTCCGTATACAGTAGCTCTGCTTCATTCTTTCAGCATTTAAAACTGTGATAAATCTTTCTTTGTCAGTCGGCGTTTACCTTTTTTTGGACGTGAAGAAACACATTTGTAAACTGCTTTCGTCAGTCGGCTCCGGAAACCCACCCCTACGATGTTACCAAAAGTATTTGGGAATGCATGAGCTGTGACATGGAATTTTAAATCCGATCTTATAAACTGCAATTCATATTTGATGGGGTAATAGAACATGAATTTTTCATTCGGCAGTGAGAGGGGAGAAACGAGGATCGGCATGGTTTGTATTCGTTTCACTCTGCATTTCACATTTGGAATTCCAGGCTCTGGAGCATGCAGACACACAGGTACATGCACAGAAAACAACCCTCACACGCACACACACACACACACACGCACGTTATAGCTGGTGACTACGGGGCTCATAGCTGTGTAAGAAGACACACTCCGTGAAAACAACAGTTTAACACTTATTTGCTTTCTAAAGAGTTAGATAAGAAGATGCCACTCATGATTGTGCGGTAAATATGTAGCTGGTTAGCTTAGCTTAGCATTAAGACAGGGGGGAACAGTTTGCCTGGCTCTGTTTGAAACGAGACTACCAGCACCAATAAAGCTCACAACCTAACACAATATATCTTTTTTTTGTTTAAACCATACAACCCCCCCCCCGACAATTCACAGGTTGTACAGGGGTTATGTGCCTCACTATTTCTTGGTTGTGACCAGTAACTTCCCTGGGGGCCCTATTAAGTGGTGAATTGTCTTTTTAAACTTTGTTTTTTGTACCAATGATACAAATGAGATATAACTTGTTAAATAGTGAGACCTAAAGATGTTGGTAGGCTGACTTTGTCACCTTTGGACAGAGCTAGGCTAGCTGTCTCCAGTCTTTTTGCTAAGCTAAGCTAATTGTCTCCTGCCTGTAGCCTCACATTTATCATATTTACCACACATACATTGGTATCGATCTGCTCATTGAACACTTGGCAAGAAAGTGAATGAGTATATCTCCCAAAATATGATATCGTGGCCATATGAATTCTATACTAACCATACCTTCCCTTGTGCATTAGCCTACTTTACCTTCTTGTGGTGATGCATCTTTAAGAAGTACAGGTTACTGAGGACAGAGCATTTGTTTTCAGATGCAGGTCCATGAAGAGGAAATAGCCGGAGATTGTCTTCTATGAGGACGCTGTGCCCGAATGGTTTCATAAAAAAGAAATATTTATACCCAGGCAGCTTATCACCCAGCAAATGTCGAGAAGTATTAATATGTAACATCCTGCAGGGCTCTTCAGGACACTTGCCATTGCTCCAAAGAGGGAGAGAGCCTGGTGTTATCGAGGCTTGGCAGTGTGACTTGGTGATGGTATCAGCCATACTGACTGGATTCCATTAGGCAATGCCCACATCTATGTCTACTGAACATATTGGCTCACACTGTGGGGGAAACACAGTGAGTGATAGGCCTGCAGTCATGACATATGAGCTATCATCCACCATCCAGGAAGGCATATCAGCACATACACCTTAGTTTACTGCAGACCTGATGCTGCGCTGCAAGAATGATAGAAAGTCTGTCTCTCCCTCTCTCTCTCTCTCTGTCATACACATCCTACGTTAGTGAGAAAAGCAGCATTTAGGAAGATGGGAATATTCTTTCTCCCTTTTTACTTCCCCAAGTGTCTGGATTTCTCAACATTAATAGGATGAGTCATCCCCCCCCCCCTCCATGCCTTTGTATACACAGAGCTGCTGATTTAAGCAGAAGATTTGCATTGCAAAGACAGTAATAGAAAAATTAAAAAAACAGAACAAAGCTATAATGAGACAGCAGATAAAGGATAAGTAATGAGAGGCAGTTCCCTGTTAAACGCAGTGGTCCTTGGAGGTCATAGATGTGAGTTTGACGGCGCTAAGCTGTGTATCTGCATCACACTGTTGTTTTAATGGGACCCAGTCTCACAAAGTCATCAACAATTAAATGAAAATCCATAGATTGATATCAACGCCGGTCACCTGCTAAGGTATGGCCAGCTCAAAGCTGTTACATGGGAAATTAATATAAATAAAGTTCAGCGGTAGGTTGTGTTATGAAATTGTAATTCAACATTTATTCAAACATAGCAGGAAACTTTTAGAATGAATTGTTTTTCCCATTAAATTTGCTTTATTGCAGAGCGCTTAATTGAGAAGATCGATATCAATTTCACCTGTCCGTTAGATACGATGCCAGCCAGGAGACCGTTAGCCGGTTAGCTTAGCATACAGATTGGAAACAGGGGAAAACAGCTAGCCTGGCTCTGTTCAAAGTTAACAAAAATATGTCAACCAGCAACCCACTAATTATCATGTTGTATACAATTCTAATTATTATTATAATAATAATTTTATTTAAAATATAATGTGTTAATTAGGGAGCTTTACAAGTGATGGTAGGTGGATTTTGTTAAATTTGGACAAAGCCAGGCGAGCCGTTTCCCGTTTCCAGTCTTTATACCAAGTTAAGCGAACCGGAAAATCGCTACTTCCATATTTGCCTACATATGTGGTAATCTTCTCAACTCATTCTCAGCAAGAGAAAGAAAAAGTGTATTTTATTTGGAAACTAGAAAGGCACTCGGAGAGCGCAGAACTCTTGCCAAGGCGGTTTCCACGCATATCCCCCCCGTGATTTGGATGTGCTCCAAAACATGTATGGGTTCTTCCTTGGCCCATTCTACACCGTGCCGCTAAATTGCATGGAAATTGGGTCGGTAGTTTTTTTCGTAACCCAGCTGACAAACAAACAAAGCAAACTGAAAACATATAGTAACCTCATTGCCGGATTTAATTCCCAATTAGCCAAAATAATGAATATATTGAGTGATCTATAATTAAAATAAAACAACATGACAAAAGACGGCAGGACAAAAGCAAGGGCTGACTTAACACACAGAAATTTAAACAATAAACTAATTTCTCTGCAGTAGAAGGGAGCTCTGCTACGTGTCATCACTTGAACAACCACCTTCTCTGCCTCTGTTTTTCCCTTCTTGCCTCTCTCTCTTAAAGTCTACTTTGTTGTGAATGTGGGTGTTCATTCATGTTCTTCTGTGGCAGCTTACAGGCTCAGGCTTGAGTTCACAGTTCTCCCATAGCTCAGACAAACACATTGTGTAGCCTTTTAGGATTATCTACAGAGGCAACAAGCTTCGGAGACACTGCCAAACTAAATCCTAATTACGCCGAATGCTCTGTGCTCTTCTAGCAACACGTTGTCTCCAAAATGTTCCTACATGAACAACTGGGCTCAGTGAAGTGCTGTGACAACAGATACCATTTTTGTAAGATTAAGGTTTGAAAATGGTACAGCTTCACACAAAATTTGATATGAAAACAAATTGTGTGACCATTAGCCTATGTTTGCTTTGTTTAAAGTTAAATACATACAGCATGCTAATGTGCCATAAAAATGATATAGAAACATAACACCTCAAGAATCTAAAAACAAAAAGAAAGAAAACTCTGTGACACAAGTTGTGGCTTTTACATATCAGGCCTTTTAGCTGCACAGTGAACTGTTCACCTGTTTGAAGCTTCACCAGTTTAAATATTTGATACAGGGAGTGTGAAGTATGTAGTAGTAACAGCAATACAGTGAAAGATGATACTGAAGAGGAGTCGCTTTTGGCATTCAAAAGTACCCACAAATACATGTATGTATAATTGCAATACTCTATATCTGAACATATTTAGTGTGCATTTGTCATGAAAAGGCTGAAAGAGTCTGTTATACGAGTAGAAATGGGAATGGTTGTTATTTTTGATGTGTTTAATTTGCCTCAAAAGCCTGATGGACAATTTAAATAGTATTTATTTTGATTTCTCCAGTATTATACAGCATGTGTTTTGTCAGTGATTTATGAATTTTTTTTGAAGACACAAATGTCTCAAAATCGAATTAATTTGTTATTTTTGGAGTCTTTGTAGTCATGCTTGAACATGTGTTCCCAGCGGTCTGGTTCTGGCATTTATTCATTTGTGCCGCCTTCATTTATAAAACTAATTTATTTCTAAATTAAAATAAACTTTCAATGCACAAAGTACAACCTAAACATAGCATCATAGTGTCTTTTAATGTAACACAAAACACATTTCTGTGCATGGCGGTAATGTGTTGTTAACAGTAACGTCACTAATAAAAGGAAGAGGAAGATTGCAGGTTTGCTCTCCAAATGTAAAAAATAAATAAATCTTTTGCAAATGTTTTATGGAGGATTAAGCATTCAACAATGTTTGCTAGGCTGAATGCACACTGTACGCTTCAAACCCGGAGTATAAACAAAACCCTGTGTACATAAAATGATTAAGTGGTTTAAATGTAATGCACCTTCAGAATACTTTTTCTGAATGCTTAAAAAGTAGATTATATGCCTGCTCTCTACCTCCCAGTGTGAGCCCTCTGTACCGGAGTGATCTTCACACACAGGCATGCCTCTTCTCTTTTCTTATCTCTCATTAGGGTGGTCTCACTCGTGTCCTCAGACAGTCAGGCAGCCAAGCACATCAGCTAGTGACAGGTCTGGGAGAGCAAGGTAGTCCGATAGTCTGATACTGTCGAGGCATTCTCTTTAAGAGGAACAGGAGGCCTGTGTTGGACACGTTATCCAACAGCACGTTTGCCACAAGACATGGTGTGCATTGCAGGTCTTGCATTTCAAGTTGTGTTTGCCTTTTAAACTTTAGTCAGCAAGCGTGGCCGCTGGTTTGTAAAGAGAGTGGTGGGGCGAGAAGAAGTATACTATATATTTGAAGAGTTTTAGCCTTTTGCAAAGCACAAATGCAAACGTTTTAAATAATAGATTAAAGCTTGGGTAGAAACCAGCAAGAGTATGCTAGATTAAAAAAATGATCGAACTAAAAAAAACAGCACTAGATCCTAAAGTCGCAATACACCATACTTAAAAAACTAGCACTAATACATTATACTACTAGGAGTTTTTTGGTGCAATGTCAATTGTCCAATGGGACTATTTTCTGACTATTGGGGTTTCGGGATAATGGGCCATTGGAAAACAATAGGCAGTGCCCCCTTTTTTTTTGCCTTGTACATGGTCATTTAGCTTAATATCATGTGTGTAGCCATCAAGTGCATATTTAAGACCCCTTTTACAATATTCTGGTTTTGAGACGAGTCAGAATGCAGCAAGTAAAAAAGTAAAAATGATTGAAATGTAAGGTGGAGACAGCATTTTAATTAATTAGTTGATATTTCAAAATTCAAAATTGGCAGTCAACGGCTAGAAATGAGAAACCTGCTTTTGTTGATCAAGGACCTGTTTTGAAAATGACTAAATATTTCAAGTGGCACATCTGCCACTATTATCATTGTAACATTTACGTGTCGTGAAAGAACGGAAAGCTCGACAGGGAATGGGAGCGTGTGAAATGTGTGAAAATGTGTAACTGTATAAATATGCTATAAAAAGAATGTACATGTGTGGTCACTCTGGAAAAAATGTATATTAAAGTTTTTTGAAGTGGGGTTGCATGAGGCACTTGTACACCCCAGTTCGGAAAAGCAGGCAGGAGTTATCGCTCAGGGAAATAAAAGGAATGTACTGTTGTGGCCTGGTAAAGCGGGGAAAATGTCTTAAAAATAGTGCACACTTGATATTTTTTGGTGGGCCTTTCTTTTAGGTGGCTTAAATATGTGTTGCTGCTGCCCCGTCCTCAGCAGTACATTGCATTGCTTCCGTGCGTATCTCCTGTCTACTTCTCCGAACTGCGGCGTACAGACCGCCATCTACTGTAGTTAATACACTGACTATGGATAAATACCTCATACAACCCCACTTCAAAACATCCTAACTATTCCTTTAAGGACATAATTGGTAAAGCCATAAAGTTGCTCAATTTCAAAGCAGAAAGCAAGCCAAGTGTGGAAATGCTATTATGTTTCCGTGTGTGCGCGTCCTATTAATTCTTAAAGCCTCTTAAGATGCACTGATGTGTCTGTGAGCAAGGAACAAAAAAAATCAATAATACATAAATGTGACTCACCATTGACTGACTGGTGAAGTTTCCCTTTCAGAAGTTGCTTATTTTGTACATGGCTGAGGGCAGAAACTGTCCAGTCATCCAGGAAATAAGAGAGCAGCCATGTGATTTAGAGAGGAGAGTCTTTCAGGCATCCAGTCCACCTGAGACTGAGATCATTCTAGGTGTTCAGCAGCCCGTTGATGGATAGACACACTTCTTTTATTGCTTTTTCTGGCCTTTGATCATCCCATTGTGGACATACTATTTCATGTTTATCTGCACTGCAACACTGTTTGCTATATATTACACTGTATACCAAGAGACCTGTGGTTTCCAAAGGTAACTTCAAGGAGAGTTTGGGCTTCTCCCCCTTGGTTTTTAGGCTATGTTTGTGTGTGTGTGTGTGTGTTTTGTGTGTGTGTGTGTTTTGTTTGAGCGGGAGAGATCATGTCTCTGGTTGATTAAACCTCTGCAACTCAAACCACCTCATGGCCTTGGTGGTTATTGGCAGGCACTTCAGAAAAATGCACTCACAGGTGCACACGCATACACACACCATACCAACACCACCAATTCTATCGAGCTTTGCTTTCGTAATGAGCATCTAACAGTAATTTAAGGCCATAGCACTGACGCCCATATTGATCTAGGTGGACAGGGCATGAAGAACACCCACAAATCAGTGCAGAACTGTTAAATTGTCTCTCATCAGATAAATCAGCACTGTGGAATGACCATAAGTCCATGTCTTCTCCATTGCATCTCAGCAATTTTCTACGCGCCCCCCCCCCGCCAGTTTCCTGACAGTGACTGCTACATTTATTTGCACTATGCATAAAACTGTATGTCCCACTGTGGCACAGATAATAGGTGATTGTGCCATATCTGAAATAAAAGGTGTAGCAGAATAATAATGCCGATAAAGGCCGTCTTCACTCACAATCAATAGGGCATTCATTCACTCATTCACAAGTGCAGTGTGCTTTTTTTAATGGGTTCATGTGCTTAATACACTTTATATATGCGGCTTTCTTTTCCTCCTCTCATCTGAGTATATGTTGTACCGGATTAATGTGCTCGTATTTATATGCGGTGTGCTTATGGATTGTACCTGACCTAGCTAAATCTGGCATAAATCATCTCTTCTATTTTTGAGAGGCTTTCTTTATGCATGCTTGTTGAATGTAGACTTATAATAATGTTATGATTGATATTGACAGGGCGCTGACTTCAGTTGGCTCAACTTAATAAACAATGACTGATTTGTGTATGGTTTTTTTCAGGTCCCGTCCCGTTCGTTAGATGTTTTATGTTGTTTGTACTTCCTGTTTTATTTTTCAAGAATATAAATCAAGAGGGAACCGTATGTTCCCTCTTGTGTCTGTTGTTTCTAGTTCCTGTCCCCAGCTGTCTCCACTCTGTTCATTAGTGTCTCCACCTGTGTCTCGCTATCCCCTCCCACTTCCTGGTGTCTATAGTCTGTGTGTTGTCTGTCCCTGGTTGCCAGTTCGTCTTCGTTCATTTATGTCAAGAGTTCCAGCGTTTTTCCAGTTCCCTGATTCCCTGATTCCCTGATTCCCCGGCTTCCTCGATCCTGTTTCCGTGACCTGACTCCGTCTTCGCCTGATCCCTACCTGTTTTGCCGCTACGCTGAGGACCTACCCGTGCATCAACCTTGTTTCCGTGACCTGACCCTGCCCTTGGAGTTCCCCTGTATGTTCTGTATGTCCTGTTGTTTGTCTACTTTACCCAGTAAAGTATATTACCATCATCATCATTCTGTCTCTGAGTCGTGCTATTGAGTCTCTCTCTCCGTGTGTACTGGTCGTGCTGTTACAGTTTTGGGTTACTTTAATGATTAGCGGGTGGGTTTTGATCGGGCTACTTTTTGTAAATCCAATCTGGCAACCCTGAACAATGAAAGCAAGGAAAAGAGGACTACAGAACTAGCTTGCATGGATGTAAACAATGTAGGTTTCAAATTCCTACAAAAATCTCCTCTGCAAAATTATTTTTAAGGAATGCTTCAACACGTTTATTAGACTTGTTGGCGAGAAACAGAGAATGTAAACACAAATCTCCACAGGGTACCTGAAGGTTATACCTTTTTTATAGAATTCTTGCGAGTGACACCTCCCCAACTATCTCATCCAGAAGAAAAAGGTAAATTCTTATTTTTTTTTAATAAAAAAAAGGTACAAAATGTTTTTTGTTACGTCAAACCTTTTGCCTCCCTTGTCCATGTTATGTGAAGCGTCACAGACTAATTTGTAAGCACCGGTGTTGCAGGGTGAATTTCTATCGGGTACATAACTTTTGCATATTCACATTTTGCAAACATCTTACCTCCTGCTACCATCTGGAGCTGCCAGTGTTCAAAGCTGTTTTGTGCAGATTTACAAGTAGTCATGAGTGATGAACTGAGAAACAATAAAATGATCAGTAAAGGTGGCTGCAGATGAACCGCCAAATATAATGAACGCGGCAACGGAGTACGTTTCTTTTTTTTTTTTTTTTTTTTGTTTTTCAAGAAGAGCTCAGGGCTGTTCCATGGTAAAATGCTAATTAAACAATACTACAAGGAGTTTTTAACACATCTAACTCGAACTAATGCTTCTATATGACCTACATAAGGGAGAGCCAGACCCGGCTGCAGTAAAGTGAGCTTTTCGTTGTTTTTTTTGTGTGTAACATAGTGATTACAGAACAAGTGAAGACGAATACAAGGACACATAAACAGCGGAAAGAGATTAATACCAAGTAAGACGAAGACAAACGACAAAAACAAAAAGGGGATAAAAGCAAACTGGAGAATACAACACTGAATGTTTGGTACCGTTAAAGCTGGAGTGCGGAACTTTTGTCCCCCCCACCCCCACCCCACCCACACTTTTTGGCAGTGAGAGCACTGACTATATGGGAGAGATCACAGCAACGGAGCAGCAGCCAGGTGTATGGTGGAAAATCCTCAAGAGTATCCAAGAAAATATTCTGGAGTGGATCTTCCGGATAGAAAATAAACCTGCCGTTCAGAGGAAGGATTGAAGTAAAAAGGGAAAACTCGAAGAAAGCGCTCCTGGGTGGTGAGCTCACCTGCAGTCATACAGTACGTGCGCCTACAGACAGGAGACGCCGCAACTCATACTGCGAACTGCAGGGAGCTGCCCCTGCCGGTGATGGGCTTAATCGGCATTACGTGAATTTGTTTGGCAAGGGCTTGAATGAAATGCATACTGTATGTAAAGGTCCCGCCCCCCCAGCTTTAAGTATACCGTTGAATATTAACTGCGCTGCGATCTAAAATTGACACGCCCTCCTTCGCTAATCTGAATCAAGTGTCCTCCATGATGTAAAGTACACATTCATCTCCTACTCTGACGGGACATTCGTTTGCTGCATTGTGATGATGGTATAAAAACATGTCAAATGCAACTGAATGTAAATTCTGTGACACATACTGTGTCTGGTTGCATAAAATCTCCCAACACAGAGCTTCTCTATTTCTCTGCAGGAGTTTGCTCTTCACCTGGAGCAAAGCTCATTTCACTGGAAAATTGGCTCCACCACTCATCTCCCCACTCCCCCATTCTCTCAGCCTGCCTCTCTAAATTCAACCGTTATTGTAGTGCCTTAAGCACTAATCCAATTAGCTATAGGAAGCAAATGGAGCTCTCTCTCATTTTAGCTTGTCACCTGCGCAGGGGGCAGTAGGGGGAGGGGAAGCAACATGTTTTATGGGGATTGTGACTTGAGGGAATAGATGATTCCTGGCATGCTAATTTTTCAAGCCTGCAGACGAGGAGTTGTGACATTAAAGTGAACCATCAGAAAACGACTTGGCAGTTGTATTAGAGAGGGGAAGTGGAGTAAAAAAGACGGAAAATCCCAAACATGGCTGCACCACCTAATTTCCCCCTCTACACCTGCTCATAGCTTGAATTTTCCGGTCGGCCGTTAACACGTCACTGCTTGGTGATTAAACGTTAACATTTCACTCCGCTGACTTGTTCGACCCTCGTCTGTGGCCTCAGGTGGACGGTCAGATTCTTGGCCCGGTGCCGATCTATTAGACACTGTAAACATATCTTCAACTACAAAGCACTTCCCCCAGGTCGCCCTTGGCAGTCAGACATCCTTGCAGAAGCCATATTTCTCAGAGTGCTTCACTTAATGCCAGATGGTGTCAGTGCTCACAATGCCTGCAAACAGTGTGGGTGGTGAATTCAGATTGTACCTGCAGCAATGATTTAAAAAATGAGTAAATGGAAGGGCTGGCTACCACTTTACAGTTTGGAGGCACACTGAAAAACAACTTTTTTTTTTTTTTTTTTTTTTTAGGTCAATAAAGTGGTTGTATGTTTTTGGGGTTTTTACAGCGTGAAGCCTTAAAAGTAATAAACTAGATACTGTTGTGGGTCATTTCATTTGAGTGAATCATATCGTACATGCGTGTTATATGGGTGTCACAATCTAGTAGTCTAAGGTAGATTCAAATCTTTGTCTGGTAGTCTTCTGACTTTGAATAATAATTGAACATTGGAATAGGGCAAGCAAGACTTGTAAATCATTAAAAAAAATAAAAATCACCCAAGAAGTTAAGATTTACAGTCGCCACACAGGTTGTTTTTGTTTTGTTTGTTTTGTAACACCACATAAAAAAAAAAAACACAAAATGGAATTCCAAGGGACTACACATGCAAAGTACATATTATATAGAGTCTATGATCAAAACCAATAAACTGAAAAAAAAAAACGATCCTGAGGGCGTGATTTTGCAGCGTTGCGGCACGCACATTTCCTTCACCTCCATGAGCGATCCACTGACTGCACTGATTACACGAAAGAAGAAAATTGATTTCAGTCCAAGATTTTCTAGATATAAATGCTGGTTAAAAAAAACAAACAATTCCTTCACAGTGGATCTGTGCTCAAAACCCCTTTTTATTTTTGTGTTTGCAAACGTACACTGCCACATTGACGTTTTACATAAAGAGAGGACATCAGTCAACACTTTGCCATCTAGAAACTTTCTGACCAAGGCTTTTATATCTTCTTTGGAAAATTGACGTTGGCCTTTTTTCCCTTGCGACATGTAAAAACACCTCAACTCTGCAGGGCCCTGAGAATGGACTGAGCACCATTGTGGGTGACAAAAGAGATGTATTTCTATGAAAAAGCATGAAGGGCTGGTGAGATCCTTTGTAGCTTTGTCCTATTCTGACTGTCGCCAACATCCTCATATAGAACTGGCACACCTTGCCCGTAGTGCTGCATGCCTTTTTGACACCCCAGTGCCCTATCATGATGGCAGTTCTGCCTTTTGCCCTCTGAGAATTTGTAACAGCATATAGCTTGTGGTGGATTGGAACATGATGAAATAGACGCACAGTACCTGCTGGTGGTTCAGTTTGTTTTAACACCGGTACATACTCGGTGCAATGGAGGTCAGGTTATCCTTCCAGACGGCACTCCTAGCAAATCTAAAGTTTACAATACTCGGAAAAGCACGATGAAAGTTTATCTTCCATTTGTTAGATAGGTAGAGGTTTGTTTTCCTTCTATTATGAAAAGGTAGAAATAAAATGTACTCTGGAACAACACACCTGTTTGATAATGTATAAAAATAAAAGCTATAAGCGTCGGCTCGTGGCCTTCGTCAGACGAAGCATTAATGGGAAGAGTGGGAATAAACGCAGAAGACAAAAAGACAAGTTGTCAGAAGTGACTTATCAAAAGCTGTCAGCTGTCAAACCTTTATCAGAGACCGCTTTCACAGAAGGCGGCAGATGTTACTGCGGAGTTCCTTCATCAGAAAGGGTGCAATTTGTTTGCATATCACAAATTCGACTGTAGTGCACGTGTCAGACTTCAAAACGAATGCTTTCACTTCAAAGAAAGCGTTTGAATGCTTCCCGTTTCATTCGCTGACATTTTTCTGTTATGTCAAGGAGAGGATGTGCCCACCAGCTGTATGCAGGACAAACGCCAATCTCCATGGTACTGATGTCTCTGGAGAGAGGGAGGATGAAACCGAGAAGACTAATTGAGACCAAGTTCACCCCCTGCCTGCGAGCTGCAATTCTCTTGGCTGAAGACACTTACTGTGGGTAATTATAGTGCTGGAGAGCACCAGTCTCTCAAGCCCATATGCAATCACAGGTTGGAACCTGACATTAAAGAGAATCTTACCATATTTGGTTCACAAAAGCATCCTTATAGATATAACTGGGATCCTGCTGCCTCCCTGCAATCACTCATTTGTGGCCCTGCTGGAAAAACGATCGGCAAAAACAACTACATATTTTTCAAAGTGGAAAAATCCAGCATGTGCAACATATTCTTTCTTGCACCAGCATGAACGACACTGTATTCACAAAGAAATGGCTCTCAATATTTGATAGCTTTGTATGAATCTTGCAGCAGAAGATTTATTGTCCACGTCAGCAGGTGCTAAATTATTTAGAATGAGTGGAATTGTAGTGTGACAATGATTTTAACAGATGGCTAAATCAGGCTGGCATAATAAGCGCCGCTGTCATGCAAAGGCATTTCTGCACCATTCCTTTTCTTTAGTCTTTATCGGTGCCTTTAACCCATGTTTCAACCTTATTCATAATGAAACAGGATTAGATGTTTATTTAACAACCATTCAGCAAATAGTCAGAGCTGTGATCATCAATGCAGCAGCCTTACACGACTAACAGCCGAGGAATGTTTATGAGGTTTTGTATGCAGTGGGGCACAGCATGGTGGGGCTATATAGATCCCTCGAGCTCTCTAAACAGTCACTGGTGCTTTGTAGAGCATATTATCTGGGGATTTTCACTGATGTAAGGCGGGCTCACTAACAGTACAGTCTATAACAATACAAATCTAAAACAAAGCCCAATTCAGTTTTATATTCTTCTTATATTACTGTAATTCCTTAGTCATCGTGATGGACAAGAAGCGATGACAAACACTTACTTTGGCACATTAAATGTGGAATATTTTTGGTATCCTCGAAAGCAAGTTTTCAAGGAATTCAAAAAATTTTTTCTACAATCACGGGTTGTTTTAAAACTCCCTTCAAAATATCTTTTCTTTTGCTCAAAAGAACTTGAAAAAGTTTTTCCTTTCGGGATGCTTGAAATTCTTCACTCAGTTTTCGCTCTGGCTTTGTTCATAAAGCCTCAACCAGATGTTTTGAAAAATAAATACACACAACTTTCATTTCACAGATGTTGTGAACTCTGAAGTATAATAACTGACTGAACTCTGTACTCCAGAGCAGAAGCAGAAGCAGCTTGGTGATTGTGAATGTAGATTAGGCTGCAAAATGGTTTCAAATAAATTAGTCACCTCAGTGAACATCTCAACTTTGGCTACATTAAAAGTCTCACTGACAAATGGGAACTCATAAAGACTGAGTTTCTGTAAGACGTAAGACAAGGGCTGCTAAGAGTTTCATTTTTTCCCGTATGGATATAGGTGAACCGACAGGGGATTGTTTTTCCTCTCGAGATACACCGGGGAAAGTTTCATTTTCAGAAGAGTTTCATTTTCTAAGTACTGAGCTACTAATTACCATGGATAACAGTAATGGGCCATGGTAAAAAGATAAAAAAGGAATGGTAGCAGAAGGCCCTCTACATGCAGATACTGTAAAGTTTGACCTTCATCCTGTAGCAGGAGCGCTGTGTGGACTGCTGGCACGAACAGCAGCCAAGTTGCTCCAAAAAACGGAACAGTTTGATGCAGGGTTGGAGCTCCAGCAGGGACATCAGTGAGGGCGGAAGGAACGTCTAGCTGGTGGGGTCTCCATGGTTTAAAAACACTGCAGGCTCAGGGGGCTGACACATGGCCCAAGTTCTCAGAAATATGCTTCAAGATAGCGACAGTCATCATTCGCTTATAAGCCAAAATAAGCATTTTTTTTTGGTTTGGAAACTAATTGGTTTAGATTAGGGAGATATTCTTGGTTTGAATAAAGTAAATACAAATAATGCATTCAGCTATGTTGTCATTCTCCTTCCTGTCTCTCACAGCTATCCAATAACACCAACCCCCCCCCCCCTGAATATATCTAACCTTTTAGTTTTAGAAATACATCTAGGCTAAAAACAAAATTGTGACTTGACTTTCAGTTTTAGAATTCCCTGCTTGAGGAGCTAAAGCTGGCTAAATTTGCATCATCCTTTAAATCACTTCTCAAAATCCATTTGTACTAAAAGGCTTTATTTATAGCAGGTAGTGAGGCACACACAGAGGCATAAGATGGTCAAGCAGGAAGATGTTTTATTGAACCTCAACAGTCATTTAAATGTACCGTAAATCTACTTGGCACTTAGTTAAACTCACTACTAAAAAGGAATTAAAACTACAACCTAAACGTAACTGGGTACTCAAGCAAAACACTATGTATTTTGTTTGTTTCCCCCTCTCCTTAAAGCTCAAGTGGACAGGTTCATTATCATGTTTTTTTTTTTTTTTGTATTTGCAACAAACGCTCAACACAGCGAATCTTGTCCTTGTGCATACATGCATGTTGCATTTCTAACGCTACAGTGATGTCCATATCAAATCAAATCATATAACTCAATCTGACTGGGGGGCTCAACAGAGAGGTTGTGCCTTCTGGAGCGTAAACCGTGAAGGAGAGCAGAGACATGTTTAAATAGGCCAAACAGCAGGTGTACCAAATCATCAATAATGAGCCTCAATTACTAGAACTTCCACACCAGAGATGGGAGGGCAGGATCCAGAGTCTCCTGACACCACATACCACATATTTTTCTCCCTTCTTTTTTTTTATTACGTGTGTTTTAAAAGAGATGCCACATAAATAAGGTTTATTATTTCAATTAGTTTATTGCTTTCTACCAACCAATCTTGGTTTTCTTCGACCTCCCCCCACATACACATACACACACACACACCGTTTTAGCTGGAATATTTTAAGGCTGCAAGCTTTTAGATTAGAGCTGGTCCAATCCAGCTGTGATGACTAAGAAAATAAAAAGCCCACGAGCTTATAGATATGGCACATTGTATCAGCGTCTACTGTTAGATGATCATTTTGCTTAACATGAGTAATTATCACGTTCAACATGACTAATTTAATTGAACATAAATTAGCGTGGTCCTCCTCAGGCATCAAAATCCATCCATGTTCACTTGGATTTCTTTAATTCTCCAGTGTTTTAAGAAATTCGATAAATAAACAGTTTTGGGGTTTGTTTTGAATCCAAACCTTTCTGGATCTTAAAAACAGCGTATTCACAGCAGATGTTTTTGAGTTGTCATTGCAGTAAAAGCACAGGTGGAACTAATAACATTAACGATGGCTCAGCTCTGGAATTTCTATTACATCTACATCGTTCACTATGGCACCGACGTTATAGGCAAATCCAATAAAACAGCTAATACAACTGTATTCTGGGCAGCAGCTGCCATCGTCTCATGACCTTTGTTTAATACATGTAGTAACTATTAAGGCTTAGAGTGCCTTCATTTCTTTTTTTAAATCAACCACAAAAATTAACTAGACTTGTTGGAGGAATACGTTTTCTACCAGGAAAAGAAATGTTAATATAATATGACCTGAGAAACATTGGCCAATATAGACCTTTCTGATTATGAAGGTTAAATGTCAGGCAAACCACCGAGGCAGCAACCCCCTCCAGGAAGTTATGGCATTAGAGACTCACAAAGTAAAACAAGCTGACCCCTCTTACGCTACAATAGACCTTAGCCGGTGCACTATTTTTACTGTCCGCCATTTTATTTGAGTGTTGGAATTCAGAGTAGGAAATTTATGTAGGTCTACTATATAATGCCCTCAAAAATGACCATAAAGCAACGGAAAAAAGTACTTCCTGGTTACAATCCCACTTTCCTATGTGTCACATTTTATAGTTGCGAAGATTACAAGCAAAACTACATATGTCAGTGATGACACCACATTATGATCATCAATAACTGAAATCTCAAATTTCTGCATCTATAGAGCAAACTTTTGAGTGTCTATCATATAGGGCAATAGTTCCCAACCTTTTCTGTCTGATGTACCCCCACAGCACCTCTTCATTAACACCACCTGTCATGTTCCAAATTGTGTTAATGGAAATTGAATGTTGTCCAACACTTTTGACTGCATAAAAATGCATTGTTACAATACTGTATGTTTCCAATATAATGTTAAAAAGTTTGCTCTGATACTACTCCTATTTGGATTGGCAGAAGCTGGAAGTTTCACTACTTTTAGCCAAGGGTCTGAAAAGTGATGCCAATGCAGATGTGCCATAAATCTGCATTCTTTCTAATAGCCAGCAGGGAGCAACTCCACTGGTTGCAAAAATAATTCCAATTGTATAGAAGTCTATGAGATAATGACCCTACTTCGGTATCATCCGCATAACAATGAAAGTTTATGGAGTAGTTCTGTATAATATTGCCTAAAGGAAGCATATATAAGGTGAATAGAACAGGTCCAAGTGCAGAACTTTGCAGGACGCCATGACTGACTTTGGCTTGCATGGAGGATTCATCGTTAGCGCGTACAAACTGATATCGCTCAGATAAATAGGACTTAAACCAGCTCAGTGCGGTTCCTGTTATCCCAATGAAATGTTCCAGTCTCTGTAGTAGAATGTCCCGGTCAACAGTGTTGAATGCAGCACTGAGGACTAACAAGACAAGAACAGAGACAAGTCCTTTGTCTGATGCCAGTAGAAGGTCATTGGTAACTTTCACCAGAGCCGTCTCTGTTTTTGTTCTCGCTTATCCTCCCTCCCCCGCAACGCATCACACACAAATTAATTCACCGAAAAAAAAGAGAATAAACACAATTAAAGATTAATTTGACTGACATAATATATATATATATATATATATACACACTGTGGCTACATCCTATTCTTTTATACAGCATATCCTTTTTGCTTACATTTTCAACCAAACCAAACAAATTACATATGTTAAAATATTTCACAATTTATCCATTACTTTAAGCTAACTTTTTCAACCAGTTATCCATAGCCTACTCTTGCCAACTGTTACAATTTAGTAGTGTTCAGGCGTTTACAGCCGACTCATTATGTGGATTCCTTATTCTTTTTTATAAAACAAATTATGATTTTGTTTTTTGTAGCTACTTGAGCTACTGCACAATCTTTCCACAGGCCTTCCCTCTGGAAACTGCAGAAGTGCCCCTTGTACCCGGGTGGGGAATCACTGATCCCCAAAATAGCTCAATCAGAGAGCCATCCATAAGGTGATTGGATACACCTGTGTTATTTCTGCTATTCAAAAAGGTATTTTTGTGGAGCCTCACATGATCTAGTAACTAAAGAAACCGGAAGGATTTAAAACAATCTCCAACCTAAATTTTTAGAAAAGAACTACATATTTATATTTATTTATGACGATACTAAAAAGACTCACTGTCATACAACTGTCTTTTCAGGAGTCTTTAAGGTGGTTTAACAGTGGCGGGATCTAGATGTACATGATTTTGTCTTTGAAAAATTGACTCATTTAGGATAAAAAGCTAAATCGAGCATTTTTACAATACAGTGCTGCTGACAACTATTTATTCTAAAGCTTTATCATGACACATCTACCCTCACTATGATTATTCATCTATGAAAATACACGTAGAAAGAGATGAATATGTAGGTGGAAAGAGGTGAAATGAATGTCGGCTGCAACGTTTTATCAGCCATCTTGGTCCAAATGTCAGCCAGGCTTTTTTTCTGATAAAGAAACAGAGTTATCAAACTGCTTCTTATTGCTACAGCCATGGTGACAGGAAAGTAAAAAGAGGTAGTCAGAGGCATGCGATAACGCTCGGAAATAGATGTTACCGCGGCATCCACGCTTCGCTGTCGTGTTATGAAATTGTCTATACCCAGTCTTTTAAAATGTTTCTGTATTTGTGAGAAAAAAAAATTACAGAAAGGACTACAATCTGAGTTTGCAATTTGCAAAAACAAATCAGCCTTTTTACAGCCAGTGTCTTTACGCACCTGTCATGTCCAAAGGCTTTACATTGTATGTTGCACCTTGCATCTCTGTTTAAAAGCAACCTGTTTTTTTCATGTTGCCCAAATTGCTTTTTTGAGTTTATCCAATGGGATTTGAGAGGATTTCACAATACCTAGGGATGGCAAAATGTCTAAACCTGTAGAAGAGCATTTAATCCTTTGAGTGGAAACAAAAAAATAGCTTAATTCCCGGGTTTATAGAAAGAAAATATAAAAGGAATATAACCGCTGTTCTTTCATATAAAGGTTTTTGGTACATATATAAAAGAGAATATATATGTTTTTCTTCACCTCCATAATGCAATGATACATTTTCTCTAAATTTCTCCCTTCCCCTCTTATTGTTCAGGTTTGCATTTCAAACCTTTATAATGAACTGGAATGATGCAATATTTGCAAGTACTCCCCATCACTGCCAACACTGATGCAAAGTTTACATTATGCAGAGAATAGGTTGCTATTTTATAATTGCATATCCACAAGACATCATTTAGAAAGCTGCAAAATCAAAAGGCTGTCAGGCATCACAGCTTGAAAACTTCTACCTAAAGTGCATTCTTAGTGCACACTGCACTTTTCAACATTTGCAGAATGAGACTCATTTTTAGGAATTATGTAATCAAAGTTTAAAATAAAAAATGTTCTCTAAGATGGAGTTTGCATCAAGATTACCTCTAATACTAGGACAGTTCTTGGCTAGGAATGAGGCACACTGATGATACAATTACACATGGATTTGCTGCAGTGGGTGGATTGTTATTTGAAATATTCTGACAAAAGTGGCTGAAACTCTAATCGCTATAGTGTTTCCAGTTGAGTAATTGTGTTTGTTAAGAGCGGCCAAACAACAAAGGGGTGCTCTCATCTCTGACTCACTCCTTCCTGTTGTTGACGTTGTTAACGTTAAGAATCACACACAATCACCCATAATTATGATTGTCAGTGCCAAATAACAAAGTTCCCTCATTCCATCCTCTTTACCAAGTTATCCCTCCCGACAGTTCATTTTTGCTTCATCCTACAACTTTAAGCTGAAAATAAAACAGTAAACGTGTTAGCATAAGGGGGAAGAACATGGATTTGGCGTATAACAGGGAGAAAAAGTGTGCAAAATAGGCTTACAGCCTGAGGAAAAATACAAATTCTTTAATCATTGTTGAAAGAATATGTTTGTGCGTGTGTCTCAGCTGGATAAGGCACATACTGTACAATGCTACGTGTGATGTGTTCGGTTTGAATCTAGCCTGGGACCATTGTCACATGCTGTCTGCATCCTTTCTCCACCCTTTCTTTTTTTGCTGTTAAAGGGTCGGCTCACCCAAATAATACAAAACTGATTTTCTCACCTATCTTTCGCGGTATCTAGCCATGGATATATGGTTCTGGTTTAATTGGTGCATGTTTGATTACATGTCTCTGAAAAGTCTGCCTCTATTTTTGAAAATGCAACAGAATTTTTTTTTTTACAGTTGCCACTGCTTTCTATCAAATAAAAATCTTGCCAGTGCATTTGTCACTAGATGATCTTCATAACTAAATCCCAAACTGGATTGTCAGTGTCTCCTAAAACATGACTGTAACAGACTGTAACATATAGTGCGTTGTTTTGACCCGTCATCTCTATGATTATGGTCTGGTAAACCAATGTTCACTGTTGGTATTAGACAGTTAAAGTAGTTTAAACCTGCAGCAATGAATCTGTGTGAATCTTTGGTTCAACTATGGTGAAGTGTGACACGCAATTTTGTGCTATAATGCAAACGGTCTTGAGGGTGGTGACCTTTTGAAGGGCCGCAGAGCCAGACTGTCCAAAACAGATGGAGCTCTGGCCAATTAGTTGTAGCCTCCATTTGTATTCAACCCTTTTTCTTCAGAGCATTATCTGCCCCACAAACGAGAAATGGGTTGAAGCAACCCAACTAGCTTGTGTAGCTGACTAGCACGAGCATGTTTCCAACTGGCTAGTTTGTTAGCAGGTAGTTTGCTAGCTACAGAAGTTCAGCTAGCCCTGTGAAGAAATGCTCAGATTAAGTAAAGTGGCTATAGCACACTGTGAAAATACTCCACTAGAGATAAAAGTCTTGGATACAAAACCTTACTGAAGTAAAAGTATGTCATTATCAGCTAAATTAACTTAAGATAAAAGTACATAGTAAAAAAAAAATCTCCCTTGTTTTACGATCATGAATTATGTTTTTGGATTAAAATTCGGCTACTGCTGCGTTAATGTGTGTCTGTAGATGTTTAAGGTTCTGATAATGTTTTCAAATAGTTTATTTGGCTGAAGAAGTAGGAGAATTTCTCAACGCCCTAAAGGAACTCTTCATCTTTCAGTTTATCGACCTTAAATGTGCAGCCCACACTTAAGCATATTTGCTCAAGTCACCAAGCTTCCAGAACCACATATTTAATAAAGAAAAGTGTGGATGACTTTTGCTGGGCTACTTTCTAGTGTGACAATGCATCAACAATGTCACTTCTGCCTTTGCTCCCTCGACCTACAAATACTACAAATGTGTTTCTTGTAAAGGTACTATCATTCTGTATATTATCAAGTGTAACTAGGACATTGTTCCTGGGAAGTCATGTTGCTGTGAAATCCTTTAAATGTCATTTTTCAATGCTGTGAACCACAAAGAAAATTCAATTCACCTTGCAGTGGACACAAAAATATGAGAGGGATATTTCAAAACCTGGACAAATAAAACTGTGGATTTTACATCACATACACTATATATATATATATATATATATATATACACACACACCATATATATATACACTATAAAGAACAATAATCCAGAGTTGATTGGTGTCAAATTTAAGCTAATTTATTCTGCATTAGTGTACACATGCTTTATAATGATGGAGAAGAAAGCAGTCCATGATGAAATCTATCCTATGACTCAGTCATTGCTGCATATCAATTTTTCCTCTCAGCGTGCATTCTTTCATTGTTCTCATATAGACAGTTGAGTCCTTCAGCCAGCTGTAATACATTTTGGAATGGACCACAGGTCTAAAAGCTGTGCTCTATTCCAGAGGCATGAATTCAATGAGTGAGTAAATGCAGAATGTTTTATTTGTGTCATTTATTGATGCGCTGCCATACAGCCCATTGATCTGAAGCATTGAGATCACATTAACAAACAGCAAAAGTACATTAAAAACAGCTCGCTCTCCAGCAACCTTGGTCCAGAAGTGATTTTCAAATGCGTTTTTGTGTCATGAGGAAAAACAATAAGAAGAAAAAAAAGGAAACTGGTCCTCCCGTCTGCGCAGCGTTTTCTGTTATGAATGGCAATTAGATATCCTCAAAGGCTCTTTTCATCTTAAACAATAACATGACCTTGAAGAACCTCACATTAAAACAATTAAAAAGGTTTTGTCAAGTCCCAGACGTGGCTGTGGAAAAAGGCAAAGGTCAACCGTTCTTGTAGTTGATTTGTTCGGTCGTGTTAGCACGCTGTGTCTGCCTCTTCACAGATCAAAGGTGTGCGACTCCTGTCTCTGCGAGGACATTGTAAGAACACAGCATCCAGCAGACTAATCCAATTAAGTGTGTTTGTTCAGGTAGTGATGCGCCCGAGCCAAAACAGTGACGAAGGTTGCGCCATTGCTCTGCAGCAGCAGCAGGAGGACCGGAGCCTGATGAGACTGATGTGTCCTCGGCCCACGTACGGCCTGCCAAAACTGAGTGTATGAGCATATTTTTATAGGGAGCGCGCAAGGCAACCAGCAGCTCAATTATTCAGCATGAGGAAGAGATGTAATGACTTTCTCCTGTTATTAATGACCCACGCCTAGGCTTATTTATGAAAGGATACTTGTGTGTATTAGGCAGAAGATGAAGGAGCACGAGATTGAAGATGTTCGCCTTTATAGTGATTCAGGCTTAATTAAAAAGTTTCGGGAAGTCCAAACAAAAAGATTGCCTCTTTACACTTCCTACGTACATAAAAGCTATTTTCATTTTCAATTTGAAAAGCTAGATTGCCTAATTTCAATAATATATGAATATATTACTTTTGCCGTAAGCGCTGGATCAGTCCATATCGAATGTCAGCTTCAGCATTAGCTTGCACGTGGACGCAACTAACTTTTGGAAGAAAAAAAAAAAACATCTATTTATGTAAAACAGTGACCTCCCTTTGAGAAACCCAGGCTAAAAGGAGTACAACACGCCATATGCAAAAGTGATTCCCAGTCCTTATAAAATAAGATGCAACCTTGAAACCGAGGTGTCCTTGCGTTAAACCGGGGCGGGGGGGCTGTTGAAAGGTAGCATGTTTAAAACTCGATTAATGAATAGAGTGGTGCGATGAAAGCAAAGTTTTCCTCAAGGCTCAAATCCCTGTGTGACTCTGGAAATAGTATTTCATCTCACAAAATTGTCTGGTTGCATTTGAATAACTTAGAACACACATTAGTGGCTGCTTATAATTCCTGTCGGCAAAATAAACCTTTTCTCCTTATTAATTTGAGGTGAAAGCATTCTTATTAAGTTAAAGTGATGGTTCTCGCAGGACTTGTAGAGCTGGCTGGGATTCACTTTGTCTCTATTAGATGGTCACTTAACATCCCAGGGGAAACGTTAATTGTGGACTCACATGACTTTAGATATTGCAGCAACAAATCTGCACACACACACACAGACACACACACACACACACACGGGCTGCTCTCGAGAAATGATCTGCTGAATCAGAAGATATGGTGCTGTAAGCTGAGGGCAGTGACTACGGCTGATTCATCAATACTTATTGAGCCGTGGCCTAAACGGGATACATTACAGAGTATGTGAAGGATAGGGCAGGAATCAGCCTGCTTGGTAAACATGTATGCATTGATGTACCAGCTCCAAATTACTGATGTTGTGTGTATGTTTCCCATTGGTGAATAGTTATTAAGCAAACTCCCTGCGTGGTCTCCGCTGATATCTGTCTGTTTTCAATGGTTCGGAGTTTTGTGAAAATCTATATGGAACTTTACTGATTCCTTTCAGAATTTCAAACGTTCTAAGCAATGATGGAACGCACTCATGAGCACATCCCTCTACCAAGGCTGCACAACGGAGGGGATGTTGTAGATATTTTTTAAAAGGGGCAGTCCACTGACTTTATACATGAACATCAGTTTACTTGTCACAACAAATGCTACTCAGCCTGGGAACAGTTGTATAATGTATTCTATGGCTCTCTAGGGTCAGCATGGTTATTTCTGCTTGGGCTTGGAAACTTTTTTTTTTTTTTTTGCAGAAAGCCTGTGTTATAATAAAGAATTTTGTTTACCAGGCAATTAGATTCTAATGAAATACACTGCACTCAGTTGCCAGTTGATTAGGTGCACCTAGATAAAACTAATGCAGCAGTCCTGCACGACATCAAACTTTAATGAAGGTTATAATTGTTCAGTTTTTGTTGAAACAGTTTTACCGAGGTGTTGATTTAACTTTATGCTAAGAGGCGTTTCTGTTATTTAGCCTCATTAATATAAAGGGGGTGGACTCAATAATAGAAACACCTGTCAGTATAGTGCATACTTATGGTTGCATTATGTAGGATCCAGTGTTTTTGGAGCTTTTTGTAAATCTCACCCTCTGCGGCTTCGCTTTGGAACATTCTTTTTATCGTGGAAATGCAATACTTAATGGCTGGAGTAAGCATAAATTACATTAACTTAATTAATCCTTGGATGGGAAACCAGTCAAGTCAGACAAGTCAAAGCGACACAACATTACATATAATTAATTTTTTTTATGAAAGACATACTGCCATTACTGTGGTAACACATTCACACATATTCCACAAGGACATTAGTGTAGTTTAGGAGCCTGCCAGTTTAGAAACATTAAACAAGACCTTTACGATTGTGTCAAAAATACAACCCATAATTCATAAAACAAGCAAATATCACGCCATTCACTAAAAAGACCCTCTACACTGTTCGGTGGAGCATCTGGGCATTTCTAATCGGTCACGCTTCACACTTTTCACACTAACAAAAACACAAAACAGGGGGTGACCTTGAAATTGAACAATGATTTGAATTCTCCTCCTGGATCTTTCCTCAAAAATCTTTTCTGATGAATTGTCAAAGCAGTTACCAATCGCAGCCTTTTTGATCAAATTCCTGTCAGAAATGCTTTCCCCCCATTTACAGCATAAAATAAGACAACAAAAGCTCTCAAAGAAAAATATTTAAAAGCTGACTGACCGTTAGTCCAGGTTCATACAAAAACAAGGCGGGAAATTGCACTTCAGGGTCAAAAAACGTCTTTAACAATACGTTATTTCTGCACCTGCAACCAGAGAGCACCACTTTCCACTAAATATGATTATAATCTGTAAAACAATACTTTAGTGTAGGAAAGGTAATGATGGTTGAAACGCAGCTACTGAAATAAATGAGCTGTTATTTTATTATTATTATGAGTTATTTTTCATTTTATTATTATTATGAGTTATTTTTCATTTTATTATTATTATTATATGCTGGGAAAGGTTACATGTAAAACTGCAGTTTTCTGTTCTGCAGCACATAAAAGACAGAATCTACAGAGCTATTGTTTTGGATCTGAAAGTAAAATTTAATGGCTGGATTATTTGTGTAGTTCTGAAAAGTCAGGGCGCTGGAATATGAACGTGCAGTGCAGTGCATTGGAGTCCAAGTGGGGGGGTTGCCATAGATCTTAAAACACCTATTGTATAGTCTTGCTATTGGGGGATGGGTTTGGGATGGCGGACCAAATTAGGAGACGGCGGGATATTGTTGAAAGAATCATTTCATGTAGATATGTGTTCATTGTTTTCCCGCGAACTCCGGACAATATCCCGAGACTCAGGTCCGCACATTGTCCGGAGGTTAGCGCACAACAGGAGATTGTCCGTGTCGGGTTCTAACATACTGGAAATACTCCCTTTGGTTTAGGTGAGGGGTGGCGCCTGGGTAGATTGCACAGGAGGCGGTACGTGGCGGCAATTACGGCAGCAAATTAAAAGGTCACGTCACCGGTTCGTAATTTGGTCATAAACAACCGGGTCTGTTGCCGTTCCTTGAATTTGTCTGACGATTGCGATTGTCGGCTCTTGTAGACAGAAGTTCCTGAATCTCCCCGTCTCTCCAGTTCAACATTTTCATTGTCAGAGGACAAAAACATTTCAGATCCTCCACATAGGGGCTTTAATGTCCTGGCCTGGGTAAGCTTGATGTGTGATTACCAGCACACAAAGGAGATTGTGGCGATCAACCATCTTGAAGACACTCACTGCAGCTGACCCACCAGGTGAACATTTTGGTCTTCGCTTTAGACGGCCCAGTGGATAGCTCACTCCTGCGCCAATAATGTGGGTTCCCTCACCCGGGTGAAGCATCAAACCCTGCAAAGTCAATTTCTCTCTGCTCATTAAATCACCCACGGCACAACAATCAGCAGCAGAGTGTTGGAAAATAAACATCCTGCTGATGGTGTGGGATAGAAGGTGTTAGCGGCTTCCTGGGGAAGGGATTTTCTGTCTGAGGAAATGCATGTTAACTCTTTGCAGTGCCAGGGGGGAAACTCCTGGTGCGGAGCATGATTTTAAAAGTATTTAGGAAGGTTTTTGTTGTTTTTTGAACAGCCAGAGGCCACGAAACGCTCAACAAAATCCCATAAAACGCATCAAATATTTAATACTAGCAAGATTAGATTAGATACATTTTTCAGACATCACAATCATGTCAATGTATACGAAGGTTCTCACTTTATAAATGAGAGATTTTTGATTCATTGGTGACAATGTATTACAAATGCATATTAGGGAAGTATTGGATTGAATTGACTAAAGATGAAATGCATACTTTTTCAATCAATGTTGTCACCACTTAGTATTCCTCTAAATGTTTCTAATAAAGTCGCCTCAAGTTGTGTGATTTCCTTCAACATTTCAGGCATAAAAAAAACTAATATTTTGGTGCTGGTTCCATTATGGATCCTTCCTTGAGCCGGAAACTCAATTAAGTTGCGATTTTCACATCAATTTTCTCTCAGAATGCTCTCTCAAGAAAACGCCACAGGCAACTAATCTCGGCATAATAGCAATATATCTGTTTTTCATGATTAATATGCAGAAAGAAATCACATATTTTCATTTCCCAGTTACCAGAGATTACGTTTTGATAGGTCAAATATCTAATAGGTTTTGTACAGGCAATCAAGCTGAAGGCTTCATTTCCTTTTCTTGGCAATTTGTATGAGGGGAGAAATGTACATCCACAAACTCCCAGACATATTAAGAAGAAGAGATTGGACACAACTCCGTTTAATGGACCCTGCAACAGAAAGAACTTGACGACACATACCTTTAATAACAAGTATGTGTTTGTTGAAATGAAGAATCACAGAATCGGTTCTAATAACTTGCATGCACAAATAACTCTAATCTGCACTACTTAAATGTCATTTGTTTATAGACTTGGATAACATCAGGATTATTGTACAATGAGGGGAAAACAACTGCCAAACACAGGGATTATCTCATTAATTAAACTGCAAATGAAATGTCACTGTAGAGTTGTTTGATTAAAAATGTGTAGATGAGATATGATGAAGAGTGTGGCAGTATAATCCTATCCTTTCCTCTATTCATAAATATTTACATTTTGTTCAATTTCAGCAGTTATAAATCCACGGCAATCAGCATTTAAGAGAATAAATCATATTTGTGAAATCAATTAAATTAAAATAAATATCGGTACACAGGGCTTACAAAATTACATATTTGATATTCACTGAAAAACAACGTTATCTTTTTATGCTGCACTTGTGGCCAGGTCAAGTCAAGTCAGTTTTATATACAGTATACAGCCTAATATCACACATTTGCCTCAAGGGGCTTTGAACTCTGTACAGCACATCCTGTTTTCTTAGACCTTCAATTCGGATACATGTTTTTAGTGTCGAAAACATAGTTGAACATTGAAGGAAAATGAAAGAATACATTTTTAAAAACAACAATGCTGTGGAACCATGTAAAAATCATTCTGGGTGTTTCAAGAGAGACGTTTATGATTGTTGATTTATGTAAACTTCAAATTCCATGAAGTTTGTTTAGAATGGGGCAATGCAGTGATATTCAAAAGCAGCCATACCTCTCACCCCGTGTCACAAAAAAAAAAAAAAAAAATGATTTGAGGCCAAACTCGGGACAAAAATTACGCAATCCTTACAAAATTGCCCTTCAAAGTCGGCCAAGATCTTCTTCACAGAATACATTTTGACATGTCACAGTAGGACAGCAATCAATAATAAAAATATGACTGAATTCCATTTAGCTCCTTCAGTTTCAGGGTCCTGGTACTTCAGTCCGTCTTGAATGCTTCTCGGGAGCATTTACATTTGGACCAATCCGCCCAAGATGCATGCAGTTACTAAGTGTAAATGTTCTAAATGTCTGCAGCAGAAAGGCCTGGTAGCAGCAATTGTGTTAATGATGTTGGTTTCACTTGTGGAAACGATGCTTTAGATGTCATTATCCTGGCCTGACCTACCTGTTAAATTACAGGGTAAACATTTAGCTCTCCTCCTGTCCTCTTTGTTTACCCTCTCACCCACAGCTCCCATCCCAAGTACAGACCACGCAAAGACTACTTGAGACCAGTAATACTCCTATTCTGGAATAAATGTGCCTGGTCCCAAATGTTCTGTGTGTAAGTTAAAAACACCATTATTTATTCATTTAAAAAAGAAAATAGTCAAAATAAAGCTTGAATGAAAATGAATTCATATAAACCCGACAGTACGTGCACAATATAAAAATGGAATAATTCAGGTTACGTTTGACACAGGGCCTTCAAAAACATTTGTAACCAATTTGCAAAAAAAAAAAAAAACATTGACAAACTTTGAATCTGGGTCATTTGGGGCCCATGGAAGCATGGGCTCCTGGGGAGTTGCCCACTTTGCCCAGTTGGTTCCCAGCCTCGGTCATTAAGGCTTCACACTGTCAGTAGCAGCTCAATTTATTATTGGTTTCTAGTAACAAATGGAAATAGAAATTAGCTGCCTTTTAAATTATTTTTGTCATATTAGTCCATCCATCCATCCATCTTCTTCCGCTTATCCGGGGTCGGGTCGCGGGGGCAACAGCTCCAGCAGGGGGCCCCAAACTTCCCTTTCCCGGGCCACATTGGCCAACTCTGA
Source organism: Bovichtus variegatus (assembly GCA_943593645.1). Lineage (NCBI taxonomy): Eukaryota > Metazoa > Chordata > Actinopteri > Perciformes > Bovichtidae > Bovichtus > Bovichtus variegatus. The sequence continues at coordinate 10,518,501 of CALSCE010009814.1, forward strand.
CTGGGGGACCCCGAGGCGTTCCCAGGCCAGTGTGGAG